>JAWWEU010000091.1:9644501-9654708 GCA_035583155.1 Acropternis orthonyx
GAACTTAAGATGATGAAAACAGTAACATGCTAACTCCCGAGCTCCTATTCTAAATTTCAGAATAACACAGACTTATGTCTGGCTCTTGTAGTTTCTTGAACCCTATTTCCTCAGACGTCTTCACTTACTCTGAAGAGGTATCGGGCTGTGAGTTTGTTACTACTGTAAGTTGTATGAACACATGCTTCATAAACAGCTAATTTAAGGCATATAAATCACCCTCTCAATAAAAGATTATTGTCTTTTGGAATAATTTTCAAAGTGGATAATTTCTTTGATTTTTCAACCAGATGGTAACTGGAAAAACATGGAGGAGGGAAGATAAGACAGTGACCCTTTTCACTATGCTACCATTGATACACAACCTTGTTTGAAGTATATCCCTTGAAAAGGGACATAAAGGATAAGGACATAAAGGGCAGTGAAACAGGAAGCTGGACAGATAGAAAAAAAACCCCAACTAATACTACCAGAACTATTAATTCCACTTATAATAATGCATGGTTTGACATCAAATGCTGTCCTAAGCTGACCAGACATTTGCAGAATGCAATAGTATATCCTCTATATGCTTTCTGGAGGCTATACGAGCAGTCATGGAAAATCAATTTGAATACAAATGCAATTTGTTAAAAGAACAGTGAAAATCATTATGCAGGGTCACACTGTCAGCAGTTTGTAGTGAAGCAGATGCTGTCCAAAGATGCAAAGGCATTTGGTAAAACAGAAGAATCATGGTCTTTAAAAATCTCTGTGATCTTTCCAGCCTTTCAGTATAGTTTCATGAGAACAAAGCTACAGTTTACCTCTCGTTTTTCAGCACTCTTACTCCTTGCAGCTCATTCCAGCTGCAGAAAGAGGCTTTATAGAAACTTTTAAGCCTCAGAGAGAATGAAGGTTCCCACTGAAACAGAGAAAAAGCAACGTCTTTGAAACAGTTTCTTCAAAGTTCCAGAGTATTTACCTCGGGCTGACAGGACAGAGTCATAAAATAAAGAACTAGACCTGCCTGGTTTTGGCAATGTCAATATAATTTTTAGACACAGCACACACAAAAATTCAGCAGCCAGCTAAGTGGATAAGCATGATACAACTTAGGGATTAGCTTCACTATAAAGATGACTCGCATGGTAATTTTTCAGAAGGTCCTCTTGCAAAGCCATTTGTCATGAAGACATAGGATACGCTGATTTGCTGTGCACTTATGGTACCATTACCATAGCTGATCAGCTTACCCCATGGCCTGAGGTAAATCTGGGCACTAAAGCAGCCACCAGTTTTGGATTATGTTTTCCTTTCCTTTCATCCCAATCTTCACTGACTGTTCTGAAAGGTATTGGCTTTTTTTGTCCCTCAAAATAATACACACTGGGGACTTGGGACCCTGTCTTAGAGTACATGAGATGCACTATATTTCTTCCACCTGAAATCATCTCTTGTACTCCCTTTAGTCACTGTGGTACTTTCTGTCTTGTCCACAGCACAGCAGAACACCAGAGTGGCATGAATTCAAATTTGACCGAGGAACAGAAACAAGAGCAAATATAAAAGCTTACGGCTGTTTTGAAATATGTATAAGAGGACACTGTTTATTAAAAATGCACCTACATCTTTCTTGCAAACTAAGGGGTAGAAGTCACTGCACCCTTGAAACCTGGTTTCATCATGTACTTGCATACAAACACATCTCTGAAGATCAGGCTTCTGTTACAGTGCATGAGATTGCAAATTTATCAGACTGGCCAGGAAGAAGAAAATTACAGCCTCCCATTGAGATGACTTTTTCATCATCATCATTGTCTCTCTCTCTCTCTCTCTCTCTCTCTCTCAATCTTTCTCACATTTTTCACTCCCTTAAAAACAATAAGATCAACACACAAAAAAAAAAAAATAGAAAAAAAAGACCAAAAAACCCCAGACTTGCTGATACGCTATGTATTTGTTGCAAACACACACACACACACACACACACACACACACACACACACACACACACACACACACACACACACACACAAAAACCACAAAAACTCCCAAACAAACAGAAGAGGGTTTCAGGACATTATGAATAAACAGGATTTTGACTTCCATCATTACTTTGCAGAGCTCCAACAACAAAAAAAGCAGTATTTTTCTTAACAGTGGGCTCGAAATGCAGGTCAGTAAAGAAGTATATGAGTTAACTTTCCAAATGCACATCAAGCACTTGGAATTTGCCCCAAAAGGCAGGGAAGAACCAGCCACTGGACTTCCACAGGTTTTCATTGTGCACCATTAACACTAAAGGACTCACCAGCAAGTGGTGTTGAAACAATGCAGAACCAAGTTTTGTAGTGATGAAAGCCTGCCTTCTGAAGAGTCTTGGTTACTTACAGAGTCATTGTAACTTTCAGAGGATCTATTAAAAGTAAATGTTATGACAGCCAGCAAAATTACCCCTGTATATCAGCCCTGTCAAGCAGCATTTTGCTCTGTTTCAGCAGAAAGAAAAGACCCTGTATAATTTTCTTCTGTTTCATTTGGAAGCCAAGGACAAACCTTTAACTGAACAATCTCAGCTTAAGCAATCACAGAGCAAATGGGTTTTTTTCCTTCCTATTTCACTGCTGCTAGAAAATCTATTAAGTTCTCTCTGTTCTGAAGTTACCTAAAAACATGGCAAAACCGTAGAATGTAATGAAAAAATGTCACGGATGTGAACTATGGAAAGTCCTACAGAAGCCCAATGCAAAGTATTTATGACAAGTCTACACTCTGTGGCAGACACAGTTATCTTTTGCTTAAAAAAGCAGACTTTCGGGGATAATCTGCAGGTACAAGGGCATATTGCATATGCTATCACATGCTCACTGAAACTGTGTGAATGTTACCGGATTTGGAGTGGCCACCGTGCTGAGTAATTTAAGGTCTAATAAAATATTCCGTTTTACTGATAAACTGGTTTCATTTTAAAATATAATAATAATAATAATTTTTAAACAATTAAAAAGTGAAGGGGACAGGTCTGAAAGTCAGTGGGAATATTCCACTACTTATTAGGTCAAGAGTTGTTCTACTGAGCTCGGGAAAGGTACAAGTAGGAGGATGAAAAGGTATCAGCGCCGGATGGGATCACAGGGACGGGCAGAACACCCGCGGCACAGGGGGACGCTAGGGGCTCGCAGAGGACGAAAAGGCTCCGCGGGGGGACACGGGGGGACAGGAGGGAACCCACGTCTGTCCCGAGGGGACCCGCGGTGGTCCCAGAGCCGAGCCCAGCGCCTTCCCCGACGGGTGCCCGGGGAGGAGGCATAGGTTGGACTCGATAATCTCAGAGGTCTTTTCCAACCTAGCTGATACCGTGACGCGCCCGGACGGGCAGCGGGTGGTGACCACCCACCCCCACGGGCAGCCCCCGACCCCTTCTGCTGCGGGGGGACTGGCCCCGCATGCCCACCACCAGCTCGGCGTAAGAGGAGGTCCTACAACTTTTGTAATGCGAGAAGGGAAATCCCCCATAGCCTGCACTGACTAATTATTAGAAATAATAAAGAGAACTCCCGAGAGCTCCAAAGTTATCTTTGTGGGGTAGGGATGGCTTTGTATCTCTTTCCTTTTTTTTTTTTTTTTTTTTCCTTCCCTGGGACGGGGTGAGACACCGAGAAGGCGTCGCTGGTGTTTTAGATGGAGATGCCCTAATTAGAAGGAGGCAGCAAAAGGGTCACCAGGCAAGAGATGCTCTCCACTGCCGAGATGCTCAAGACCCTGAACGTGTTTGCAAACTGTTCCGCGGTTTGCTGGATCTCCGGCTCGGAGCTAAGCAGCCTCCAAATCACAATGAAGACCGGTGACTGGGAAGGGGTGGTGGGGAGGAAGGGAAAAAGAGACGTGGACAGCTCTGCGGACATTAAATCTTCCCAGCCGTTCATCTGGATTACATTTAAGACCTCAAGGCATTTCTTTCCCCTCTAATTAAGCATAGTTTCAAACACAGAACGTGTCCGAGGAGGACAGATCTTCAGCCGGCTTCTATTTCAAATGTAGAGATTGAGGGGGGAAAAAAAAAAAGAAATACTTATCTACAAAGGAAAAAATAAAAAAAAAAAATAAAAGGAGAGCCCAGACGGCGGCACCCAGCTCGGAGCCGCCTCCCCGCACTTGCACTCCGACTTTGCGGGAGCTCCGTCTCGATCCCGATCCCCGTCCATCCCCGCTGCATCCCCGCTCCGTGCCCGCTCCGTGCCCCCGTGCGCTCACCTCGGGCGGGGTGCGGCGCCGCCAGGCTCCCGCAGAGCGCCAGCCAGGCCAGCACCGCGCGGCTCATCCTCCTCCTCCTCCTCGCCTCTGCCGAGGGATGCGAGCGGCGCTGGCGGTGCCTCCGCCCGGCTCTGCGCTGCGAGGATGCGCAGGGAGGGTCCCGGTCCCCGTGCCCGTGCCCCAGCCGAGCGCAGCCCCTGCCGCTCCCTCTCCGCTCCCGCAGCCGCTCCGCCGCCCTACGCGCGGCGCGGAGCCCGTCCCGCCGCCCGCCCGCTCTGCGCGCCCGCCAGGTGCCGCCGCGCCGCCAGCATGGCCCTCCTCCTCCGTCCTCCTCCTCCTCCTCTCCCTCCTCCTCCTCCTCCTCCTGGGGGCGGTGCCGCGGGACACACCCGGCCGCGCCCCGCCCGCTCCCGCGCCCCGGCGATGCGGTGCGGGCTGCGGGATTGCGGGTCGGGGGATGCGGACGCGGGACGTGGGATGCGGGACGGGGGATGCGGGATCCGGGGTGCGGGATGGAGCGCCCGCCCGGGGCTCGCACCCCCCGGACTTATCACGGGGATGCTCCCGCAGCGCCCCGTCTGCGCTCTGCGCCTCCGGGGTTGCCCTCCCGTGGCTCAGTCCCTGTGGGAACCTGCCCTCGTCTGTTGAACGAAGGACGACAGACGTAGGCGCAGTTCACGCGGGTGTTTTACCCTCCGCGGAGGTGTTTTGCCCTCCGCAAACTTGTGTCTTGTAGGCGCTGTCCAATGCCCGCTCTCTACCGTGCGCTGCCTCATCCTAAAACCCTTCCTGAACATCCAGACAGGGAACTTGCATAGAATCACAGAGTCATGGAGTGGTTTGGGTTGGAAGGGACCTCAAAGCTCATCACATCTCCAACCCCGGTGCCGCGGGTACGGGCACCTTCCAGTACTCCACATGTCTGTTCTTCCACCACCCTCCCTCCCCAGGTAGAATGTCATCCTGCTCGTTACTGAAAGAAAGTTGAAGCAAGGCTGCAAGACGCGGCGAAATTTCAGAAGTCGTGCAAGGTGCAGGACGGGAAGGTCTCTTGTCAGACCACTACACACTTTTTTTATTTTTCTCTCTTTTCCCTACCTGGGTATATAGAGCTACAAGAGTGAAAAAAGTACTAATTGCCTAGTCGTCGTTAAAAGTCTCTTCAGGTATTTTATGTCTGCAATTTGCATCCCCTCTATATGCCCTCATAGTAAAAGACCCCATATTAATATTATATTAAGCTTTAATGCAATTGCCGAGTGAGAAGGATGTACTGAAGAGCACTGCGCTGTTAGAAAGCATTTCTGCAGATGTAACCTGAAACTCCGGGCTGGTTGCATGACAACAAGAAGAGACATAGTGAAATTAGGAGTGGAAATGACCCGTTAAGTCGTCTGATCTGTTGGTTACTTTGGCTGGCAACTCACAGTAGTTCCAGCATTTCATTTTGCAAGCCCTTTGTCTGCCATTAAACGCCTGTCAGAGGCAGGGTGACAGCCCTTCCCTAAAGCTCTGGTTTTACATCTCAGCTCGCATTTAATCACATTTTTCTTTGACATTGAAAGTATTTTGGTTTCAACACATTGCATTGTCAGTAAAGATTTAAAAGGACCAGGCTTTTTGCGCTGGTTAAACTATGAAATTAACAGAAATAACACACCTTGAAAAAGAGCTTTTGGCACTCAGAAAGCCAGAGTGTTTCCTGCTTGCATGCAGAGCAGTGGTACACACACCAAATGTGCACTTCACCCATCACAGAAGCACAAGCCTCTCTGGTGGCACTCAGCCAGCAGTGGTGGGGCAGTGCAGATTATCTATCAAGTTAGGACACATAAAAGGACAAAAAAAATTCTCCCCTACATTAATTCAGCCCACGCTGGCAGAGAAGATGCGTTACCACAGGCTGCAGTCAGCCCAGCGTTTCTCTGTGGACACTCAGGAGCTTGTAACATTCCTCAAAACTTCCATTGTCTTCCTACAACGTGCACAATTCACCTGGCAGCACCCACATGGGCAGCAGTTCAGCACAGACATATCTGCGATTGCATCACTACGTCTACAGCGTCTTGGATTTTACACGTCAGTCTCCATGCCGGAGATCTCCCTGAAGAACTGCTGCCTGGAAGGAAAATACTTCTATTTCTCCCCGAGGGTTGCTTTGCTGTCAATACAGAGATAGTGGAAATTTAGAAAGCCTTAACAAAGCTTCTGATATTAATGCGTCATTTCTCCACAGCGGTGCTAATTTTACTGCTTATCTCTGTTTTACAACCAAGAATCCAGCTGTCATAATTACAAGGCAAGCTGCACTATAGCTGCTGTGGCAGTCCAGCATGCCTGCACCCCCAAGTGGCAAGCTTGCCTGGTATTTTTATTTTTCTTGAGGGAATAATCCTGTAATGCAGCCCCTTTATTTCCTCAATTAGGATAAATCTAAAGGGCCTAACTACACTTGGTACTGAGAAGCCGTTTTCCAGAGAGAGCCCTGTGACTAGCAGCTGATTAAAATGACACAGTAATAGTTTCTTCAAAGCCAGGCATTGTTTATTCAGCCAAAAGGGATGAAACAACAAAAGGCTTTTATGTCTGGTTCTTATCTAGAGTGCAATGCCGTTTTGTTTTCAGGTTTTCACTAAGTTTTATTAGATAAAATCTGTCTCCCCACCTCAGAGAAATCAGAATATTCCTCCAGTTTTCTTGTTGCCCTCCTCTGCTGGGCTTCTCTTCATGTGCTGCTTTCTGCTGCTTGTTCTCCTGTGTCCCTGTGAGGACCATGGCTGGGGCATGCTGCAGGAGATCCCCGCCATCCAGCCCTTTCCTCCCATCCCATTTGCTTTCCTTAGCACAGAACAACACAGCAGCCCGCTCCAGTTTGGTGCTGTGGGGATGGCTCCGAGGTGCAGACTGTTCCTCACAACTCAAATGCAGACATTACTTGTGTCTAGGTTTTCTCAGCGTGGGTATTATGACATGTATAGGCCAAACTCTCCTATTTACTGTTCTAGCCTGTGTTTTACCTAAGAACTCCTTCACAGTTGTGCTGTGGGCTTGCAGTTCTCCAGAGCTACATGGGCAGCACTGTCACCAGGGCTGTTGTGGTTGCTGCATGTCCCAGCACTCTCCTCCTACAGTGTACAGTCCCTGACCTGACCTGACCCCCTTAATGAAATGCTGACCTGGTGTCCTTCATTGTCCTCTAAAGTCCAGAAATGTTGTATTTTTGCCATTTTTTTTATATGCTTTTCTTAAATCAACAGCTTCATTGGCAGCAGGGAAACCTGCCTTGTGACTCTGCTTTGTAAGGACTTCTAGGTATGCAAATATCATTTTTATGTCGGAAACCCAAGGACCAAAGGCATCCTGAGTGTTCTCATTCCCTTATTCTGTTACATGTCTGCAAATTCTTACTGTTTTCAGCACCTGGTTGAAATATGAATAAGATGGGACTTGGAGGGCACAGGCCATTGCAGCTGAAGCTGACTTTCTCACCTTCTATATTGACACTAATATTTATACACAATACATAAACATCCCTTTTTTTATATTTCTGTTTTGATATTTATCCAAGAGGCACAATTCTTCCTTCTGTCATGTGAATTCCTGATGTGCTTTATGTTTTGCAATTTAAGACCAAAGTGGGCTCAAGAGCTGCCACATATTAATCCTTAACAATTCTGTTTTCTTTTTCCCTGCCATCCATAGCGTGAACATAGGACATGGAGACTGCTTTTCATTTTCCAAACTGTTTCCACTCTTCAGGGTAATTTCTGCTAGGTTTTACTTAACCACACTCTAATAGCAAAGTATTTTTTTTTATTTGTATACCAATCACTCAGGATCTTTGCATACTTTTTTTTTTTTTTTTTTTTTTAATGTTCTTCTATCTAAACGATCAGCACTTTTTGCCTAGTATTTCTGCCTAACAGGATTACCAGGCAGGAACCGTGGAGACTGCCTAAATCTGCAACATCCCTCCCTTAGGCTAAGGATCCCTGTTGATCTTCTGGAGTAGAAGGGGTAGAATGGAGAGACAAATCAATTGCTACCTTTCCAAGTAAAAAAACCCCAACATTTCCAACTGGGAAAGAGCTGTTCCATGGCTGCTATTGTTCCCATCATTTTCCTCCATCTTATTTTCATTAGTAGCTTATTTTTCTTGCATTGTTTCCTGTCTTTCCTCACGTGCTCAAATGAACCCTTTGAAGTCCTGAAGTATATTAAACAGGACCAAAAAAAAAAAAAAAAAAAAAGAATTCTGTCTATTAGAAGTGTGGACAGCCACACTGCCCTTAGATAAGGAGCCATCAGTAAAGGATCAAGAACAACAAAACTGAATGTGTGACATGAAGATGTTTTTAGCATAGGAAACAGAATAATGGTTAACGTTTAATAGTACTGACATCAGGTCTAACACTTGTTAGACAAAAGATGAACCAAGTAACTCCCACCTGTTCTACAGCAGCAGAAGAGTAAGAGCTAATGCCTAGTGTTCACCAATCTCCTGCTAATTTTAGATGTCATCTAGACAGTGTAAGTGTAACCTGCCAATTGCCCTATAACACCTTTAGGATATCTTGGATACTGGCTTTGTTTAGGAGATTAGCTTTATCACTGCCTGACATCACGGCACTGGCCAGATTGGAGCCTTCTTAAAGGGAGATCAGGACAGGCTCAGAGCCCAGGGCGCACAGGCAGAGATTATAATTAGGGCTATAAAAAGCTGCTGCTGCACGCTGCAGAACTTTCCATAATGTTTTCTAATAATATGTACTTTGTTCTTGGGGGATTTGTCATACACCGCTCATCACAACTGGCTGCTCTGATTCTGGAAGTCTTCTGTGTGTATTTAAGAAAAGGAGAAATAATGCATCTGTCTGTCACCACCGCAGCAATGCTGCCAGAATTACTCTTTGGGATGACACTGCCTCTAAAAATGGGAGCAATCCGTTCTTTTATCTCTTCCCAAACGCAGCCTGATCCCTCACTTCTCAAACATGCAAGGTTTCCTGTTAAGTCAACGTGGGTTTTGTGGAAGATCCCACTTTCCTCAAACCTTTCTGGTTCAAAAACATTGTGGTGTAATACTCCATCGCAGGGAAGGGAGAGAGGCGGCTGTGCAACACAGGGAAACACTCTAGCTCCATTAGGGGGGACAAAAAAAAAAATAAAAAAAAAGGGAAACAACTTTTTCTTTCATTCCTTTGCACCACCGACTTCCCCCCCCCCCCCCCGCCCTTTTGACTATTTATAGAAAGAAGCCAACAAAAGCAGTGGCATAGCTGGTTTTGATTACCTTTCTTTTATTTTGGAAGCAAGCCTTTAGCATCTGCTGAGGATAGTATTAAAGAATCCTGTCTAAATGTCCGAGCATGTTTTAAAATGAATCCTTTGCCTCCCATAATACGAAGCATAATGCCCACCAGAACATAAAAGAGGAGAAGGGTGCACAGGCTAAGGTGTGAGCACAACCCCTGAAATGAGGTACTCCCACGTTTCGTTCTATAAAGCCTTCTGCACACCACTGAAGCTGCGGAGCCAGGAGCTAATTAATTTCAGCCGAAATTATTCCCTGCCCACTTGTGAAAGGAATTTAAATTTATGGGAGCGGCAGTTCTTTCAGCAGAACTAAGGTGTGCAAGAGATGAGTGTCCTGCTCGATGCCTCAGCACACTGTTTGCCACCAGCACCACCTGGTTCCTCCTCCCCTTTCCACGTGCATCAGAAAGTCTGAATTAAGGATTAATGTCACTCCTCTGTGTGACTGAATTTGGGGTAAAAAGGCAAAGTTAAGTACCAAACTGGGACCCCAAAAGTGGGGATGAAAATGGTCCCCCAAGCCCCCGGGGAGACCCTGGGATGAAAAGTGTTCCCTAAAATCCTCAGGACCCCCAAATTGGGAGTGAAAAGGGTCCCCAATCCCTTGAGACACCAAATCAGGAGGAAGAGGGTCCTCAAAAACATATCGGATCAC
>JAWWEU010000091.1:9705995-9719207 GCA_035583155.1 Acropternis orthonyx
GACCATGAATTTCTGCTCTGCCTGTGCACTGTGCAAGTATCTGAACATCACCTGCCTAGCTCATCCTGCCTCTCACACTCGTGTATGAAAGGCAAAAGCTGTACCTGATCTCAGGCAAAGCAAAAGAACACGTTATCCCCATTCCCTTGCACAAATGCTCAGTGCCATCAGAGCTGTTACGGTGGATGGCAGAGGGGAAAGGTGACTCGGCAACAGAAAAGACTCAGATCTTAACAGCTGGTCTGAACCTCCACTACTCAGCTAAATTCTCATCACAAGATTTTGTTTTCTGATTATAGTTTTTAAGTGACATTCTGTTATTGTAGAGGCCAAATAATTTCATAAGCAACTATTTCTTCTGAGCATTTCAGGTTTGAGTTGAGTTACTGCATGAGCAGTCTTGTCCCCACATGTTCACCTCTGCTTTCCAGACCCCTCCCTGCTGTGCTGACATAGTCATTTGGTGTGGGGAACTGAACAGATAAAGTGACTCTGCTAAGAAATAATTCACCATAAGAAAAGGTTTATTTTTTCAGCCAGATCAGCCTTCCCCTATGCTTACACATCAGGAGATAGCACGCGATAAGAATGAATGAGTAGTTAGGAATTACAGGCTTCCACTGTTGTTCTGTGGCACAGCCCCCAAATCACTTGAGACTCCTCTCCCTCAGTCTTCTGGGTCCAACAGAAGCTGTTTTAAAGAAGTAATTGTTTAAGGATGAAAGTCAAGTGTTCCCTGAAAAGTGTGCAAGTGACCAAAGTGAGAGCACAGGATACTGTGCGGAAATTGCACAAAAAATTACACAAAATTACAATTACCTAAATTTGTTCTCAAAGAAGAAGCCTTCTGACCTATTCTTTTTTACTTAGCCAAATTGTTCTGCTGGCTGAAACACCATCCAGAATGTAGTACTGGGTACAATGTGACATGTTTCTGGTGGTATTGCTCAATAGTCACTCTCCCACTTGCACACCAACACAGAAGTGGAAAAAATATTTCTTGTTTCTCACAAATTCTGCAACTCTAATCTTGGGAAGAACATAGTAACAGACCTCGTAGGATGTATAATCTCTTTCCTACCTCCGGTACTCTCATATACCCTTTTTTCTCTCTTCTGTTCCAGGATTTGTTGTTTTTCCAATGCATCAGCTTTTGAAAGCATGAGAGGATTTAAGTGGAAGGTAGAGCGTGAATCACTGTCATTAAAAACACAAAAAGAGGCAGAGGAGGTTAGCAAAGAAGGATTACCTGAGAAACTAGGATTTCTTCTACTGAGTTTCCTCATTAGTTTGAGAGAATAATAAGCTGGTGGACCTTTTTCTAGGAAGTCAATATAGGAACCCAACTTGATTGTGTTATCAGCATTGCTATTCCTCTGGCTTTTCCCTACTTCGTCCAGGTTGTCTCTGCAATAAGAAGCCTTAGTGTAGGATAGCTTCTGCCAGTACTAAGAATAAGGATCACAGGCATGGATAGCTGAGTTCCTTTGTTCATCATGCTTATTAGAGGGGATAATAGAAATCACTATGCTAAAATTAAAAACATGCATCATTCTAGTAGCTTCTGATTACACTGTTGGGCACTAGCAAAATTCTAGCTGTGCTTAATAGAACATGGTGCTCTACTGAAACAGCCTAAAGGATCTTTTTTGTTGGTGTTTTGGCTGGGTTTTGTTATGCCTTTTTCTTTTCCCTCTAGATTTTTCTTAGACCTAAGAGAGGTCAGAGCCTGAAAATAGTTTAGCCCAGATACATGCACTTGCATTTTCTGAAGCTGCAGGCACAAAACTAGGGAGTTTTTAACAGTGAAAGACAGAAAATTTTCTCTGAGGCATATTTCAGGTAACTGTGGTTAATTAGGTATTATGGTCACAGGGCTGAAAGGTAAGTGTGTAGAACAGGAAAGTAGAACACAGAAGCAGGGTGGGGTGTGAAGGGGTAATGAACACCTCAGAGGTAGTTTTGGATCAGTTTAATAAATTTTTTGAATCCTGGACAGCCTTGACCTGTAAGGACTTCGTTACCGACTGAGACAGTGAAAGATCCGTGTTTCCACACTTGACGCACACATGAAGGGTCTGCTGGTGACTCTTAACACTGAGTTTCCTCTCGAGCTTGCGGGGTCCCGGTGATCTTCCCCTCCTCGAAGTGAGGCGGGGGGTCCAGAGCACCCACCTCTTGCCGGCAGAAGGGACAGAGGAGACCCCTGGCTGGGGACGGGCGGCGGGGAGCTGCGCTGCCCGTGCGGGAGTCCCGCCGCTCCCGATGGAGCATTCGGGGACCACCGAGCAGGAATGAGGGTCTCCGGCTGCTCTGCCGTCTCCACGCCGGGCATCCTCCCGGGGCTCGGGCAACTCACCTTTTGCTCCTTAACTTGATTTCACTGAACCGGCCCCCTCCCCGTTTTCGGTGACCCTCTCCAGCCATCTCCCCTTCCCCTCCTTCTTTAAGCATCCCTGTGCCAGCAGTCACATGTTTGTTCTTTGATGCCTTTAATCCCACCCTCACAGACCGAGAGGGAGGAGAGAAATTCGCGGAAGAGAAGTGATCCACCAGCCGAGTGCCAAGATCGAGGCGGGAGCGGAGCTGCGGCGGGAGCGGCGGTGCGGGGCTGCGCAGCCGACCGGGTAAATCCCCCCACCTGCATCGGGCTGTCCCGGGGCTTTGGCTTTCGGGGGGAAAAGGGGCGGCCTCACCAAGGCTGGCGGTGAGCTGGGCAAGGGTGGGCGCGAAGTTGCCGGCTGATGAGCAGGGGAGAAGGGTGTGATTTGTAGGAATCGGCGGGGCTTGGCTGCGGTGGCTGCGGCAGCAGAGCCAGCGGGGCAAGGGAAGGCGTCCAGGGATCGAGGTAATGTCTGTGCTTGCTCCGGGGATGTGACGATACATGGTGGCGAGCAGGAGGGCAGGTGGGCAGAGCCTGGCTGGGCCTAAAGAAACGGCCCTTCCGTTAGGGAAGGTTAGTGGAACTCTTAAGGAAAGAGGAATAAAGCCAGCCAGTTTCTGCCCCGTGCTTGGTGCCACCCAAACCCTGGCCCGAGGCAGAAGCGTGACCAGAATTTCTCTGGTCAAAAGCATGGGCAAGGGGGCTGAAGACTGGGCACATTGAAATCCCATCTGTGTGTCTTGCCTTGCAAGGAGGGTAGAGAGTGCAGGTGGGATCAGCTTTTCTTATCTACCGCCCTCTCCTCTTTGACCATCACCACTGAGGTAACTGCTATTAATCCCAGTGCTTTAAGGGTCACCTTGTGCTACCTGGCAGCTCTCCCGATGGGAAAGAGGAGCTCCTAAGACACCTGATGGTGGAAATCACTGACGTTTAAAATCAAATGTTGTTGAGGAAATTTGCAGCTGTGCCGATGGTGCAGCAAAACATTAAACTACACCCATGTACAGTGCAGATTCAGAGGCTGGCTTGCTCTCATATAGTTGCTGAGAAAATCATTTATGTACAACCATAAAGGCACATCACGTTCAGCAAGCAATTGCATGCACAAAAGCCAGAAGAAACACCCTTCTGCACATGTGAAATCTACTGTTTTCTTGTCTGTCCAACAAGGGCAACGCTAATTATACCACAGCTTATTTTTCAGCTACTACATTTATCCCATCGTCTTCCCTTGGGGCTTTAGCAGATCACCAGTATGCCGGAGAACCAGGGCATCCCATTTACCACGCCTTCCTATGCAGGATAAATAGTCTGTTTCATATGTTGCAGGGGGAGGGGAAGAAGACTATGTATTCCTCAGGCACAGGTGGTGAATACAGAGGAAAACTCAGTAGTTTAACATTGGTAGAGAGTGTCTCTTAAAAGAGGAATGCTTTTTATCAATATGACTAAACATTTTTTCTTTCAAACAGAGGTTAGAGTCATTCTGATTGTTGCCTCATAGAGTTTTGCATTTTCATTGTTACACAGACCTGTCCCAACTGGAAACTTACAGCCTTATCATCAAAAGCCTTTGGTCATGAAAGTAATATTCTTTTTCCTTATTACCATGTTTTATTCTTTGCAGTCATAAATTAACAAGAGTAAAGCTGCCACATCTTCTGTGTTAGCAGCCATCATCACATCTATTTCCTCTTCCTCTTTCCTCTATTCATACACCCACAGCTCTACTGCTGCAGGTGAATCTTTAAGAGAAGTCACCATTGTGGGGATAACAAAAATGTTTTATTAATGATTAGATGATAGTCAAAAGGCAATTAATCAACTATTTAATGATAATGAATGATAAATGGTAATTAAGCAATAATTGAATGATGATTTAACCACAAATTAACTATCATTTAACAATAATTAAGCTGTAGTGAAATGGTAATTGAACAATGATATAGTTGATGATTTCAACAATGATTTAAATTATGATTATACTCTTTTACTTATTATACTTTAAACCTAAAGCTATAGCTGGATATATAAATGTCACTAATGTACAATACAGTTTTAGACAATGCAAAATGCTTACCTCATTATAGACATCAGATGCTGGGTAAGGGTGTCCCTGAGCCTTCTAGAGTACCCTTGAGCAATATCCCTGCTCACAGGGAGATCACCACCGTGCCATACAGGAGAGCCCCATGGGCTCAAAGGGGGTCCAGGTACCTACAGGCTGCAGTGTCTGAGTTGTAGACACCCCTGCACTGGTGTTCATGCAGGAGTGCAGCCGTAGCTGTTCTAGTTTTGTCTAATCCCTACTCAGGCTGGTAGTGTTTGCTCCTGATAAGACATGGCCTAGACGCCCGAATTCCCGATAAGACAGGGCCTATCACAGTCATAGAACAGGCAAACTTGGAAGGGCCCACAGTAGGTCATCCAGTCCAATCTCCCTGTTGCGGGGTCATCCCAGAGCACCTTGCACTGGCTTGTGTCCAGACACTTGAATAGTTCCAGCGAGGGAGGCTCCACACCCTCTCTTGGCAACCTGTTCCATTGCTTGGTCACCCACACAGTAAAGAAGTTCTTCCTTATATTCTGCTCAAACTTTCTGGGCATCAGTTGGTGCCTGTTGCCTCATGTCCTTTTGCTCATCATGGCTAAGCAGAGCCTGGTGCACCCTCTGATCCCTCCCTGCAGACACTGACAGACATGGATGAGGTCCCTCGCAGTGTCTCTTCTTGACACTGAACAGGCTTAGTTCCCTCAGCCTTTTCTTGTAAGAGATGCTTCAGTCCCTTAATCATCCTCTGGATGACAGGTAGTTTTTTCACCAGTCTTTCTAGTCAAAGGGAAGGGGGTTTTAAAGCACCAACTTGTTGAATTTGGCAAATCATGAAATGGTTACAGGACTGGTGCCACAACCAGGGGTTCAGTTTAGACCACAGGATTCGCTTTGAGAAACCCAGTCTGATTGGGGCAGATGCTGGGGTCCTTCTGTCAGAGAAGGGGAAGAGCAGCTTTGGTGACAGGCTTGCCAAGTTGGTGAGGGCTTTAATTTAAAGTTGCTGGGGGAGGGAAACCTCAACCCATCTCAATCTTATCAGTTTAAAGCCAGGGCTCCCAAGAGATTCCCGGAATGGGATCACAGGTGAGCAGGAAAGCCCTTGAATAGCAGCTCAAAGGAATTCCAGCCAGTACTTGGGCTCAGAGCCCAGCTCAACTCCCTCTGTGTAAAGACATGGGGATTGGACAAGGGGAGTTAGACTTGCACACACCTGCAGAGCTGTGATCCTACTGGCATCATGGAAAAGTGATGGAATGACTCCTGAGTGTTGGAACAGAAGGACACAGGTTCTTTATGAAGGGCAGGTGGGGAAGATGAGGAGGGGGAGTCACATCCTGTGTCAATGAGCACCTCTGGCTGGGGATGGATGAGGAGCTGACAGATCAGGATTAAGGGAGGGCAAGGATGGGTGACTTTATTGGGTTTTGCTCCAGGCCACCCCACCAGGAAGACTGAGTAGACAAGGGCCTCCGTGGACAGATAGGAGTGGCCTCGTGAACACAAGCCCTGGTTCTTGTGAGGGACTTCCACCACCTGACACAACTACCAAAATCACAGATACTGGGTGAGCTAATTTAATCTGCATATTGCTCTTTCAGAGACTCAAAAATGGCTGGTTTCCTGGCAAGCCCGAAGGCATAATTGCACACAGATATTGAATAGAAGAGCTACAGAAGGAGCTGTTCCAGAATACCTTTGCTGGGATAATTCCTTCTGGACAGATTTCTCCAAGACCAAGCATACCTCATCCTCTGATCAGATTGCTTGAATTTGCAGAGTTGCTAATAACTTCACCATGCCACATTTATGGTTTGTGTTTTTTTTTAGTTATTCTAGGCAATTTACCTTTGTGGATTGTCAGTATGGTCAAACTATAAAATGCCAATTACTCATGACAGGAAAACCAGGCTGATACTTTACATGGGAAAAACAGATTCCCTCCTATCTTTTATATTCTTCAGCTAAGGATCTACTAAGGCAGAAATTGCTTCTTGCTATACTTGTGTGCAGTATGCACAGGGGCCCTGGTCTTATTTTAGCAAAAGGCCATGACACAAGCAGTTAACATAAAAATTATCGCATCTCTGATGAGTCAATGCACATTTAGCCCTGAGATTCCAAGAGCAGACAGCAAAAGGTGAAAAGCTGGTACCATTACTAGCAGCAGCATTGTTTAAGATAGCTTCTATTGTTTTGTTTGGGGGTTTTTTTAATAGAGATGTAAATTTTATCCTAAAGCAAACTTTTAACATTCTGTAGTCCTTCATGAAAAAACGCAGCAGTTTTGAGACGGATCTTTTATCAAATACCCTAATGTATCCTTTTTTTTTTAACCTCTGGCACAAAAAAAAAAATCAAAAAAAAAAAAAATCAGACAGATATGAATTGCATTATTAATTTTAAAACCACATAAATCTTTGTGTCATCTTCTAAAAGACAGGTCCTCTCAAACCTTATTGCCTTAAGTCTCTGTGTTTAGCTATTATCTTGCAGAACTCCGTTTTCCAGGCTGCTTTCCACTCCCACTTGATGTGATCTACTTTACTGCTTGGTAGCAACAAGGAAGAGCATTGCTTTCCCATGGGATTGCACTGCCAGGAGGCTGCCAGGTGAAGTCAGCAGTTGTTGTGAATGAGCTCTCTTGACGTTTATGTGGCAGAGGAAAATTAATATGCATGAGAAGCAAGACAGAAGTTGGGGAAGTAACTGTAATTAATATATGTTCAGTTCATAGACTGTTTCACTGGTGGCATAGTTTCATCTTTTTAGTTTAAATGAAATGCAGAAAGTATCATCCAGCTGCCACATCCATGTACCTCCTTTCTTAGTTCCATAGCCAGTAAAATAGAATCAAAGAACAAGATCTCATACCATTAAGGTTCTGCTCAATGTTTTTAGAAGCACAGCTCTTGCCAGGATGGTTTGTGTTTTCTAGGGAGCCCAACTCCCCATTTGGCATCTGAGTGTAATGGTCAGATCTGTGGATGCATGGCTTCTACTGGGCACTGCTGTTGTCAAGGCAGGCCTGACACATTGCAGAAATATTATCTGGCACCTGACCTACTAAAAGCTGTCAGAAAACAAGAGGAATTGCAGATGAGAAAAGCTGGCCATCTGTCCCAGTGATAGGGATCAGCTCATGGTAGGGACCTCAGGTTTCAGAATTGGAGGATATCTGTGCACCACACTAAGCTGTCAGCACACATATATGGAACAGGAGGAGATCTGTGTGGCTCTTTGTGAAGCCTGCATCAGTTTCCTCAGGTTCAAGCAGGATGTTTTGTCAGAGCAAGACAAAGGCCCTGTCTCTGCCAGAGAGGGTTAATGAGTAGAGGAGCTTGGTCCTGAGCTTGCAGCTTGTCCATGTGATCTTAGGTTGGGGCACAGAAGTGTTTTCCACACAAAGGTTTCAATTTGAGATACTGCTATAGAATCAACACACAAAGGAAAACTACAATTTCTGCAAACACCTTTACTTCTGCCACTGCTGGGGCTCAGGTGGGGACTGTGACAGACCGACTTTCCATGATATTTTCTGAGCCTGCCTTTTTTTTCCCTGCAGAGACAACCCTATGGCTTCCAAACACATGACTTCATCCAGCTGGTTTTGTGGTAGGAAAGGAACTTTGTTTTCCACTGACACTGAAAAGAAATGTAGATAGGCAAAAAGGAATCATTTAATAATATAATTGTAAAGGAATAGTTGCGTTCTTGTCTGAAGGAGCAGGGAGTAGAAGGCAGATGCCCTCTCTTACATTAGCTAAATTTTGCAGCTTTGAAAAATGTTCCAGGAAGGCCTGCCTGTGCAAATACCATCATGGAGAAGAGTTTGGACCAGACAGAAAACCAAACAGTTTTCTCTTTTAAAGCACAAACACGGCAGACATTGTTCTGCACCCCAAAGAAGACATTATTAATTTTTCTACCCTGCCTCAGTGTGTGCAGAGGTGATTTTCTTCTGGACACTGTAATTCAGCCAAGTAATTAGGGGACCAATGAAGATGGGAATATAGATTTGAAATCAGGTGTTTCTGGAAGGCATCTTCATCATGAGGATCTAAGAAAAGAAACAAGCAACATCTGTAGCTTTGTATCACCATGGCTTCCAGACATGTTTAAGCAATAGTTCAGTTCTACACAGAATGTGTATAAAGCTGGTCTCTACTGCAAGTATTTGTATCGTTGCAGAGTAGTTACTACTCAGGTTTAACATAGAGGGATTTATTTAAGGCACTATAAAATCCAATTCTGATTCTTGCTTTTCTCCTCGATTTTTTTTTTCTGTCTGAAATGGCACTTGAAGAACAAACAAGATTCTTTTCCCCCTTAGAAGGGAAAAAGGTAAAAATGACAGTACAAGCAGCCTCTAAAACAGACTGGCTTCTGTGAAGTCAGAACCATCATAATGGATAGAAAACAGTCTGAATAGAAACTCTGGATTCAAATACCACAGAGAAGATCAAACTTTACCTCTGCAGAAGTAAGAAATTTTTAACCTATATTTGGAACTCTCAGGTTCCCAGTGTTACAGACAAAAGATGGGAAGGAGGTCAGTGTCTTCTCTCTTTTCTAGCTTCTAGAGCTTTGCTTCAGCTTGATTTTTGCACAAATTGTAGTATTTGACCTGATTCAACATGTTCCTGACCATTTTTAACCTCTGTGGTTATTTCGCTGCCCAGGGGTAGCAGCCTTTTCCTCTGCAAATACATTGACCAAGACTGTGGCAGTCAATGTGAGTGCCAACAGCTCAGGCAGCAGAGGAAGACTGGAAGAGTTGCAGAAGTGTGTGTGTGATTGATGTTTTCCTTGAGACTCTCTGAGTTGCAGAACCAGGATAAGAGCCTGAGATCATGAGTTCCGTTACTGATGAGGTGAAGCCAGGGTTAAGTTATAAATGCTTGTGACTGTGGCTGGCTTCCAGTCCTGAGTGCTTTTCCAAGGGTAGCTAGTGCCCTATGTGAGGCGAGGAGATACCTCCGGAGAGGATGGTGCTCGCCTGCACAATCTCACCAACCCTGCCCTGAGCCAGGAGCTAGGACACCAGCAGGTGGAGTCCCAGCACCACTTTTCCTGCAGGAAGGTGGGTGGAGAAGGAACTGTTGGGCTTCAGACTTAATATAAGTCCACTTGCAGGGACCCGGGGGGCACCTTCAGGTGAACCTCAGCCTTAAACAACACAGGCTGCAGAAGAGCAGGACCTCGGGTGAAAATCTGTTTGATTCGTCTCACAAAGCCACAGCAGGGGAGACAGGACACCCCTTTTTCCCTCTTCAGTAGCAGATGGTATGAGGGAATGTGGCCTCCTTCTTGGGTGAGCATTATCATCAGAATCATTGAATGGTTTTGGTTGGAAGGGACCTTAAAGACCATCTAGTTCCAACCCCCCTGCTGTGGACAGGGATGCTTGAAGACCAGGTTGCTTGAAGAAATATTAATGAAGTAATGTTCAAAGAATTATAAATGTATATTCATATATTCAACATATATCTCAAGAGCTCACCACTGGATCATAGATTGTGTAGTTCAGATCTTCAGCGTAGATGGCAGATGAAAAGTAAACTTCTTTATTCCCTGAGAACTAAACAACCTTCTAGCTTTCCCTCATCTCCTTTTCCCACTGTGGTCCTCACTTTCAGATTTGGAGCTCAGATGCCATGCCCACAATGATGCTGATATCAAGAGTAGACTCAACAGTACACCAGTATCAGTTGTAGAATATGATGGTGCATTTGTGTGTTCCCATAATGCTTGTGGCAGGTTAGCTGGCAAGCACAGGACTTTTGGATGAATACATGGATTTAAATAACAGGTTGTTGCATCTGATGGATTTCAGCTCTTCATGTCCTGAATCCTCATGACTTCGATCTCGCAGGTGAAGAGAAGCCATCATCTCTAAGGTCCACTGATGCAACACAATGCAGTGTCTGTGAAACACGATTGTTTTACAATTGTTTCAGAATGAAAAAAACCCAAAAACTGTATGGGTGCAGATTCTCATGCATCAGCATGCATCAGCATGTAAATTTGTTATCCCTATTCAATTACTCTAAATCTTTTCTTGAATCTTAAGAGAACACAATACTGATCCACAGTGTATTTAAGGATGGTTTGAGATCTCACAGCATGAAGTGCCTCTTCTCTTACAAATATTTGGAATAACTCTTGTATTTTTCCATTAATCTTGTTAAAAGGCCTTTCATAGAAGGTTGTCACATTTGGAAAAGGTTCTCCTAAATGGTAAGACCAGTAATGAAGGCAGTTTTGAAGTACACCCAAGTCAGACCCTGCTTTGCCTCCTCCAAGTAATTTCTTGTACAAATCCATTTTTCTGAGACAGATGAGAAAAGCCATGATTTCTTTCCACCCACTCAACATTGTTTAGGCTGCTTCAAATGACAGTGCAGAGTAGAGCAAAGTGTAACATTTCGGTCTGGGAGCACCACTCAGTGATCAGAATTTGTTGAAGGCAGGAGGTCAAAAATCAGAGAAACTCTCCACTGAGCATCCAGTGCAATCAGTCAGCTCGGTGGGGGTGTGTGAATAACTCAGTTCAGAAGGAGAGAGAATAGGAAATCAAAGGGAGAATGAAACAGTGGATTAAAAGGGGAGATTACTGGTACAACAGAATTTATCTGAACAGTGTAATTGCCCTGATTTTTTGTAAGCTTCCAACATCCAGTCTGTGAGGTGTTCATGGCAGCCAGGAAAGTAGAACAGAAAAGCCAAATATGACAAAATCTAACTTCTATGAAGTTGGATGTTTACTTAAAGTGTCTGTACAAAAAACCCCAAAACCCCCCATATTTATATGAATGTTTCAGTTTTAAATAAAAGGCATATACTTTTAAATTGCAAACTTCTAAATAAGAAATGTGAGTCAATGGCTCAATTACAACATCTTGTTGTGCCCATGGATGTAGCCGGGCGGAGATATCTGAAAGGACAGAGACACACAGGCACACACATTACACTTGGCATACACAGGCCCTTAGTGAAGTAAATTGGTGTCTGTTCTCTGGCTACACACTGTGTGGGGGAAAAAGTGAAAAACCATGTATTTGGAAGTGTGTTGAGCAACAGAATGGAAGCATGTGTCATTCCAGAGGTAAAAGTTTGTGTCTCATTTATGTGCTAGGCTAAGGTACAAGAGATCTGGCTGTGGTTCTTGGTTGTGATACAAATCTTACTATGTCACTGTGACTGGACAGTGGTACCTAAGTTCTCTACCTTTAACAGAAAGGGATTTCCACACATCCTGCATCCATGTTGCCTGTTGTTAGGTATTTGTTTCACAATAACAAACACAACGAAGTCCTGTCAAGCTAAGTGAGATCAGACAGCTCCTACATGATGAAAATGCCTTAGGGACACTTTGTTGGAAACTAAGTTTGGCTCATCCATCCTAAACCTCTCAAGGCTATTCTGTGATGCCCCCACCACAAGGAACTCCTCAGGGGCCACATATTTTGTTTTACTCAGTGACTAACTCTCTGCTTTCCTTTTTCTCTGCCAGTTCCTATTTCAATAACCACCATTTTTCTTCCTTTCTAGGCTTGGACAACTTGTGCAGGTTTGGCAGCCACTGCCCCAGTGATGCCTTGCAATCCAGGGAGGAGGATGCATTGGAAGTGAAGGATTCAGGGCATGAATAGCACAGGAGTGCTCTCCTTCTGCAGCAGCTATGTTACACCAAGCCTCGCAGCTCTGTGGGAGGTGGTGCCGCTGGTCCAGCCCTGTTATCCATCTCCTCATGCTGACTGTGGTGACATTCGGGGTGCTCGCACCTCTAATTTGCCACCGGCTCCTCCACTCCTACTTCTATTTGCGGCACTGGCACTTGAACCCCATGAGCCAGGAGTTCCTGCAGCACAATCAGCAGGAGGGACAGGATGCCCTCCATTACTTTGAGAAGATGCAAATACCAAATGCCTCCGAGGCCTCTGGCAGTGATGCCTTCCAGCCCTTGCTGGTGATCACCATTATCACTGTGCAGAGGCAGAATGATTTCCACTATGTCTTGCAAGTGGCCTCCCGCTTCCACCACCTCCTCCAGAAATGTGCACACTGCCGGAGCCACCGCATGCTCCTCTGCAATGTGGAGTCAGACCCCAGTAGCCATGAGGATGTCAGGCTGCTGAGCAGCTTCTTTCCTATGGTCAGTCGTGACAGAACTGGAGAGAACCTTGACCCCAGAGTGAACCAGTTTGAGAAGGAGAAGCAGGACTATGTCTTCTGCCTTGAGCAGTCCCTGTTGTCATACAACCCACAGTACATCCTTGTAGTGGAAGATGATGCTGTGCCAGAGGAGGAGATATTCCCTGTCCTGCAGCACCTCTTCTTGGCCCGGTTATCCAAACCATACCTCAGAGACGCTCTCTACTTCAAGCTTTACCATCCCGAGAGGCTCCAGCGCTACTTCAACCCCGAGCCCATGAGAATCCTCGAGTGGGTCGGCCTGGGCATGTTGCTGGGGCCAGTACTGAGCTGTGCATATTCCTGGGCGCTGGGGCGGGCGGGCCCTACCTGGTTCCTCATGCTGTTCTTTGCTCTGTACAGCATGGCCTTGTCGGAGCTGGTGGGGCGGCACTACCTGCTGGAGCTGCGCAGGCTGCACCCCGCGCTCTACAACGTGGTGCCAGTCACCGAGTGCTGCACCCCGGCCATGCTCTTCCCTGCTCCCTCTGCCCGACGTGCCTTAGGTTACCTGAAGGGGCTGCACTGCCGGCAGGGTTTTGCTAAGGACACTGCCCTCTACTCCCTGCTGCGGGCT
>JAWWEU010000091.1:9747404-9758320 GCA_035583155.1 Acropternis orthonyx
ACAGCAATAAAGTTACCACTTGCCTGACGAGCTGTGGTCTGCCTATCTTTTCACCACCCTGCAAACGAGCTGGTCTCCGTCACCTTCACAAAGAGACAAACCCAGAATAAGGTGGGAGAAGAATAATTATGAAAACTTAATGGATTGTGGGAAAAGTAAAAAGTGTACAGCAGTTAGAGAACAGAGGAAAATGCTAAAGATTGGGTAGATACACTGGTATCTAATTTTAATCATACTGTTAAATGAACTGTAAAGTTCAATCAGAGTGAGTGGTCGAAACTTCACAAGCATTAAAAGTGAGACATATTGCCCAATTTATCTGAGAGATCACTCTGGCCTTGTGTCTATCTCTCCTCACACTATTTGTAAAGAAGATGTAATGATAGGAGTCTAGACCTAACAAGGCCTCATAACTTTGAGTTTTAAATATATTTGTAACTTAAGATCTCCCCTATATGCATTTATCTCTCCTGTGAGATAGAGCACCAGTGGTCAGTCAACACCAGAAATCTCAGCATTGCTAGAGGTGTCAGAATTGCATCAACAGGAGAAATAACTGGGATTTTTAATGAAAAAACCTGTAGAGAAACTTCCCCGGTGTGCATTCACAAGTTAGAATAAATCATTAGCTTCAGAAAATCTTGGCTGAGTGTTAGAGCTTCTCTAAGCAGAAAAGAGTATTAAAGATTTTTCTAGAAATCCCAAAACTTGAAATGCTAAATTAGCTATTAAATTTAGTTGGATTTGAAAAGCTATAAAAGCCTAAAACCTACACTGCAGATAACAGCTAGGTAGTGTAGGTAGTTTTCTTTCAAATAACTGTAGGATGAACAGAGAGATACTATTTTCAAATGAGTAGGGAATTGTTAAATTAGCTGTAAACTTCATACAGTAGCACAGAGTTTAAAGTTTTATTTAAGCCTTGACTTAAAACGTTTGCTTTCTGTGTATTAACACTTTACATCAAGGATGCATAAGGTATGCGGAAAATAGATATTTAATGTTGTATTTGATAGACAATGGGTGTCTTTTTTTATTGATTGCTCTATTAGTCACAAAAATATATACAAACTATTTCAATATTTTTAAGAAGAAAACAGTTCAACAATTTTCAGTAAAAATTTTTTGTTACATAGTTTCTCTTAAAATCCCTTCATTTTGTTGAATCAGCATCTTCTGAGGAGCAAATTCAAAAGCTTATTTCTAGAAGTCTTTATATTTCTTCTATACAGGAATGAAGAGTTTTCATGGAGAACATGACTCATTGGTGCCAGACAGCATGTGAACCAATGGGATATTACAAAAAAGTGTGCATTACAAGTGTCTGGTGCACTTTCAATATAAATGACTTGTTCTTTGAAAAGCTTCAACTGAAGGCCTTAACTCATGAGGATAAATATTTCAAATCCCTGTGTTTGGCATCTGCCAGTAGGTCCTTGCCAAGGACCTTCATCTCTTCATTGATTGCGCAGGTAATGTAGGTCTCCAACTTGACTTCTCTCACAGACCCTGCTAAACACAGATATTTACAGTTTTTTAGCTGTTAAGTGGAAAAAGTTCATTGACCTTTAAAATTTATTTCAAAATTCATGTCCTGCTTTACATCTCTCCTGGAATTATGTTTGAATAGTTTTCAGTTTTCTCAGTAATTTTTAATATTGAGAATTAAGCACAAAGTAAAAGATAATCCTTGACTTGTGAAAAGAACAGTATTTAATAATATGTCCCATAGTTGGTACAAGTTATTTTTTTATGCAACCATCACATTGGCTACTTCAAAATGCCATTTTTATCAGTATTTTACTAGATTCTTTGAAATTAAAGGATTCTCTGAACTTGTATTCTAATAAACTAGAATTCTCTTTTAAAACCAACAAACAAGGAACATAAACACATCAGAAATTAATTTAAAATAAGAAGAATTCCTAACAGATATATCTTAGAAATATTTACTCAATGATAATTTTTGCGCTTACTTACTTCCAACTGTGCCTTAAGGTCAGATTTGATTATGAATATACTGTAAGCAGAACAGAGAATCAGATATAATTTTGCATTTTCTTTAAACATAATTGAGGCACAAGTTCTCTAAGCTCTTGTTTCTGCTTTCAGCCTTATGAGAATTCCTTTAATGAAGTGCAGAGGGGAAGGGATGATGCTATTCCCTTAGTGTTGTTCATTAATACTGGAAAGAGTTGGCATTTGGGACTAACATGCTCTCTTGTTCTCCATGGTGCTCTTTCATTGTTCAGCTCTGCAGTGATATTAGCCATAACTGGAAAGATACTTTTTAACCCTTTTGGTAAGTCATGATAGAGTACTTTTTGGCGAGGTTACGTGTCAGTCACATCAGCAGTCACATCTGTATGAAAGGGGCCTCTGGATCCTATTAAAATTGTGGTAAACCCTCACATATTATGAGTAGTCACTCAATCTTTTTGCAATTCATTTTTCCTCCTTATAAAATAAAATATGAGGGATAAAAGGATCAGAAAAGAACATGTTTCTTGATAAAGGTAGGTTGGAGAGAGCCAGGGAATTCTGGGGGATTGTTCATTTGCTGTTTTGAATTGCATGTTGGCAAGAATGAAAGAAAAGAACTTTCCACACAATATGAGCATAGAAAATAGAGAGCAGGTCCTTTAATGAAAGTGCTTTAAGGTAAAAAAAAAAAAAAAAAAAAAAAAAGGTGAGGTCGATGTGTTCTGTCCCCAGGAAAAGCTCAGAGGAGTTACCACTGGGGTCAGAACTGCCAGTTTCTGAAAAGAATTTAACCTGAGTTTTGGTTCAAGGCATCATCTGTCTCAGCCTTGGGCTACAACATGTTTACCGACATGGACGAGTCTGATAGACTGCCTTGATAAGTGGGTTAATCTGAGGTGATGAACCATTCCCACATTCTACATTTTACACAGCAGAGACTCCATGTATGTTTTATCATCCCAGAACCACGGACTACCTGAATGATTCACTTCACTGGCCAAATACTCCCTGCAGATTCTGACTTTGTCAGTGATGGCTTAACTTCCCTCACATCTGAATGACATCATTTAGCACCACTCCTTCATACTTCCAGCAACACTGGGGCAACTGACTCTTACTTCGCATGAGCAAAATTTAAACTGCCCTTCCCACTGGGAACCAGACAAATTATTCACATTAAAGCCAAGGAGATTCAGGTCAGAGGTTGTAGACATCTTTTTATTTAAAGAGAACATGGAAATAAATGACATGTGAAGGTTTGTTGTTGTTGCTTTTTTAAGCATGGAATAAGAAAAAAAATCAATCACAGGACAATGGAGATTTAAGGGATCTTTGAAACCTAATCCCTTCTGATTAAAGGGATAAAGTGTCTGTTGCTGTGCAGTCGATAGTTTTGAAGCATATTTTGATTAAATGGAACCAGGTACATTTCTTGGTGAGAATGACCTGGACTCCTTGCTGTGTGAGTAAATCCTCAGCAAGAGACCTCTCACCAAATAAAACACTAAAACCACACAGCCCAGAGGAGAGCCAAGTACACTCCAAGTACAGAAAGATGCTGTTCCTAGATTCTGTGGGAAGGCCTTTGATATATTTTAATACATTTGGTTATCCTGTGAGTGGGTAAACAATTTCAGCTCAACTCCAAATGCTACAAAGGTTTTGTCTCACAGGGAGTTTACCCTGATCTTCCTTTCTATTGTGCTTCTTTTATGGTCCAAAACAAAATGGAGAACCAGGACCACTGGTCAGAGCCCCAGACAACACTCTGTCTCACATTTTTGCCAGATACAAGGCACACTGGGGTTTTGCAACAGAGGGGTGTCAGAGAAGGAGTCTCAAGCACGCCTTTCTTTTGATATTAGCTGAACACTACACCATCTTTACAGCATGCCTTTCTTTTGATATTAGCTGAAAACTACACCATCTTTACAGCACTTTCCAGAACAGGTCAAGTAGGAACACATAAAGGAATTAAAAGAATTGAAATATATAAAACTGAAATATATATAAGATGTACAAATGTCACCATATTAGCCTTAGCAACTAGTATCAATCCATGTTCATATCAATATTTTCTCTGATTATACATTTAATTAGATGGGGCTAGAATTAGATCTTGCAGGCCACAAGAGAGTAGAAATTTTTAATGGTTTTGGTTGTTTGGGGTTTTTTTTTAGTAGCACTATGGTATTTTTAAAAGGAATACAAAAGGGCTTCTGGACTTACCAGAAACAAGGCTACAGCACTGCCCAGGATGAAGCCTGCGATCACGTCCGAACAGTGGTTCCGATACTCAGAAACTCGATTCAGCCCGGTGAGGAAGGCAGCACACAAGGTACCCAAACACAGCACAGGCTTGGCTAGCCTGCTGCTCTTTGTTTTAATTGTGCTTGTGATGTACATCTGAAAGGAAGAGCAAACCAAAAGTAAAAAAGGGCTCTGCTAGAAATGCATCCTTCTCACCCAGACAAATCCTAAATCAGCAAGAATGTGACAAAACCCACGATTCAATAAAAAAAGCACTGGGAAATGGAGGAAGAGGCTTCAGGTAATTCAGAGAACACTTTTAAGAGTACAAAACAGATATTGTTAAATGGTGTTTCAGGATATCAGATACCCCATTGCATTTACATGTTGGACTTCTCTTGAGCTTGTGTGCACAGGCTCAGCTTGTGCAATTATTGGCTCATACAGTGGCACTCTGAATGCACTAATAACTAAATGTCTGTAAAGGGAGCCAGGAATTTATGTTTATACCCCTTCAGAAACTGTAATATGCAGAAGATTTGAGTGCCTAACATCTGGATGAACTAGGTACTCCAGCTTCCTAAGTGGTGTTAAGTGTAAGAAACAGAGAACATTGAGAGAAACTAATGCAGATATTTCATCTGCAAGATGAGATGAAACATACAATTTGAGAGAGGTTTCTTTCAAAACAAAATTGATTTTGAAAACATAATTCCAGAGCATGAAGATTCACTGTTCTCTGAATACTTTTTAATTAACCCCATATGTTTCTGGCACTTTTTTTAATTTTTGCTTAATATATTTTGACAGAGAGTAAAACCATGTGGGTCATAGTCATTAATTCCACAGCCATGAAATAAAGATCAAGCAAACCAAGCCTGATGGCAAAATAATTCAACAAAATCCTTTTCAGCAAACAAGGATGGATGCCTGCATGATTTCCAAAGCTTTGATAATAAAAGCAAATACATCAAATACATTTGCCCAAAATGTCTCCAGATGACACACTGCTCCCCATACATGAAAAAGAATCATGAAGGTACACTGGAAAAATGCTTCTTAAACTGTGTTGTGCTCAAGTTTCCTAATCTGATACCTGGACGGCTTCACTTGGTGCTTCCAAATGCAGGTCCCAGCACAGCCTGTTTCGCACTCTATGACTGATTTGGCAAACATGAGCAATTATTTTTCTGTATTTTAATGCCTGTCCCTCTCTGGGTGAGCCAGATATACACATGTCACTATGGTCTGGGACGCAGTTTTGGGGTCAAGAAATTATATCCATTCTCAAGATCAGTCCATTCATTGCCTTGCATATATTCCTGAATTCTGCTGATTGGTGTGTACTTTTACTCTAACTTCCTTCCTGTCTGTATTTCTTTTCCCTTCTGCCATACTGGGCCATCAAATATCCCTATATTTGGGTTCCCCTCTCTGGCTGCTGTTAAAAATATTAGCCCTAAACCCATGACAATACATAATTAGCAGAAAGAAAGGGATGCAGAAACCACCTTTTGGAAGGGAATGGGACAGGCCAGAAAAACTGCCCAGGGGAAGGCAGATATGACTCCCTTTGGGTGAAAATGATGCTTTCACCTGCCACAAAACTGCAGTACTTTCTAAGTGCTGAATTTGCCACATCTCTGCCTGGGGAAGGAAGGCCTTCTGCCCTTAAATGTGCTTTAAACACATAATTTGAAAGGGAGTTGGATTTATGAACATTATGCTGTGTCATAGCACCGAGAATGAGACTGAACTATTGGAGTTTCCTGCTTGCTTTGTTTTTCACACCTAAACCTGAGAGCAGCACCTGCCTTGGACAGACAGCTAACAATGAGCACTAGGTGGCAACCTTCCCCCAGTCTTGGCTGGCAGGTCGAGCTGCGCCTATCGCCAAAACTCACATTAAGGTTCTTCGGAAACAATAGGATATAAAAAACCCCGTTGCTACTGTGTGAATAATTACCATCCCCCCCTTTCACCCTGTGCACTTCTGGCAGAAGTCACTTCAACTGAGCAACAGGGAGTCGGATTGCTTTCCTGTTCCCCACCAAAGCACTACTGCAGTTTACAGCATCTGAAGGAAAATCCATCACCTCTTTAATGCAGTACTGCTGTGCCAGCTGTGAACCTCAGATACAGAGAGCAACCCACATATGCTTCTTTCCTTATAGGTATGAAATGAAGCCGGATCTTTGGGTTACCCACTTGAGAAGGTTGTCTTTGTCACAGATGGGAAGTATCTGTAATTGAAGTTTCACACGTCTGGGCAAGAAAACGTAAACTTGTAGTAAAGAGAACATTTTTAGCAATGAGAGTAATTAACCATGAGAACAGATTGCCACGGGAAATCTGTCAAACACTGATGAGGAGGGTTTTAAACAAGACAAACTGTTTTCCCAGAAGGTAGGCTTCAGTTCATCCTTAAGTCACACACTGAGCTCAGAAATAACTGGGGGAGGTTCTCCATTCTGGTCAGACTTCCCAATCACTGCGGCTTGATCTTCATTGTCCCAGTCCCTACAGTCAAGATATTTCTAGGATTCTCACAGTGTGTCTACCCATATTTAGAGCATCATTTCAAAACCTTGTGCAAGAGACCAAGATCTCTGTCAAAGTCACATTTGATTTCCTTCACACTGCAGGTGTTTTTGAAAATTTTCCACAATGCTGTTTGTAAAGTAAATTTCTTTCCAAAACTCTAAACATTAAAAACAAAGAGGGGTAAAGAAGTGAATATAAAAAGAGGAACATGAAGAAAATATAAAAAAAATGAAAAAACAAACTACATATATTTAACTACATAAATTATCTATTCAACTTCTTTGCTGTGCTCTTATCAGTGTACTCAAGTAGTGTATTTAGCCATGTGCAATGTGTGATAGTAGCATTCAAACAATGTGATTCCTCTCCCATCTTTTCCAGACAGAGAAAAGCATAGACAGTCAAAGACGCTTTTTGTTTGCAAGTTTAAAATAGGCATCCGTATATATTTATGTGTGTATGCAAATATCTGCATATATTTAGAATATATGTTATATCTATAATGAGAAAGGCAGAGTGGAAAAAGTCTGTCTTGTCCTTTCAGCAGAAAGTGGAAAGACTTGTGACAGTTTGTTTTCCTTAGAAAGCTAAAAATTTCATACCAATACTGGAAAATTCTGTAAAAACTTTATGATCTTTTCTTTTACCACAGAGATTCCCACAATAAGAGAGAAGCAGAGCCTTTGACAACTTTGCACACTCAGTGCAGCTGCTTGAAGTGCCAAGGCTTTGAATTGACCTACATTGCTGGCAGTATTTGCTGCAGTGTTCTCTGCTATTCAGCATTTCCCAAATGGTCAGAGTTGCATGTCCAGGTGTAGAGGCCCAGAGACGGAGACTTCCATCATGGAAAATGGATTGTGGTGGCACAGCTTCTACCCCCCCACAAGCCCCTCACTGAGAAATGCTCATCAGGCCTCTGCCTTGATGAACAGCGGCCGGACTAAGCCCTTCTCAGGCTTATCAGAAACACTGTCTGTTCCCCAGAACTCATGCACTTGTTCTTGCACATCTGACAAGCACCTGTTTTTTAACAAACGGCCTTGGAAACTTGTTTTTCTTGCCTGTATAACAACCCATGTCTCAAACAATGATAGCTGGATGGCTGTGGAGCCAACCAAGGACTGCTGGTAATAACAGGCAGGAATTGTTGATAATAATCAAGGACTGTTGGTATTAACATGCTGTGAGAAACATTCCAAGATTTGGCTGGAGAAGGGGGGGCCAGGCAGAGATAGGGCACCATTTTTCCATGAGAAAGAACCACAACAAGTACAGCACAAACACGGGAATGAGTGGCAGAGAGTGAGGATGGACTAGAGGATGGGGTTGAGACCACAAAAGACCCCTAAAGTTCTCTGGCCCAGAAAGACTTAAGAGAACAGACTGTGCATGACAGAAAGTGAGAAACCTGTCATCAGGGTGGAGAAACTTGTCCATAAAAAGGTCTTCCACCAAGGCCAGGTAGTGCCCCAGGGCCTGGATGTCTCATAGGCTGGACCAATGCAGATAGATTGACACTGAAACCAGGACTGACATCCCATCAGCTGGATTAATGCTGGAACCAGGACTCTCTTTTTCTAGCCTATCATTCTCCCTTGGAAAAGGAACTTAAACTCATGTGTTTCTAAGTGCAGAGCAGCGTGGACAGTGCTGCCATCTCTTCCTGAGATAAATCTGTGAGACTGATAAAATTTCATCAGATGCCATTCTAATTTTTTTTGTAAGTATGGAAGCCAGGGCTGCCAGGCATTTTCTCTTTCCCCTACTTTAAGCATACAGGATGCGTCTGTGCCTGCAGAGGTCACATAAGTAATGCTCTGGGTTCTCCTCAGCTTCTTTAACAGGTGACCAAAACAAAAAAGGTCTTGTTGAATATAAACCCCAGATTATTTAAAATAACCCCACAACAAACCCACACCAAAACGGCACAAAGTCAAACTAATCACAGTGGGAGTGCTTTCAGCATCAGAGTAATGAACAAAAGAGTACAGACACACCTGCAGAGAATACTTGAGGTTTGGTGATGGCAGAAGACTCACAGATCTCAACAGACATTTATACAATGGAAGACAATGTCTTTGCTGATTCCATTCTCCTGCCTCCTCATGTTCAACCTGTTTTATTTTCCTTGCACCATGGTTCAAGTCTTCAGCTTTATGCAAAATACAGCTATTACTAAGCAAATGCAGTGCTTTGTGTTCCACAACCTACATTATCATGCATATTAGGATCAGCAAGAGACCTCAGAAATTGTGCACAGTACAGTTATTAAGCAAAGTCAGGTCTGAACAATGTATTTCTTGTGTAATGCTCAAGTTATTCCCAGCTGACAGGTAGAGAAAAGTGATAACACCTTTACTGCTAGAGAGTGACTTCAGGCAAAGAACTGGGCTGGAACTGGACTGTAGGCTGAAATGCCTTAAGGGAAGACTTTCATGACCTTGTGGTTCAGAAATAGCCCATGTCCTGGCTCGACCTGGTATCTTCCTATGTGATGAGAAGTTAGATCCTTGGAAGACTAGAACACAGAAACTTTGAACTACTTGGGACTTAAGCTCAGGAAGGAAAAACAGCATTCCCCTTCAGTTGCAAAAGTCACCCAGTTTGTAGAAGACTTGCCTTCTACGCAGACAAGGGAAAATGTACAAGGCAAGTCCGTGAAAGGTGTAATTAGCTTAGGAGAGAACCAGGACCAAGCCTGATGCTGGAACTTCCACCTCTGAGTTATTGTGATGCAAAGAGCTGCCACAATCACGTTTAGTTTATTGTGAACTGCATTTCACACATAGCTGCATGTGGCTCAGAAGTGCACAAAATGTTACAGGCTTTCTAAATAGCTCCCAACAAATCCTGACCAAAGGGGTTGTAGTTTATACCTCCATCATTATTCACACAACATTCAGTGCAAACTGACGGATACTGAAGAGAAGGACTCTTCACCCTATAGTAATAATGCGGTGTTTTCTTCATCTGCTACCAAGAGCACAGGGTAAAATATTCAGTAAATATCCTGTCATTGATAAGTTTAACATTTCTCTTAAATACTGATGAGCTACAGACAGACTCTGCTACTACTTTGAGTCAGGCTATTTGGGGAAAAAAGGTTAATCCATTTTGAGATCAGAACCAGGTTAAGCCCTTGGATCTTAATGGCAAAAACACCGAGATTTTCTGCTTTGTTAGTAAGAGTCTTGGATCAATTTTCAGGCATTACAGAAACTTTAACCAGAGAACACAGAGGAGCAGTCAATCTGTTTCATTAGACTTCTTAAGACAGACAAGTTTCCTTCCTGACAGTACAGCAGTGTCTGTCACCTTGTCAGTACGTCAACTGGGGTGCATTTCTCTGTGGTAACAGCAAAATTCTGACACTGACTTTGATTAGAACCTTGTTTGCATGGGGAGTTCAGGTCATAAACAAGTGGAGCAAAATTCAGCCTAAGTTCAGCCTCCAATTGAAATGGCACAATTTAGATTTTGAATGTTCAACAGACATGTGAATAAAGGTAGCAATTCAGAAGCTCATTTAAGGATCAGCTTAATTTCAGTGCTCATGAGACAGGGGCAGGGAGAAGAAGAGCTTGAATGAGGAAATCAGCAGTAAAGACAAGCTTAGGACTTCATAGCTCCAGAACATGCAGTGCCTCAAAAGCAATAAGCATTTCATTTGCTTATACCAGGACTGGTAAAATGTAGAGTTGAAGGGGATTTTCCCCTACAAATAAAGAAGAAATCCATCCCCTAAACAACCTTCTTTTTCTCGAAAAATCCATTTAAAGAAAAATGTTCCCATCTAGATGCACATACAGAAATCTCTCATGCAAGTCAGAGATCGTCACTGGCACCCACCGTGGCATATAAAGCTGAGTAGATGCTCAAAGCAGCATGTTTGGATGGAAAGGATCTCCTTGCCTTTTCAATCACCTCCACATCCCCGGTGCAGATGTTGCCATTGTTTATGAACTGGTGGTGGGCCCGACAGTCATTTCCAGTGTAGTTGGGTTTACACACAGTCAGGAAGTAGGGAGCCAAGTTCCCAGTCACAACCTGGCCGGCGTTTACAAAGATGTCAGTGGCAAAAAGTCCAAATGCAAACACTCCTGTAAGGAAAGGTTGAAAACAGTGATTATTCAAAC
>JAWWEU010000091.1:9810975-9833143 GCA_035583155.1 Acropternis orthonyx
ATCCCAGCAAGTGAAAGAGGAAGGAGATGCTCCACAAAGGCCTTTGGCAAACATAGGCCAACATAAGTTAAAAAGTAAGAACATGTGAGAATCTTTTTCCTGTCAACCAAGATGCTGCTTCTCCGACTTTCTCATGCTTGCCTACAATCTGTAAGACTTTAGTGATCATCAGCAAATCCTCACACAGGCTGCTGTGCACTACTGCCATTTGCTGGAATAGATTCAGGGCACAGCATCAGCTGGCAGGTCTGTAGCCTTTGTTGCATGGTCTGGGTCTGGGTCCATCACTGACTCCAAAAGGCTCTGGAACCTCCGGATTAGGGCATCCTGCTCTTTGAACTATTATTTAACATGTCTCCAACAGCTTCAGTCCTCATGGACCACCAGGTACTCAGTGGTCTATACACTGTTCAAAACAGTGGCACATATCACCTGAATGATGAACAAAATTGGTCTTATCTGGTAGCAACCTCTTACATGTAAACTAAGGCTGTAAGAGAGTCTCCTCAAGGATCCCTTCTCAGATGCTTGCTGCAAAGGAGGGCAGGAAAAAGAATATCAGTCTCCAGCACATCCCAATTAATAGTTTATGTGTTTAACAAAATGTACTATACCAAATCGTCACGGACAAATCTGGTGACAAATGCCACACTGTAACAATATCTCTTATAATTAAATAAAGAACAACCCAGAAAGCTGCCTGCATTATTTGGGAGAGGGACTTGGATTTGATAAGTGGATCAAAATTAGTTTAATGATTCTCTGCTTAGCTTTTACATCTACTCATAAGGTGACACTGTGTTTCCAATTAGGGAATGAAAATGTTGATTTAACATTTCTGTCATTACAGATTAGACATCACATGTTATCTCTCCATTACTTAAACTTTCATATTTAGAACATAAAAAGGAATTTGTAGAGTCAGGCACAGGGGTCTAAGTTTTTATAATGAGCCATTCATCTTCAGGTCATGTTCCATAATATCTAACTACTACAAGTTAGTTCAGTGGGAGGAAAATTAAAAGGAAAAAAAAAATGGAAATAACTGCAGAAAATGTGTCATATTTGTACAGATTGAAGCATAATGGTATTTAAAGTGTTCAAACTCTTTCTGAAATCTAATTTCCACCACTGTCACCACAACTTGTGTGAAAGCACACTGTCTAGTTGGCAGTTGGCAAATACCTACTGGCAGGGCATCTGACATGACAATCCAGTCTCAGCACTTTTTCCTTAAGAGTAAACATCCCAAGACTTTTAAATACATGACAAGATTCCAGAGGGGGAGGCAGCACATTCTGGGGAACAGGCCTAGGATAATATTTACTGATCATCTCTTTTCAAAGTCATGACGAGCTGCTGAATTGTTTTTGAACAGAAAAATATTACCAGGAAAGCAGGCAACATTATTTTTAGCTGTCCTGCTTCTCGCAACAGCAGCAAGGTGTCACACAGATAATCAATTCTCGTTGTTTCAAAGCTACAAAAATAGGGTCTGACCTAACCCAGCTAATCCAGCACAGGGCTTGGGTGTCTGAGGCAGCTCTTCTGAAAAAGAAAAATCCCACTTACTTTAGCCTCAGAAGTACAGCAGTAGGAAAAGAACAACACCTCCAGTGTGCTTTAAGATTTACAGGGACTTTTCAGACCAAATGGCTACTATCAATCAATCATCTCTGCACTCCCAGCAGGAAATTAGATTTCCTGTTGTTCAATGCTACAATGCTTGACACAAGTCTATGAATTTGTAGTTCCAGCAGCACTACATAAAAAAATCCATACTGTGGGCAAAGAGAGGAAGAAATGCATGTTTTCATGAAATGTAGCAGAGGGAACATCTTTTCAAACACTACCTCTCTGGTTTTGACTGATTTTTAATTTAAAGTTGTGTTTTAATCCGCAAAGCAAGTATATGAAAGGACAAGGAATGTACACTTACAAAGCAAAAACACCCTTATTGTCACATCAGTCTTGTCTACAGGAGAGACAATTTATATCTCTGTCATAGGCTGCCAACCAGGCTCATCATTCATACATCTAGAGCACTAAAAATGTGCAGAACGGCTTGTTTAGGCAATTAATTTGACAAATCTCATTCTTGATGGTGTTTATTGTTTATTTTTTCTGAGCTCATTGCTGGTTTTTTTTCTGTTTTTACCCCTCCTTTCTCTAGCTGTTAGGATAAAGCAGTGACCCATTGTCCCCATCAGAAAAGCTCTCAGTTTCCCCAGGGAACAGAGACTCCCCAGGAAGCCAGACATTATGTGACAAATCCCCGTGGAGCACTGCAAGGCTCAGCCACCTTCCCACACTGGTGTGTGCTGCAGCTACAGCTGGGAAGGCCTTATGCCAAGCTTTACTACTATCATGCTTCTCCTCTCTCCTCATTTTCCAACCAGGCAAAAAGGCCCATTCAAGTCAAAACAAAGAGTACTGCTTACATTGGATTAATCATCCAGGGATTGTCTGATGTGTTTTGGGGGCTAAGATGGTAGTACAGAAAGTAGGGAGACAGCACACAGTCCCTCCTGGCTGAAGAAGGTGCTGTTAGGAGGGGACTCCAGCTGGTGATGAAGGGTTAGAGAGGTCCTGGATATCACAGCATGCTTCCCCCTGGGAAAGGTCAGTGTTCAGGAGTCCTGGAAAGCAGTGCCCACTTCACCTGCTGCTGCAGCCAGCACACTCAAACCTTTCCAAGATTCCAGCAGAAGTGGGGTAAGTATTACACAACACCCAGTGTTACAATTAGTCTTTTGACAGTTCTTAGCTCTTCATTTGCAGATGAGCACAAGTTGCCTCATAATTCGGGCCAGAGAGTGAGTATTGCATCCAAGCTACACCAGACAGGTGGCTCTGAAGATGGTCAGTCTTAGGCAGTTATCTCCTCTTCACCATGTAAATCTGATAGAAGCTTTGATCCTCCTTAGAAACACAGAGTTGCCTCCCCTTGTCAGGGAAATCATCCCAGCCTTACAAGCACCAGTTGAACAATCACTGATTTAGTAATTATGTTGGCCAGTCTACCAGTGTTAGGTCAAGTAAAAGAAGACCCACAAAATAGCAATTTGTAAAATAGTAACTCAACAGAGTAAAATAGTAAGTCAATTAAAAAACCAATTACATCAACTACCCTTAACAAAGGCACGGAGCATACTCCATGATGGGAACATCCACTCCTTTAACTTGACTGCTAGACAATTCACAGCCCTCATGCTAGCCAAGCTTCTTTGTCACACTTGAAGGATAAGTGTGCCCAATCTACCTTGTATGTTCCAGCTGAACTGAGAGCTGAGTGTTGTTTCCTAAGCCTATGAGCCATCAGACTGTGAGATCAGAAAATTCCTTGAACAAGGTCTGTCCTTGCACAGCAGCAGAACGGATAGAGGTTTGAGAAAAGTTAGGAAGAGGAACAATCACCTGTTACTGATCTACATCTGCAACTATTGCCCATTCGCTGCCAAATACTGCAGGACAAGTCAGCAAACCAGATAGAGAGGTCTTGGAAACACATCTACTTGTTCTTGTGTGCTTGTACCCAAGATCTGGATAACTCATGCAGGGTTGTTTTTGGGAGGACTTGATGGCACCAAGTATGAAGACAGATATTTATGTTAATAAGTAAGAAAGCATCCCGCCCTACTAACTAAATGGCAAAAAAATGACTTAATTCCTTCAGGGCAGAGCTGCCTTCTATGTAGGATTGGCAGCTGAATGCTTACCTCAACAAATATGAAGCAGGGGATGATGGAGTAACTTCTCTGGGTATTGTTTCCTAAAGCCATTTCTCATCACACTTCTTGGCGAGGCACTGTTCAAAACTTTATATCCTGAAAAAGAAAAGACAAAGGTATTTCAGTATGTTTCACTGTTATTTTCAAATTCCACAACAAGTTTCATAGCACAGAGCACTGACATATTGGACCAAGGATGCAGACTAAAAATAATATCAAGGTCTAACTTGCCATTGTACAAAATACCCTGAGAAGGCACTTTTTTTGCAACAAAAAAGAGATGGGTTATCAGGTATATTATCTACAGAACAGGAGGCAATAAGGAATGCAACAGTCTTCCTTAATTACAATCCACGACAAAGAAAAGGCTTCTTCTGCAGGATTCTAAAATCACATCTCCAGACCACTGACCTGAGCTCCTGTGTGTTTTAAATCAATAGGTTTTAGTGCCTGATTTGTAAACTTGCACTTTAGAAAGACATACTTGTAGTACACTGATTGTACAAACCATGAAAATGTTTATCTCCACAACCTGCTCAAGATGGCAGCATGTCTCATGCACAAAAAAACCCCAGCCTGTAACAAGCAAATACAACAAAAATGCAAGGAAGCACTGTGCCCTTACTGCAGAGCCTTTGTATCCTGCTATAAATCTGTACCTTAACATGCAAAACCCTAACTACTTAGCATTACTTCAGCTACTGGCTCTTCTAATTAACATAACCTTATAATGGTCTGTCCTAAGACACTGTCTTTACAGCACGAAAAGTAGGAAAGCACAGAAAAGAAGACTAACACAAGGAATTTTTATGGAGAGCATGTGTGCTTCTCTGCATGCGTGAGGTAACACATCAAGATGCTATGTCTGGTTTAAATTACTTTAGAGAGAGGTATAGACTTAGCAGGGAAGGGGGAGGGCTGGAAAAGCAGCGTGTAGCCCAGAGCTGCCAGGTGCATCCTTCCATGGAGCACACGACACAGAAAGGAATCCAAATCCTCTGATATCAGTTTTAACCTGAGCACGTCAGCAAGTGCTCAGGTGGGCCCAGCCTCACTGCCAACACTCACACAGAAAGTCTGTCCTGATGACAAGTATCTCCCTGGGTCAGGGCCGAGGAGGAAGGAGGCAAAAGCTGATGTATTTTGCAGAGGATGCTTTGCACAGCATCTTCCCGTGACTCCTTTGACCTCACTGGCATCTGGGTGGCAATTCAGGCCTTGGCATATGGAGCCTGTGAGGTTCACAAAGGGGTCAGTGCTTTCTCACCAGTTCTCAGCAGAGTTAATGGAAGGAATACTGTGATCAGAGCAGTGAGTTCAGCCGAGGTTACGAAGCCTGATGAAGGAACTGGATCAGCTGCCAGTGCTTGCCACCTGCACCATGATGGAGGCTCTTGTCTCACCACCTATAAACTACTTAACGTATTCCTTATCTCATCTCTTCACAGTCTGACACTGAGTTGTAAAATGTACACAAGATGTATATGATGGTTCCAGGCACAGCACAGCTACAGCAATTCCAGTGAAGCCACATTCTGTGTCAGCAATGGCTTTTAACCTGTTAACCATTGAGAAATGCAGTTTCAGGTCAAACAAAATAGCCATGACTGTCACCTGTGATGTGTTTCAGACACTTCCATCCTACACTGTATCCCCATTACAAAATACCAATATTCTGGATTTTCAAAACACCTGTTTTTCCAAGCACATTTCAGCTCTACTTAGAATACAAAAGGGGTTTTATCTCAGAGGTTAGTGCCATGGTTTAAAAAAAGATAAGATAATCCAGTCCCATTAGGGCTCTGGAAAAAAACTTCAGTCATTCATTTTTTAACCACACCTTTCATACTGCCAGCTCATGTGACATGTGGCTCTTCCTGTAAGCTGGCAAACAAGGTGCCTGGTAGAGTAACAGGCTGAAGAGTCAGAGCAGCTTACAGAGAATTATTCCATGAAACTCTTTTTATCCTGAAAATAAACTCTCAGCATCTTTCTTTGCAAATCCTGCTTTTCAAATGGCTTAGTGCAAAGATGTTAATACCTCAGCACCTTCAAGAATGCTTTGCCAGATCAGGCTTAGAAACACATAGGATGTACCATAACACCATGCTGTAACCCCGAGCCATGCCTTCAGTTCCAACTGCTTTGTGTTCCTAAGCAAAGCAGAGGGCTGCAAGACAACCGAAGAATTTAGGAAACATTCTCAACAGATGACTGAAAGCAACTGCACAAACCAGCAGTGAAGCTGAGGGTTCATAGTAGTCCTTGAGAATGGCCTGATTTAATGCTTGCGGACTCCTGATGTTATAAATATGTATCACTATGTCCATTCCTTTAAGCTTATTGTGCACCACTGGTTTAAAAAACTGCATTGCCTATGGGAAAGCATTTAACATGTCAGGTTCTCTCCTATGTGATGACACATTTGTGTCAGACATAAGTAGTAAGAGACCAAATAGGTGCCTGATCAAGCAGGCTAATTCCCAGATTGTGGGAAAACTCTCAGCTAGCCTGTGCTTGTCATAACTGCTCTTTTCGTCAGATTACTCAAGAAAAGAGTAAAGGAAAGCAACAGCATGATCTTGTGGGAAGCACCATCTTTTGTCTCTTTTCAGCTGGCAATGAGTCCTCTAGGGACACAGCAAAACAGAGATTACAGCAATCCCTAGATGCTTCAGCATGCACAGCAGTCAGAGATAACCCACTTTGGCCCAAAGAATCATAATAAAATGTAAAACAAGTGTTTAGTAACAGCCCTGTTCTATAATCCCTGAGACCTCTTCACACTGAACAAACTTTCACAGTGCAAAGACTCTGACTAAAGCAATGGCAAAAAAAAGGTATAATATCACTATTTGGTACTGCCTTCCCAATTTATTATTTCTATTTTATCACTTTTACTCAATTGTTCAGGAATTCATGTGAGCAAAACTGTAAGAGTCTCTTTTGATCCCACCAGCTGTGATCTTTCTTGGCTTGGTACGTTAGCACAGCATGGGAATAGAATTGGTCAAACCTATTAGGGACCACTGTAGAAGGTGTATTAATAACCTGGAGCTCAAGTATTATAAGGTGCTTCTACTCTATAAACAATATATATAATTGCATAAGACAACATTTGTGAATTAATTAGAATTAGCTAGTTCTCATCTTGCTCAGTTTACCTCACTTGCATTTTCAGAAAGCCCCTGATCTACAGCATAGGAGGTTATTGTCTGACATCTCCTGTGAGAACAAGTGGAGCCACAGAATATACGTAAGTGAATTCAAAGCTAAATTAAAAGGGCAGCAAAGAAAAAAAAGAATTCAAGCTGAAGAGATTTTCTTGCTGCAGAGATCCATCCAGGGAAATGGCTTTTAGGATGCCCTATTCAGGTTTTTTTATGTGAGCACATGGCAGACAGCAAAAAGGACGTATCTAGGATAAACTGGCATTTGCCGAGCCTTTATAGAGTGAGTTCCTGCAGCAGACACAGGACAGTTGATTGTTTTCCTATGTAATCCATGCTCAAACCAATTAATTGGTGCTCCATTCCCCTGGAGACAGGAGTCACCTTCATGGTTTTTAAGCCATGTTACCTGCACAGTGAGAAGATGAACATTATATTTTATACATTGCTACAGTGGATATCTGTGCATCTGTGGAAAACACTCAAAGCAACAGTCCAGAAAGTCTAGCTGGCACTGTTTATCACAGTTTTCAATTACATTTCAGTTTATCAGTACCAATGTATGTTTCTTTTTCCACTGCCTTAAGGCTGCCAGCCTGAAATCCAGGAACTGCTGCATAGACTAGGTAGCAGCAAAGCCCCTGGCACATGTGGGACATCGCCTCACTACAGAACCCCAAATCTGCTCTGAGCAGAGGTGAGGAGGACAACCACTGATCATTTCATACCAGGATGTGATGCAAGCACAAATAAAGGGATTTTTGTCCCTCTGCTTCTAGGCGTCTACTTCATTATCTTTTCAGCAGAAGTTAACACTGCTCCAAAATAAGATGTAAATGTTGTAGTAGAAGGAACACCAGCTATTTCTATAATAATGTAAAAGATACTTAAAACATCAGCATTTCCCTATTTGTAAGTTAGTTTAACCTTGTATTAGCAATTTGCAAACCTCTGTTGGTAACTGGTTTCAAATTATAAAGATCTTTTTTTTCATTACAATAAGAATATTGTTTACAACTAAAAAAATATCACTAAAATTTCTGACCAATCCATCAAGGATCGATTTGCCCAACTGGAACATGGAATTGCGTATGTTAAACCTCCATTCAATTGCAGAAACAAAATTAATGCCACTGCTGACAATGATTATCCAAGCTTTTTCAGAACACTGTATCATTATAATTGCTATTTATTATAGAGCCCTTAGAGATCTCATTTTAAAGCAGGGTCCTCTATTTCCTGCAGGGGAAACAAAGAGTTGAAGCAATGTGCCAAACATCACACAATGACTCAATGTCTGGGTTGAAGAGAGACGTATTATTCTCAGACTCCTGTCAAGTGCTCTGTCCACTTGACAATACAATCCCTGCACTTCAGACGCACTTGCTAATTTCTGCACAAGAACCCCACAGTTCTCATTGTACATTTCAGTAATACAGGTTTCCCTGACTGCTTGCTGCTGCAACCACAAAACACACATTGCCAGCCTTACAGAAGTGCTGATCAAACAGCCTCACATCTGCAGCTTCACCCCTGGCATGTCCAAAGGCACCTCATTAACCCACTGCAACACCAGCATGAGCACGCATGGAATTCTGAACAGGCTGTGAGGTTACAACAGAGGGTTAAACTGTCTTTCCCAAAGCTCTCTTCCACACAAGCCTAACCAGTGCAAAGAAAAATGCCTATGAAATAAAAGGTAGATTTTCCTGCAAAAGGCAGTCATGGTGATTTCCTGTTTTCCAAGTACAGACCTTTTTTCTGTTTTGAAAGTAATTGAAACCACAGTGGTGTCAGGAATCACTCCAAAACCCAAACTGTGACAAAAAGCACACATGACATTGTAGCATGGAGACCTGCTTGACTGCCTTGCACCAAAACACAAGCACTTGCTTGGTGCTACTGCCTAAAAAGAATAAAACTAAGAAAAATAGCATCACGGCTGCAACAATTAGAAGGTAACAGACAAATGGCACTCAGTTTGCCATCTCAGTAACACAACACACTGGGTTTTACCTGCAAATGAGAAAGTTATCCTTTGGATCATGTTGCCCTTGGGGAAAAGTGACTACAAACAGTGGAGCTTGGGAAAGAGGAAAGGCACTCGCTTATCTCTCTTTCCTCATCATCAGAGAATCCTTTACCCATTCACTGTGAACTGAGAGGCAAAAACCATCAACTCCATGTCCACCAGACCAGTAACATGGAGACTGGAGACACTGGGTGTTCAAAACCTGACTACTTGACTGTCATAATTTATTTTTAGTTGTTAACTGTGAAAGCTGATGATAAACAAATGTGTGCAGCAAGTTTCAAGCCTTGGCTGGTGACTGTCTCCCAGAGCACTCCTGTGCAAGGAGCAGGACGTTCTACTTTGCCAGGACACTGAGAAGAGGAGTTGAACACATAAAGCAGAAGCTCAGGGTACTGGATGTAGATCTCACCACAGAGAATACAATTTAATATAAACTTTCCTAACAGTGTAAATGCCTGGTTTCCAGTTTAGCTACACTATTCAAATAAATTGTCCTGTCAGTGGTAGTGCTTCTCACAGGTGTCTCCACAGGCTCGCTGACAAGAAACTAATTACATATCACTAATGACAGCAAGGCAAGGAACAAAAACCAGCCAACAATACACAAAATGAACCCAAGACATGTTTGCCACAACAAAAAAACCCCTAAACAATTCTGCAGCATTTAAGACACGAAAGCAATTTTTCTGATGAGAGTTCTGACCTTTTTCTGCTAGCAGAAATCTCATTTTAACATTTCAGCTCTCACAATAGAAAAGCATTTTATGGCAAACAATGATACCTAAGTAATACAGTTCACGGCATACCTGAAATGATGACCCTTACAACAAAACCCACCTTGTTATGAATAAAGCTACATGAATAGCTACTTGGATTCCTAAACTCATTCTCTTAAAAAATGTATTGCTGAGTGCCTGGTGGCAATGCAGAGTTTGATCCATAAAAGAAAGTGATATCACAGATTTTAAGAATCCTGCTAGAGTTGTTTTCCCTTGTTTCTAGCTTCATATGGAAAATTATCCCATGTCTGAGTGATAAGCACCAGTATAAAACCTATGGATAGGCAGACTGAAAAGGATTCTGCACCACTTATACCCACGAGAGGTTCAAGTGTTATGCCAGCACAGCAGAGGCCTCATAACAACTTCTCACTGTGGGGAGGAAAGTGAAATCTTAATGCCACAGCTGCTAGCAACAATATAAATTCACATTTCTGCTACTTGACCAGAATTCTGTAGATGTTGTCCTAAGTAAAACCCAAACACAACTGTGTAAATAGCATGCCAACAACCATAAAGCCAAGCAAAATGGCCATAAGTCTTATTTTGAGCTATCTAACATACATGAACTCCTCCTTGTCCTGCAGGTCTGAAAGTGTCATCATGGTTGATCTGTTCCATTTGGTGAGACATTAAATTCCTTCTGAAAATTTTCAGTATATCACTTACTCAGCGTTGATTTGAATGATATCCACCAAAATCTGGTGTCACATCAGCAAAAACATGAATAAAAGTTCTAACCTGCTATAGGCGATAATGCTTCTCTCTTTCTTGCAAAAAGACTAGCAGGACATGATAAATGAAGATGGGAATTCTTTAGAAAAAGAAACAAGTAGTCTCTGGAAGAAAACAACAAACTACTGAATTTATTTGCGAAATTAACAAGACCAATCCAGCTCCTAACTCTCATTTAACTACAAGAAGCTAATTGTCCTGGCTCTCATTTCATTCCTTCAAATTTTAAAGTGAATCTAAACTAAATAGTTGTGCATTATCTAGGGCAAAAGACAGATTATTTCTGGCCTTTACCCAATCATCTGAAGGCACGTCATTTTTACTTAGACTGATTAATTTGCCTTGTGATCTTCTCTGAACAAATGCAAAAGGCAACTGGTCGTTTCTTCTACCTTTGATTGGTTAAAACTCCATCTATCTTTAAGGACATTTATAGCAATAAACTGGCAGGTGTGCTCAGCATTAAAGTAAATCTTCGTATACATAAAGGATTCATAGTTACAGAGATTAGTTATATGTTTAGCTTAATGAAAATATATTGTATGTTTATGTTCTAAGTTCAGTGCCTCATCTGCACAACCCACAAAGAAAATAATCAAGACTATTTCTTATTTACACCCCATACCCTTGCAAGGCTCTGGTCGGAAACCAGATATTGAAGTATGATCTCCCCGATATTTGGAATGAAGGGCTTGTGACTGAGTTTCACTCTTTGAAACCAATTCCATTGCATTTGGTGGCTCTCCATGCAAAGCACCAACAGGCACTGAGGAAACTGAACAATTTCAGCAGGAGAAAACCAGCAGCCTCCTCCTCAGGCTGTTATCACAGTTAACTGGCGAAAAAAGAGGAAGGGAAAGAAGAAAGCAAAAGAAACCTTCAAGAATACAGAGGGTAACAACACAATGGTGTGAATGAAAGGAAAATTGGATGAGCTATAGAAAACCTCCTACGGGATGGAGAGCAGGAAAGAAAAAGAGACCACAGGTTTTGCCTGTGATGCAACATCACAAGACTGAAAATTCTGTCTACTCTAATAAGGGGATATCAATACAGCAGACTCTAGAAAACACTCTTCCCTCCCCCTGCCCCTCAAATTTCTAAGGGTTTTGCAGAAGATATTTTAATATTAATTTTATTTAAAATTATTACAATCATTTAATACAAGGAAAAAAAAGGTCCAAAGATATTTTTCTCACTCAGATCAAAATCTGTACTTTACTTCAGAAAACTAATTTTGTTTTTTTCTTTACAAAATCTCCTTAGTCAACAGTCTTACTGAAATCTGTTGAGCTACTCAAAAAAACAGTGGGCTGCTTATGTGTCAGAAAGAGTGAGAAGTATTTTTTCATGCTGTGGAGTTTCACAGCTCTGCACAGAACTAATATTGGGAAACCCAATTTAAAAAACGTATCTCAAAAATATATGCTGCATGGTGCTCTTGTATGCCATCCCTGCTCAGCCTAAGTCCAAGTAAGTCACTGATCCACACGTTTGAGTGCAAGGACGAAGCTTGTGCAAAGTGCCAGCTACTCTCAGGCTTCAGATGGACACCTCCACTTAAATTTCCAGTACTTTTGGAGAGTGCTCATACAGGTCAGAGTTTAAAGATAAACCTGTATAAATATTGAGACGAGCGTGGGAAACGACAGAGCACAGTGGTGTTAGACAAGGTAAGGGGAGGAAAATCGAGTGTGTAACATGTTTCTATTTATTTTCAATTCTTGTTTCACAGGGTGAATGCTGCATTGAAAATTTCCTCTCAAATTTACGGTAAGCTAAAATTAATAACTAGGCATGCAATAGGCACAAGCCAGTGGACTCTGGATAGAAATCAAAAAGCATTCACTTTGTCCCCTTAGGGCTCAGCAAGCAAAACTGTGTGAGTATTGATTGCAGGCTGTCATATTATGAAAGTAAACAAGCAACTGCCTCACCACCCTGTAGCCTCTGACGATGAGATCCAGAAGCAGAGCCTCTTGCTCCTCTGATATTCTGAGACTCATGCTGGCAGTGGAGCTGTCTGAGCCACACAAGGACTGCACAGACTCACACCCCTGCAAACCTGGCAGAAAGCTCAATTTTATGTGGACTTTTTGCCTGTTCACTTGGTTTATAAACATCACCTTCACCTTCATCCCTTGCAAGGACAGAGTACACAGGATTTCTGGCATACCTGTTCCCTTCTCTCATACAAAACACTATGGTAGAAGCTCTCCCTAACAGCAACAAAAAACCCTAAAATTTTTGCTTTCCTCTTTTTATCTCTGTGTCCATTATGCAGACAATGGAAGCAAGTATAACCCCTACAGGCTGAATAGTCTAATTTGCCCACGTGTAATGACAGTATTGTACTATAGCTCATGTGGTTTATGTGGGTCTCAGAAACACAATCTGGATGGAATGTCAAGAATTTAAGAATTTACTTTTAGTGTACAACATATCTTAGCAGTCTGAAAAAACCCAGCTTGTTATTAGTCCAGATCTATTTATGACTATAAAAGAATACATAACAAATATGCTAAATACATAATAAATTATACTAAAAACATTTCTAAATAGTGAAAAATATGTTACAGACTCTGTAATACCTGTCCCTTCTCCATGGTGTAATGCTCTCTACAGACTCCTTGTTGAGTCCTACTTAGTCTGGAATAGGAGAGAGAGTTATGGCAAGCTGTTAATGTCCACAGCTTTTCTCCAAGAGAAAGGTATCAGTGTTAATGGGTGGGAGCTTATTTGTCTTTTAGGATCCAGTTTTTATGCATTTTTATACATTTTCTACCATATCTTACTCCTAGGTTATTCTACACTCTTCTGCAATTTCATGCCACATTCATATTTCATAGACTCATAGAATCTTTCCTGTTGGAAAAAACCTCTCAGACTATGGAGTCTGACTGTTAAACCCAGCACTGCTGAGTCCACCACTAAACCATGGCCCCAAATGCCACATCTACACATCTTTTTAATACCTCCTGGTATGGTGACTCTACCACTTACCTGGGCAGCCTTTTCCAGAGCTTTACAACCCTTTTTGTGAAGAAATTGTTCCAAACATCCAACCTATTGGATATCAAGTTTGCTATACTTTATATACCTTCTCTTTGTTCTCTTTGTAACACCTAAAACCAGCTTGACCCAAGCCGTAACTGACCATTGGTGGGTGGGTGGACTGGTTGTACCACCTCATGCCTACAGTTCTTCTCCATGCTGCAGTTATTATTCTATGTTCAGACAGTCTGTTTTTTTAAAAGAATAGAGACTTGTTAGCTCTAGCTATTAGGTAGAGACATTAATGATGAAAATTATTATAAAAATAGGCATTAAATTATACATTCATATAAAAGTAAGCTAAAGCTAAAACTGATTAAACAACAGCTATCACTCTTTTAGACAAGAGTGAACAATGAGCAGAACAAAGGTCCAGGCAAACCCTTGCAACACAGTCCTGATGAAACGTCATCAAAAAATTAGTTCAGAAGATGTGTTGCTACTAGAAAAGGCAATAGTACTTGTCTGGCTACAAGGCCACCACCCAGATTTTGATAGACAAAGATGCCCCAGATCTTGACAGACTGCAAAATACGGTTTTTCACCTTTGAGTCCAGCAAGGCTGTTGCAAACCCTTCTACCGAGATAAGCTCCTGATTAGGGTCAAGTCTTGGTCTTCTGGGGAGGCCTGCACTCTTCCCTGTGTAATTTTGTCTCACAACACCTATAGAGGCTTCCGAGGAGCTCACACAGCCATTGTTTGACCCATTAAGCATTTGGTTTTTAAAGGCAATACAGTCTACACAACCAACTAAACTGTTAAAGTGACTACAGCACGAATGCTGAAATTCCGGTAGCTGCAACTATAATGTTACTTCTAAGAGTGTGATGTTCTTGAAATCACATTCTTTAACAGTTTAATGAGATATGTACGCCTGTTCCAGGTAATCTCTATACAGAAAGTTAGCTTGTAATATTTTGTGGGCACTTACATGACTATATGTGTGTGCATACAAATTCATACTCACTCAAATTGGACCCTACAAATTGCATGACAGACAATGGCTGAAAATAAATGGAACAATTTTGTAATTTGACTTGGTCAAAATGTGGTTAAATAGCTATTTGAGCACTAAAAGGTGACATGGGCATATAAACCTGCCCACCCTGACCTGTGCTGTTTGCTGCCATCCTTCTTAGTAGACCATCAGAACACTGTGTCTTGTTTAATAGCCATCCACTGCTGATGCACAGCTCTCACCTCTAAAATGACATTTTTCTAATTTTACAAAACTACCCGATCAGCTCTTTAAAAATTAAAGAATTCTTTCCAGCAAATTGCTGTAAGACTGCATATCATACATACAGACAGTGCCTTGCATAACAGAGGAAGCTAGTTTTCACAATCTGCTATTTTCTGCCCATCTGAGGGTCACTGATTTATACACTGCTATTTTAAAATACCCCAACTACAGTAATAGACAAAGGTGCAGTCACCCCATTCACAACACTGAAAGACTTATGCAGTCTGTTAAAACTCAGTTTATCTTGGAAGGCAGTCCTAGACTTGGCTGACCCATTTACAGTTGATGCTTCTAGTACTCGAAACATCACATTTTATAAATGCACAAAACTTAATTTCTCTAGATATGTGTACACAAGTGTGCCTTTACACACCTTTTTTTGATTACATACTGAATCACTGCATTCATATTTTACTAATCTATTAAGCATAATCAATCCTATGAAGAATATATATATTATCACAAAGGCAGTATTTTTCCCATTTGGAGATTAACATGCTTTTAAACTTGATCATGCCCCAGCACGACATTAACTGAAGCACTGCCCTACTGTTTCAACTCCTTCTACAACCTTCGTGCCAAGCAAGGGTACCTGCCACAACCTTCTCCTCCCCGCATGCACTTTTGACACCACTTTTCCCAAGAGCACTGGGAAGTCACAATTTGCAGGGCAGCAGTTTCCACTGCCTCTTTGTCTTTCATAGCCCTAGGATTTTTCTCTAGCTGGCAATCATCTATTTTGCTCTCAAACACTCCTATTTCACTTACCAGGGTTGTGCCTCAGGGCATGTAGTACAGATATTACTAAGCCCTAAAATTAGATGCCATCACGGGCAGGACCATTCACAACAGCTGTTCTATGAGCAGCCTGGTTGATATGTGGATCCTGGCCACAGTTATGGTTTAAAATGGCACTCTTCAAACCTTTGGGATTGCAAGCAATATCAGAAAAAAAAAAAAACCAAAACCCACACTAAGAAATCCCCTCCCCCTCAATGTATGCAATTTATGAATCATATACATGTACCACTCTATTATGTAAATCATAAAACATACAAAAAAAAGTAAAGAGTGTGAGCTAAAGATGAAATAAACACTGTTCTAAAAATTAACGAATAGTGCAAAAATATTTTCTTCCACATCCCAGTGGGTTGTATTATGCACCCCTTGTAATGCATGCATCCTGCTTTCGAGATCACTGGTTTAGAAGACCACAGACAGAGCCAGGCAATCTCTTCTGACATAAATATACTTTTATTTAGCACATGGCCTTTCCTCCAGTGTAGCTCTCACCTTTTATATTATTTTTAAAGCTTGCACAAGCCAATGCAGCTCCTCAGAATGACGATTCATGGCCACAGGGGATACATCCAACTCTGCGTTTATAGCCACCCACTGAGAGGCTTAGGGGAAGCTTGCACAGCATTTTCTTGTTCGGCCATGGCAGGTAAACCCTTCTTTCTCATTTGAAAAGCCGTTCAGAGTACACATTTTTATCTAAAGGGTCCAATTTTGCAGCCAAGCCTGTTTAAAGTTTTGGGGTCAGCTCAGTAGTTTGGTAACAACTCCATATGTCTCTCATTGCACATTTCCTCTCTTTCCCTCATTCCAGCAGCAAAGCGTGCTCCATCATTCTCCCTTATTGCAGCTGCAAGTGGTGCTCCTAAATTCTGTTTCAAGAATCCCAGGATCTTATTAACAGAAGCTCTGCAACTTGCGAATCTCTGCTCCTCTGAGTGAAGAATGGGGTTGAACCAGGTCAACCCACAGGTCTCTGTCCACCCCACCAGCTCTTTTGGAATGTGCTTCAGTAACAGCTAGGGTTAGACAATACATTGCCTTAGTGCCGAACTCAAAACTTTCCCACCTCAGGACCACAAGCATGCATTGGAGTTGCTTATGGGCTTTTTGATACTGCACAGCACTTTTAACTCATTTCACTGTGAAACTAATCTTAGATTTTGCTCTCTCCCAATTTACACACACCATCTAATTTTCTCTGTCTTGTTTTTTCTCCTTCAGCTCTAAAGTTCCTTGTTCTGTTGCTCTGCCACCATTCCTCTGCACATCTGGTTTCTTCACAGTGGTTGTGCTTTTTCTTCCAGATTTTCAAATTCTTGGACCATATCTAGGACAGTCTTCCAAGAATCTGGATTTTAGAGTCAGTACACCACTCTGTATCTCACGTGCCTAGATGGGTCATTTTTAACTATGAAAAACAAGGAAGTGACCATTTAGGGAGATGCATGAACAAGCTTCCCTTTCCACTCTTGTACAATCATAACCCTAAAAAGATGTCAAACTGTTCAGTGACCTTTCTCTTATAGGTGTTCCTGGATTTTCTGTTCTTTATCCAACTTTGCAGGAAAGTAAAAATAAAATAAAATTTTGGACTCAATTATACTGAGGAAGAGATGCAGGGACAAAGACCTCTGTTCAAATAGAACTACAATGTGAACATTTTAAAACAGATATCAGCTAAGGCTGGACTTCCATTGGCCTTCACGTTGCTCAGCCTCTGACCTACTTTGTCAGATCACACTGCACAAGCTGACACCTAACTAATCCCAAATTTGCCTCAGCTGAGTTCCAGACAGATTAAGACAAGGAGGCAAAGACCTCAATTTCCCTCCTCTGTATTTTTCCTAGGATCCTTTATCATGTAAGTTGTCTGAAAATCAGTTACTGCATTTTAAGTGACATGTCAGATCCACAGGCACACACATTACCAGGTCCTCAGTGATGTCCCAGCAGGCCATGATGGCTCTCAGAATGGCTTGCACTCTCTCTCCACCAACTCAATGAACTCGTGCCATTTATGTGGACCAAAGGAATACACCTTACAACCTGCGTCAAGAATTTAATGTTGACCTAACTGAAGCATTAAAGCTAATGAAAAGACTTGTCTGAGGCTTGTCACTAGTAGTGGATACAATGGGGCACATCAGGAGAAGTAATAGGTCCCCTTTACTATTTCTTCAGAAATTTAAGCCAGTATTTCATAACTCTACATTCACTCATTTAGTTGTTAATATCAGGAGTCAATTATTCATCCATAACTCCATCATGAGTGCAATTATTCAATGGGATCATAAGAGCTGCAATTTTATTTTCAGAGCTTGCAGCGGAGCCGTGTAATGTTGTTACTATCCCATTTATAAAGCCAGGCATTAATCACACAACATGGCCATAGCCTAGCCTAAAGGCCACCATTATGCATCTACTTACCTTTGTAAACAGAGAAGGAAACAACCAACATCTGTGTGACACTGGCATCTTGGCCAACAGACCAGGGGCTGACCCTGATTTCTCCAAAACAAAAAAGGTGCTTTAGCCTGTGCCCACTTCTCCACGGGAAGTGCCACAAAAGACATCCAAACTCTGGAGATCAGCACTCAAGGGGTCCGTGAGACATTTTTTCCACAGCTGGTCTCAGCTGCTCCTCATTTGGAAGTGTCCAAACACAGGCCTAATTGTTGCCCTCCACTGCCAGTGACAAGTACATCCACAGGGAGATGCTTCTGCTCCTCTTGTAGTCAGATGCCTTAGTGACCCCTGCAGAGAGCACAGCTGCCATGAAAATGGCCAGGGATGAATTTTTCAAAGCCCTGTTGAGCTAACTGTGTAGCCACCAAATGCAGAAACAAAATTTCCAAAAATAACAGAGTTCAGCAACAGCTAAGACTATGTCTCAGTTTCACTAAAAATTCAGCTCTCAAGATTCCCAATCCCTGGATCAAGGCTACCTGAGCTGTGAGTTTCCATGCATTTTTCAGGCACTAAGCATAGCTGTAACTGAGAATTTTTAAAAAGAATACCACTGATTAACTACATTTGCAGGCTACATTCCGAATCAAGTATTGCTTGTCCTCTTGCAGCTGCCCAAAAGCCATAGAAAAGCCAAATTGTGCAATCAGTGAATTGTGCAGAATCACAGACATGGGCCCACCACCTTACCCAGATGAATTTTCTAATGCCTGGCAATCCACAGTGTACTGATATGGTATTAATGAGTGTGCAATCACTCTCTCTGTGCTGACAAACAGGAATTGCACCCAGAGGACCTCTCCCTGTGTGCAGTAGCTGAACATTTTTACCTGCTCCTACTGACAAAACTGGAGTGTCTCCAAACCCCGCCTCTTTACACATCTTGGCACAAAGGAAAAAAGACAGCAGGATATTGACAGAGAGATGGATGACAGTGGGGAGGAGAAGATCCACTGTACTGAGTTGGGTCCCACTGAGCAAAGTTCACAATAATAGTGACTGGCATAAAGTAGTCCCAAGATAAGCAGTACTACAATTATCACAACAGGAGGTATTTGCTCATAAGAGAATGACTATGACAACTAAACACAACGACGAGGAATATATGATAGTGCCTTACAAGTATTTGGGAAGTATAAATTACTTTAGAGCTTTGTTCTGATGAGAGTTACTTTCAAAACGATCTTTTCACTTAAGGGCCTGTTTGCAAAGAGATATTCAAGCATCAAGTCACGAAACAACATGTCTGTTCTAACAAAGGAATGGAAGTATTTAGGATGCTGGTGATAACAACAAGTAGCAGGATGAAATGTAAGAGAAAAGAGTTGTGACAAGTATCAGATTTAATGTATCACACATTTCCAGAATGGAAAATTTTGGAAATATTTCAGCACACTTGCAACTGTGACATCTTTTCCAACCTTAATGAGTCTATGATTTAGCCAAGAATATCAAACATATGCATCAGAAAGGGCAATGTCTGACAACAGGCACAAGCCACACTGCCTCTTCCCATCTTTTAAATCTGAGTGATCAGAAATGTAGTGTGACACCTCCCTAACTCTCAGTGGACATACAAATATATAAAAATCTGAAATGTAACCATGTTATCATCCCGCTCAGAAAGCTTAAAAAGGGCTACCAGCATTTTCTGCATACTGTTTGCACCACCGTAGCATTCATATGAATTACAATACCAGCTCTGGGGCTCCCAACACAACAAAATGTTGACCTGTTGGAATGAGTCCAGTTGTTCAGAGGGCTGGAGCATATCTCATGTGAAGAAAAACTGAGAGGTGAGACTGTTCATCCTGGAGAAGAGAAGGTGCCAGAGGGACCTTATTGCAGCATTGAAGTACCCGAAGGGGGCTTACAAGAAGGCTGGAGAAGGACTTTTCACAGGGGTATGGCGTGACAGGACAAAGGGAAGCAGCTTTAAGCTAAAGTAGGTTAGATTTAGGTTAGGTATTAGGAGGTTCTTCCCTTTGAGGGTGGTGAGGTTCTGGCACAGGTTGTCCAGACAGGTTGTGGACTCACTGCCCCTGGAAATGTCAAAGGGCAGGTTGGGCAGGGCTTTGAGAAACCTGGTCTAGTGGAAGGTTCCCTGCCCATGGCAGGGGGGTGGAACAAGGTGATCTCTAAGGTTCCTTCCAATTCTAACAGCTCTATGGTTCTCTGATTCTACAGTGCAAAATAAGCCCTGCAGCCATTATAAAACATCTGCAGATCCACTATCCCAAGCTGATACTTGACACTGCTTTTTCAAGGATACTTGTCTCTCCCAGTGATGATCTGCGGACAAAGTAGGGCTTACAGAAAACTTTAAGATGCAGTCAGGAGTTCCATGACTTCTGCATCAATACTCCTACAGTCTGGATGCTGCCAATGACTTCAGCTGGGTGAGATTTCGCATCTTCTTTTTATCAAGACATTGCTATCAGAGGAAAAAAGTTCATTCCACTTTTAAACTATCACATTCCTTATGATCAGGCAAGGTTTCATAAGAGACAGGAAAAGAAAATTGGATTTATGTATCTTTCTGTCCAGCATTCTTCTTGAAGGAAGTCCTACCCTAGTAGGTAGTACATCTAGAAAGCAAGAGATATAAATAAAACATTTTCTTATGTATCACTGTTTCACAAGGGTTCCTCGCAGATGTTAGACACTTTTAGCTCAGAATTCTTATGTGAAAACGTTACCAAAAATGAACACAAGTGCTACCAGTAGGACATGTTCCTTTGGACAGAACCTCGGCTTCTGAAGTTTATGGGCTGATCCAGTCAGACACCAAAGGTATGCACAAGTTCTCTCTTGGGCACTGTCCTTTGTTGTGCCATCTATAAGGTCATGGTAAAGACAGTGGACCCCTACTAACACGAATGTGCCACAAAGATCAGACAGGGTTTAAAATAAAGCCCCCTGTATTGTCATAGCTATGTTTGTTTACAAAGGGTAAGTATGCACAAGGGAGACTGCAATAAATTCTAATCAACAGAAGTTCAGGGTTCTTCTGAGTATTTTGTTTTCCCTGGAAAAATCTAACAGATTGTTGCCAGTCCAGGTAACACATGAAAACAATTTGAAGACTTTAAGTTATGGAAGCTCTTTTCAAACATTGACGTGACTGCTAACAGAGAGCCAGCCTTTTTGACTACCAGCAACTTAAATCAGATTAAGGGCACTCAGGGCACTGCAGGAACCAACTGCATGTTTGCTGAGAACAGAGCTAAACCCTGAGCGAGCTCTGTGTTGACACACAGACTAATGGATTTAACAAAGTTCATTTGAACACTTGGGTCAGTTTGATTCTTTTGACATGGACACAATCTCTGCATGGATCAAGGGCAAGTAGAGGCCTGTCAGAAGACAACATTTTCAGAAGGAGTGTTGCAACAGAAATGTTACAATTTGTATGAGGAAAGTATGAATCTAAGTGAGTGAAAGGAAGAGGGAAAGTGCCAGAAGAAACAGCAGGCAAAGGGTTAAAAAGAAAGGCATGCATTAATCACCACACAGCACTGTAAGCATGGTTTCATTGAAACAGAAAAGATAAGCTGCCAAGAGGGTGAAGAACATATCTGGAAACATAAAATACCCCGATAAAGAAAACATCAGAACTGTGAAATTCAGTAACTTTGCACAAGACTTGAAATAATGTTGAAAAGCTGAAAAAAATAAATTATGTGAAAGATCCACGCTAGCACCCACTGCTAAAGACTACAAAAAGAAGTGTTGTTCTTAACCCCACTCATCACTGCCAGCTGAGCAGTCACAGAAACGCAACAGGGCTCAGCAGCCACCATGGAACTGGGTCACCTGTCCAGTTCACATGTCAGCCATGCTGGTTTATAGGCTCGTTAACAACAGGATACAAATTTGCCTTATTCAATGGCCCAGTACAGAGAAAGGGCTCTGTTATTAAACTGAGTGAAAACATGCACAGCAAGAACTAAGTCCAAACTCATCTAGATGAACTTTCACTAAATCCACAATCTTAGACATAATTCAGGGAATATAGAACTATAAACATGACACCAGGACAAGTGATGAGGTTGACCTGAAGGCCTGAAGGATGCGATCCCATCCAGAGGGACCTGGACAAGTTTGAGAAGTGGAAACATGGGAATTTCATCAGGTTTAACAAGATCAAGTG
>JAWWEU010000091.1:9835913-9848662 GCA_035583155.1 Acropternis orthonyx
AGAAACTAACTAGTTGTCAATCTTAAACTTGCAGCAGCTAGATTTTCTTTGCATGCTTTCTTTTTTTGTCATTTTAGGTGCAAGCACACAATATGTGTAAGTGTAGGCTTGTACACTAAGACTGGGAAATGTCCTCCCAAGGGCCATGAAGACACTTCACCTAAAATTAGATAAGGTAAAATACCAGAGAACATACTGCAATTACATAGAGCTATTAAAGTCAGAAATAATTTAACTCTGCAAAGGCATTCTTTTCAAAACCAGAACTTTTCAACAAAAAGCTGTTTGGACTTTTAAGATCCTTTTCACCGTCCTGAGGGGACAGAGTGCATGCTTAAAATCAGAGGTAAAAGGAACTCAAACCCCTGGAAGGAATTGTTTTCAAAACAGTCAATTTAATTTTCAGCTTGAACATTTTGTAAATTTCCTGTGGCTATAAGCCTTTTTAATTAGCTTAAAACACCCAAAATGACACAACAAAAAACCCTGAAAGACTGAACAAGCTCTAACTTTCAAAACACAAAATTAAAGATATAACCATAGTTCTTCTCTGTCTTCTCCCTTTTCTCCCACTTTCCTTTGACGGTTTAAGCATGTTACCTGTGGATTAACAGCATTTTTTGATGATGTCAAACAGCAGTTTTTCCACATTTCCCTGAATCTCTTTCAGTTTAAATATTTAGGACTCCACAGGTTCCCAAAAATAAGCATAAGTTTAGTAAGCCTTTAGCTGGGCTGGTGAATGTCCCTTCTGTTTGTATTTAGCATTAATATTTTATGAACCCTTTAACACTTTGGTTCTAGGAAGCAGAGGTGGGGCTGTTAAAACAAAAACAAATAAACCCCAAGATGGCTTTCTAAAAGGGTAAGTTGTTCTGCAAAGGTAGTTTTTATTAATGGAGAGGTTCCTGTGGCTGGTATTTGTAAACCTATTACCTCGTCTCAAAAGTCAGTGAACAAGACTGCTTCTTTCAGCTGTCATACATCGTGGCAAACATCAAAACTACTCACCCTACCCCAAGCACACTGTATTCCCTCTTGCTATTCCCTGACGAGTGAAATGGAGGCTATATATCTTTGAGACCAAGGTTTAATTCTCTGCTTGTTCAATTCCTGTTACATTTCTCCATGGAGAATTTGACTTGCAACTGCAAGTGAAAGACTTTATCAAAAACAAACAAATCCAAAACAAAGAAAGAACTCTACACACACCACACATCCTGGTCTTTCCAAGTACTCTTCATATTGATATAAAGATCTCATATGTATTCCTGTTAACATTATTCCTGTCTCACTCAAAAACACACCTCCTCCCTCTCTCCCTCCCTGTTTCCCTTCCTTCCAACTCTCCATCTTTCCTTATTTTCTTCAGGTTGAAGAAGCAAGGCGCCAGCCTGCCCCACATCAAGTCAGCCCCTAGATTTTGCACATAAAGAGAGGAACAACAAAAGCCCAACCCCCTCTGCCCATCCACCCTCTTTGGCAGAGGCATGACCTCAGGTGACTGTCATAATTAGACATGGTTATTGATGAGCCAAAACCCGTATCAGTCCTCAAGAGATGTTCTCCTTATTTCTCAGTCCTTCAGTCAGCAGCTTCAGATTTGTGAATCAAGGAGGCTGATGTGTCTGTCACGCTCCTGTTTCACAGGATGCTCTCCAACACTGCAATCGGGTACCCTTCGAGGCAGCTGCTGCCCATTTCTGATGATAAACTGGCAGGAAACACATATACATATTTGATAGCATATCTATCCAAGAATTCTGGTTTTGTTTAGGACTCAAACCTGAACAATATATTAAGACTAATTCCGCACTCAAAGCCAAATTACCCTCAGATTCAATAACAGCCAAGCTTTGCATCCTTCTCCAACTTGAGGGTTTGCAGCAAGATAAAACACATAAATGCATTTCTCATATGAATTACTATTCTGTTAAATATCTCCCTTTCTTGGCATTATGCAGGTTTCTAATGCATGAAGGCATGAATCTGTCACCTTGAGGGCACATTCACAGTGGTGGCGAATATAAATTATTCCACTTTGCAAGGAACCCAGATTCTCATTACACTGCAGATGATAACAGCCATTTTAACACCTATTATGATCCTTGCTGTCAGCAAGAGCAAACTGCATACCTTTTTACAGAGTCAGTCTGGTGGGTTTTGTGCATGCACTGAAACTGGCCCCTGCCCCACGGACTTGCCAGTGAGCAAATACATAATTTTAAAAACTGGAATGTGCAAACCTTTAAAGCAAACATCTTACATATAACTCTTGTTTTCTGAAGCCACACTGTAAATGCCAGGGGTTCATTTAGCCAAAGTAGCATAAACCAAATGCTGGGCCATGTGGTGTGAGCAGACGGGCACTGAGGCAAGCCAGCAGAACCTGCAGGAGCTTTAGCCCTGATCTGCAGTACAAAATGCAGCCTCCTTCAAGCTAGGAGTCTTCACTGCTAGGCCCTAGGCCAGATCAGACCTGTAATCAAAGGACAACTTTTAAAACCGAACCCTGTAACAGAGAAAACAGAAAAACGTTCAGGAAAGTGAAATTAGAACCTACCCATCTTTCAACTTTCTCAGATTTTCCTTATCATTATCATTAAAAGCTCAAGGGAGAGTATTTACACACATGAAACGTGGATTCTTTACACTCAGTGAGCTTGCAACTTATCTGATTTGTTCTCAGAGAGGCATAATATCTGTCTTTGATGAGTTGCCAACAATGAAGACTGTTTTAGCAGGAATAAAGTGGTAAGACTATTTAAAGTAGTAAGACAATTTAAGTTAACTGGGAAAGTTACTTGAGGTTAGCAGTGTTTTCTCAGTCTCAGGAGTAACTGAAAGGGCAAAAAAGCAATTAGGAACAAAGAAACTAGAACATTAAGGTGTGTTTTACAGCAGATTTCAGAAAATCAGTACAAAGTCTCACTTGTTTAATGAACCATACAACATTAGATACTACTATGCAAAGGAAATGAGATTAAAGAAACTGTTGATAGACTCATAAGGTTTTAGTTTTGCTTTTAATAACTGGTCCATACAGAAAAGTTTTTATGTGAGTCTTTAGATAATTCAAATGTTTGTTACTTCTGCTCTGTTCTCCTCCATGCCCCTATGACAACTTCTGAATCAAGAGGTCCTTCAAGCATAAGTCCTGATTATAAAAAGGCAGGGTGCCTTTTCTAAGTGTTTACTATCACAATCAGGAATTAAAGAATAGTAATCTAGGATTCTCTTGGAGTGCCATTTCCAAATGTTGTTCATTTGTCTGTCATCAGCAATGGCAGGTTTTTTTCTACTGCTTTCTTTTCATTACCACATAATCATTTTTCAAACTTCACTCTGTCAATAGTAATGATTTCTGCAGCTATGTACTTAGTGCAAACATATTTGCCTGAAGAAGGCAAAAAGCCTGTGAGCTCATATAAAATGCAGACTGCGTTCCTGAAGTCTCCTCAGACTTTCTTTGCTGCTCTATGTACATAGATGCAAAGTCTCACAGTTCAGCAAAGTCTCACAATTCAGCAAAGTATAAAACTTGCTCTCAATTTATCACTTTTTTCATCCATCACATTGTTCACTAAAGATAAAAGCACAAAATCTAACCCAAAACTTCTTCAAGTCAGTGTTAAGACTTTACTTTTCAAAAGCTTTCGGTTTATTGAGGAAATGAGAAAACCAGTCCATAAAATCTTATTTCTCAAGTGGAAAAGATTTCCCTGGAGCAAATGAAGACCCAAAGTAGAAGTTAACTTACACCTTCAGGAGGGTCAATATGCAAAACTGCTCTGCCTCTCCACATGATTAGAAATTTGGCAAGGACCATAATGAAGAATAAGCCACTTCATAATTAAAAATAAAAAAGTGCTTGAGTAGGTGAAGTGTTTCAGGTGAAGTGTATCTCTTGGAAAACATCACATCACAGTAGTAATAAATACAATTCTTAATTTTTGAGCAAGAGTCCCCATTAGGAGGGGAGCAGCATGGGGAATAGGAACCAAGTCTTCCACGTCCCAGTCCAGTGTCCATCATTATTCTACCATGAAAATTAGACAAGAAAAAATTAGCCTATTTCTAAGGGTATCCACCTTTTCTGTGGTTTGCTGACAGTTGAAAGTGTAGCACACACTCCAGCAAATTAAGATGAGGATACTTCAAAAGTGGGAGCTCTAAAATGCGTTCAGAGCTCCGGGCATAGCACTCTCTTAAATTGCCACAATCTGCAAAGGTCCTACTGGGAAAGGATTATGTGATGCAAAAGAAGTGAGAGGGAGGGAACACCCTACTTAATGGTCTCATCTAGAAAGGTTTGAGAAAGAGTGTATTAGTTTGTGTACTGGCAGAGGTGTGGGATGATAGACTGAATCTATCAGGTTGTGTTACACAAATATGAAGATTGGTAAATTTTCCAAACAAAGAAAAACATGAGAAAGACTGAACTGAGAACGGGCTTTCATGAAATTTTGCTGAAGTTTTCACCAGTAATTTGGAAGTCTGACTTTTTTTTTTTTTTTCCTGCTGGTGTGGAAAAAAGTTTACATATTGGGAAATTTTTACCAAATAATCTGGGGAAAAAAGTCCTTAACTTATCAAATTTTGTTTAATCTTTTCCACCTTTACTGTGCATTCTTTCCTTAAATCACAGCTCTCTAATAAGGTGAAAAGATAACAACAGAAAAAATACAATAAATACAGTGAGTGGGGGAAAAAACCAGCAACACCAGAAATCAAAACAGACTGAATGCCCTTCAAGATTTGTGCTTATTTCAGGAGAAATTACAGAGATTTCAAGCAAACTGAGACTTTTTGATGTACCTTCTTGTAAGAATGAATAGCTGCCACTCCATTCCATGTCTTCTTAACCCTGACTTGCTTCTGATGGTTTTAACTAAGCAGCCATTAGTAAATAATAAACATTTTGTACCTATCCCATTAGAAGAATGAAGATGTAAGATTTTTCCTCCTAATGATTCACTTACCATCTTAAGTCACTGTCTGTAATTTCTAATACTCAACTTCAGATGTGGTTTTTAGGCAACCAAATGACAACCAAAATGACAATGCTTTCAAGTGACTGCCTTCATTTACAGCCACAGAGTGCCTACTTGTCCTTCCCTCCTAGTTAGGATACAGAAAGCATAATAAACAGGTTTATATTGGTCAGGTATGAGGAAAATTAAAAGAGCAGAAAAGAGAGAAATTACTTCCAACAGCAACGTTTGGGGTCAGCTCACCACCTTCGCCATCACTGGACACAGTAATTAGATGCAGTGGAGTCCATCAATCTTTATTAATGTTTTCTGTGAAAATCAGAGCACCTGCATAATTACATTGCCATACCTGGTAACCACTTTTCAACACAGCAACATGCTGTCCCCTTTACTTTTTTTAAGCCACTTCATTTTAAAAGGTCAAATTATTTTTTCTGAGTGGAATTTCTGAACAACAAATTTCTTCTTTTCTATTAGAAAAAAAAAAAATAATTTTTTTCAGGTCTGAAACAGATGCTCATTTTTGAAAAGGATACCATTGACTGTACAGGTCATTACACAACAGACATTTCCCAAGACTGATGAAATCATTTGGGAAAATTGCCATCACAACAGGACTATATTCAGTACGATGATGCTTCATCTGTAGAAAATACCTGTCAGCTGATAAGACTATACTTGATCAAGGTATCCAGTGATCCAGTGAAATCCTAAATAAAGTGCTTCCAAAAAGAACTGTGGAGCTTCCCACAAACCCTTCTTGCTAGCAATGCAAGAAACTCAGCAGTAAGGATGGAAATGCTGTAATTAACACTTTTAGAACATAATATTCTGCAGAATAAATATTCACCAGCTAGAAACCCACAATCTTCAGTTTCGTTAGGTTCAAACATCGAGTTCATGATGAGATGAAAGGCACATTACTAAGAATTAAATACAAGCCCTTACCACCCTTCATCTGATAACACAGTAATGACCTCAAAAGATGGGATCCCATATGAAAATAAGCAGATTTTCCTACTAATTCTTATGAGTGACTGCAGTATTTTCATCTCTTTAGAGAGGTTACAAAGATTTACATTTTTAAAATTTTCAGTTGCATTGAAAATGTAAGGGCCTGAAAGTATTATGAGTTACTATTTTGCTTTGTATATTAATAATTCCAACTAAGAGCTGTCAGTCTAAGATAACTATGTATTTTTGCTCTGTCTATATTTACTTTTGAGTTATTCAAGGAAGTTCCTTCACATTGTTATATTTGCATACAATATCTTTATTATAGCATTGTTCCATGCTGTGATTTCCTATTTTTTCTATACTAGAAGATTTCTTATCTCAAATCAGGACTCCCCTTCCCTCTATACAACATAACAATATTTTCATTTGGAAATTGCATACCTTTTCAAGATGTAATTTTCTTAATATAGTCCATTATCAGGTCCAGAAGTTCATAATTTTTCTCCTTTGATCCCTAGCCAGAGGTGACCAACTATGAAATATATCATGATGAAAGACTAATTGGTGCCAATATGCCTCATTTTTTTTTTTTTTATTTTTATTAAATGGAACAGGTTTCTTAACAGCTACACAGCGAGCAGTTTTGTTTCCACAAGCAGTGAGACAACATCCTGTCCTCCTGAGACGTCTTCTCCATACATGAAAGAAAAGCCAGTGGAACTTGCTCCATGTCACAGTATTCAGATTTGCATGTCCTCTTACAATAGAAGGTGGCTAGTTAGGTATTTAGAAACAGAGCTCTACATCTGACAACAAAAAAATGAATAATCCATTGGATCTACATGTTTGACACTTCATGAAGAAGCTTGTGAACACATTTATGTCTCACTCCCTCTTGTTACTGTACTCGGTTGTCTGACTCCTCGGCATTCCATGGAAACGGCAGAACTGGCACATCTTCTGCCATGCATTCAAATAGAAAACAACACAACTAGACAGCAACATAACCAAGTATTGCCTGTTTGTGCTGCTCATCGAGCAAGAGCAGCCTCTAGAGTTCCTGCCAGCCTCAGATTCTCTCTGTGATGGATGCCTGGTGCTGCTAAGGAAGGAAATTAATGCGCAAGACCTTCCCTTTTGCAGGTGGAGGTCAGTGCTCTCAAAATCAATGCTATGCACTTCTTCTAAAAGGCTTGCTCTTTCCATGCATTTGGGACACCAGACTGGGACCATTGAAAGTTGGGACTATCTGTTCCCAACTCTGGCCCTGCACTGATTTAAGGTAAGTCACTTCATCTCTGTGCTTCATGACATTTTATTTTTCATAGTTCAGCATTTGCAATTCTAAAGAAACTTGTCCAAAGAATTCTGCGAGCTAGGCACTACACTATTATCCCTCAGATGAAAAGGAAAAGCATTACGGCTAGGCTACACCTACCCAACTAAATAAAGTTGAGTGAGATGCAGTCAAGTGGTTGTGTGTGTTTTTGGCAAACTAAACCAAATCAAACCCATGCTCTTCACCACAGATCTATTAGAGAACAGTAACATGAATTTTTTTTTTCCCCAAGCTATTTTAGTAGAAAATTTCAGAATGGTCAACAACACCACTGCAACACAAGGCTTCTTCTGAAGGTTACTAGGGTTACTAGGGTTACTAGGGTTACCTGCATTACTAGGTTAATAACTAGGGTTACTAGGGTTACCTGCAAAAATACCCACAGCAGTGAAAGCAAGTCCTTTGCAGCCCTGCATATGTGACTGCTCCTATCGTCTGACACACTGGAGAGAAGCACCAAAGCCAAAAGCATGAGGCGAAACTCTTACTCAAGCTGAGAAAAATTCATATCATAGCAAGAAGAAACATGAAGATGCAGCATATATTTACTATTGCTCCAGCCTCTAAACTGCAGTCAGATTTGTTTTTCCCTTTTTTTTTTTAAATACCCCAACTCCCTTCATGCCAAAATGCCAGCAAAACTCTGTCAAGTTCAACTTCTGGGAGAAAAAATCCCCACACTCACAAAAAAAACAACTAACTTGAAAGAAAGCCGCACCCTACACAGTTACTCCCTCTTTCTCTGGTCCACAGTAGGTCTGCCTCTCTGTTCAGGTCAGGAACTTGTTTGTCCATGTAATGGAACAGTACCATCTTCTGTATATTTCCCTTCAGTTACATGGCCAGAACTCTTCCTGCTCGCTTTAGTAGTCCAAACTACTAAACTAATTTAATTGTATTCCTAAATTATTGACAATACTCAAGTCTAAGTAAAGCACTTATTTGGTAAGGTACTGCTGAAAGTGACAAAGACACAATATTAACTCATTTGCTTAAATCGCTTGGGTTTAATTTCCTCACAGATGACTTCCCGTGTATCTGAACAAAACTCACTTCCTTTATGCTCTGTGAAAGTTATAATGCTGTATTCTCCCTCAAATGCAAGAAAAGAGATCTTTGCAAAGTGTGCCATGGACAAGGACTGTGTACGCATATCATTTTGCAACCAGACAAAAGATTTCAGATTAACTGTAACCAACAATTGCAGTACTGAAGCTAGAGAATGTAGCTTATCACAAAGTGCGTGCAGATCACGATCTGTGCAGGTTATTTTTAAAAAGTCAGCAACTTTCTGCATTGTAAAAAAGAAGCAATGCTGTAATTGGTAGAGAATGTAAAGCCCCATTCTAGTTTAAAGCAAAAAGCAAACCATGTTGCCCCTAAGCTATTGTATTGACAGAGAAACTGCTGATTTTGAATCAATGTTTTCCAGCCTGTCCTTTTCCAGACCATGGCCTTATTAAGCCACCTGTTAGTTCACTGGTGCGAAATACATGGTTTTTTTTTTTCTTTCTCTACAGACCCATTAGTAATAATAGACCTATTTTTGGTTTTCCATTAAGGCACTTCAAAGACAGTCCGCAATAAGCTTATCATCTGCAAATGTTTTTGTACAATTTAATACCACAATCTGTAGTACTATATTCAAATAACAACACATTAAATTTCATTTGGGATGTGGGAAAATAAAATTAAAGGATGAGTTTTGATGCATAAACAGGATAAATAGATAGGATTCTACTTCATCATATTGAATAATTACATCCTGGCACAGTGCCCACATCATATTCATTAGGAAGAGACTACAGTGTACAGCACACTGCCAAAGTCTAGCTTTCTGAGACAATGGCTAGATGACTCTAGAAGACAAACCAGAAGACTTACAGATTGGCTTGCTATTGCTGCATTATAGGTTTCTGGAACTTTGTTGAACTGCAATTCATAATTACAGTTCATTAACAAGGTCTATAAATAGAAAAGCTGCTCATTACACCTGCATTGTGCAGGTGTCCACGTTGCACTGACTGCACTCCCTACACCTCTGAGCTTGCAGTGGGTTCTCCTCCAGGGCTGCTCCTCAGCCTGGTGTAAGGACTGAAGAAGGCTGTCCTCATTGTTTGCACCGTAAGGAAACACAGAGTTGTTCCCATCCTCCTGCTGCTGTGAGGCTGGGCCATCTGTGCAGCTTAAAAAGAATTTACACTAGCAGATCTCTATCTTGCACTGCGTTTTTGCTTTGGGAATATGCTTTACTTCAGGCATTGCCTAAACTGCTTTATTCTGGTCTACAAGAAGTACCCTCAGTACCCTACCCTACCCTCTACTTTATTAATAAAACAATTTAAAAGCACCGGCCACCTAATCCACACACCAGAAGATAAAAGAATCCATTTCCCAGCCACAAGAGCCACACTGTCAGTCCTGCAGCAGATGCCATGGTTGGCAGCATTTGCTTGCCCTGCAGAGTCCACAGAGAATACAAAGAAATGTGTCACTTTCAGAAGGCAAAATCTTTTGCTTTCTCACAACAGCTATTCTGCTGCACGTAATCCTCCTTCCATGACACCACATATTCACTCCATCGTATTTCACCCAACTGTCAGGTAATTCCCATGGAAGTGCTATCCAAAAGATCCAGCCTGTTTATGGTAAAATGAAACATAAAGAATTTATAACCTGCCCAGGGATATTGCATTAGAATATGCTTCCAACCAAACCTGTGGGATAAGATTCTCAAATGAAGGTAACATAACCTACAGGACTTCAAATGAAAGTACCGTAATCTTCAAGGATTTTTTTCTTATTGAACTGTAACTTGAAAGACTAAGTTAACTATGCATAACTGTACAAAATCTCATTCTAGAATTTGCTGTGGCAGGGGTGAGGACACATCTACAAATAATTGATTTTTAACAGACCCTGGAGAAGTTTCTTTTCCAAGGCCTCTCCTGAGGGGGAGCAGGCAGAGGTGATCTTTTCCCCAGTTGTTTTCATTTCCAAAGGGAAGATGAAAAACCTCGTTTTAGTCTAGTACCAAAAACCTTGCCTCCCTCTTCCTGATCACAAGTAATTTCTCCTTCAGGAAGATCCACAAAGCAGGTAGCCTTTTCCTTGCTTCTTACTGATGCTCAAGGACTTTCCTACTGTGATTGCTTTTTCTGAAGTATAGCAACATAAGCATTCATGAAAACTATTTGTCCAGCCAGCCTGGACAAAATGAAGTCTCAAAGTCAAGACAAACTCAAAGAGGATCAAACCTGTTAATTTATACTACAGAAATCGCAAATACAGAAGCATGAGGCCACTCTCTGTTGAAAATCCCACTCCATGTTGGCTAACCTAGTTACTTGCCTGAAAAAATATTTAAACCCTAAGTGCAACCTTACACTAGTTGCTCTGAATCTCTTCCCTGATAGACAGCAAGACAATTTTCTCTGTAAGAAAATCAGGAAGAGGCACAAGAGGCATGGCTCTCTGAACTGCTGGAAGAGAGGAGATGGAAGAGCCTGTGGATCCTATAACAAGAGATTCTCCTTTAACAGAGATTTTCAGGTTCAGAAAGTTGCCCCCCTTAATGAATACTGGGCTTTTCACAGGCAGCCTAGGATGAGACAACTGTCTACACCTAGCCATAGCAAGATTACTAAACCCACTAAAATCAATTGACAGCTTATAAAAATAAGTTATACATGGATTTCTTAGCACATATACCGAAGGTTGAGGCTCTGTTTGGTTCAGTTTAGATCAATCTCCAATACATTTTAACTTCCACTGAAAGGAAAAAAAAAAAAAAGAATGTATTAAAGATAACACAGATCTTTTAAAATGTTTTTTGGAAGAGCAGACTGATCTTAAAACTGTTTTTTCAGTCATGGCTTTTCTTTATGGAGGATTTGAAAGTATTGTGAGGGGTTTCTCCCTACAGATATCTGAACAAAAGCAATGCAATGGGAGTACTCTGCTTTAAACATAATATATATGGACTTTTCAGTTTCTCAAAGCCAGAAACAGCTCTTCTGCATGGAAATAGAGCTAGAAAGGAGAAAGGTTATGAAGAACATGTTGAATTACTATTAATGATCAAAATAAAACCAGTTCTTTACCACCTTGGAAACACAGTTAACACTTGTTCCTAACCTGGCCATATGCACTACTCCTCCCCATTAGGAAAAAACACTCAAACCCTAAAAAGAAAACAACAAAAACAAAGCACTACAAGACTGAGCTTCCAGCTCATGGCAGCTGCCAGTATTTTCTGTTGTCATTCAGCAATCATTTCAGTTTTAAAAGACATCTTACCATAATTTCATAGAAACTCTGAACTCCATTAGAGTTTATGAGAGAACTGAAATATGGACACAAAGAGATCTTTAATGTGCTGTGCTGGTGTCCAAATATAACTATAAAACTCAAAAAAAAAAAAAAAAAAAAAGTCTGACAGCCCACTCTGATTTCACCTTCTCAAGCAGCTGCAAAAGCTTCTTCACATGCAGAAAAGTTTTTTTTTTAAAAAAAAAAAAAAAACAGAGGGGGAGATAGGTGCCCAACTTTGCATTTGAAGGCATGCAAAGTCTGGAGATAAAGAGTGACCCACTTAAAGCATGTTCCACTTTATATCTTAGAAGGCATTACCCCAGTCTGACAGCAGGGCATCTGTTTTGAAATCTGAAATTGCTTTACTGTTTGCTCAGCAGGGTAATGAGATGAAAGGGATCAGAGACCTGAGCTGTGACTGAGACCAGAATAAGTTACTATTTTCCATCAGCTTAAGAAGACTGCAATGTCCTACTGCTATTCCTTTACAGTATCACTGCAATTTGCAGTAGTTCATCCTTTTTTTGTCTCTCAGTGAAAACATTTCTATGATCATTGTGTTTAAAAGGGGTTTGCTCTGTGATGTTTAGCAGTAACACTTCAACTCTCTTGACCGAAAAAGTATAGTATTGTTATCAGCTATCAACTTTGTAGTTTTTCTGGAAACTTACACTCTGATAGAGACTGTTAGCAGATTTGTGTGTACATGTGCAAGCTGAAATTCAGTATTTCAAAGGGTTACAAACTCAAGTATGACAGCAGGTTTGTAGGTGTCTATACAGACAGGCGCCTGGCAGAAAACCCACACCCCTTCCCAGGGTTACAGACTGATGCTACTTCCACCTGGAGACACAACACTGCAAAAGGACACACTGCAACACAGCTGAAGGATAAATGGGAGAGACAGCAGAGCCTGCATTTAGTCATGCATCACTGCTCAAACGAAGATCTATTCCCAGGCATCCTGCGGGTGAGAGGAGCACCATCCTCAGAGTGCCCATCCGCTGCTCTCCAGCACAGGTATGAGCAGAGCAAGGGCAGATCTAGGTGGGGGGAAATCAACTGTTCTGTGCAAGCATGTCTTTAAAAAGCCACTGCTTGCTTTGTTGCAACCCTTGTGTTACAAAAAGGTAAAATCTGTATTT
>JAWWEU010000091.1:9873656-9891346 GCA_035583155.1 Acropternis orthonyx
ACCCTGCGGATGTGCTGTGTTAGAGTGGTTGTCAATGGCAGCAGGGTGGGATGAAGGTCCTGATCCAGGCCTTGGCACTGCTGGTGTGCCCCCTTTCAGGGACTCTGGGCAGGACTGCTGACCAACGCTGCTGTGCGGTGTTTTGGACCCCAGCTCAAAAACCATGCATGGCCCCATCCACCTGAGCAGCTCTTGCTGTGTGGGAGCTGATGGGAACACTGAGCTCATGGTACCCAACATAACTTTGTTCTTGACAAACTGCCTTACAAGCTCAGTGAGAACACAGAGTAGCTCGTGTTTTTCCTGTGCCAGGCTTAGATTCGCCTCCAAGTCACAGATGTGTTACTATAACTGAGGATGGTACCACCCCAATTAAATTCAAGCCAAATTCCTGGCTGGCAGGGCAAAGAAAAAAGTGACCCAGGAGATTTTCTACTGTAAATGAGCACAGAGTCCTGGTTTCCCAGAAGCATGTGACACTCTCTTGCCAATATGACTTAAGTGTAAAATGAAAAAAAAAAAAAAGAAAGAAAAAAAGGCAACCACAAGCTAGACTAAATAATGGAAACACATTTTTTATCTGTGGAGTAATGAGGTTTCATTCCTGAGTTGCCACCCTAGCTACAGAAGTGGTTTTGGGTATTCCTTACCCGGCCGTTTCTTGGATGGGGAAGTAACTTGCCAGAGATCACCGGTAAGCCCAGCAAGACTGTGTCTCACCAGTATGCATCACTGGCCACATGGACCAAAGAGCACAGCCACACAAGTAGTGCAAAGTTTTCCATTCAGGGCTGAGAAGTGTTAAGTTTTGTCTGCTGCAATGCAGAGGAAACACTTGTATATCCAAAGCTCTTTTCCTTTGTAAGACTCCAGGAGCACAGGCACAGTACACTGAAGGAGAGAGGTATCCCTGCTCACTTAAGAAGTGCATCAGCATCAGAAGCATTGGTCTGATCATCCCCAAACACTGCACATGCACAAAGACCCAAGAGATCAATCAAATTGCCTTAATTTCAAGAATGACTGCTTGGAAACTAATGTGAAAATGTCTTTTTTGCTTCCCATCCCTGCCGTTTCATTGTTCCTTTCATGTGTCTCCATAAAAGAAGTGGCATCTACTTTTCTTTGTGGATGCAGAGGAGGCAGAGGGAAACAAACCCACTCAGATGCCTTTCTGCTCTTCTCTCACTTTAGACCAACACCAAGCCTAGCAGAAGCAGAGCAGGAAGGCATGATTTGTTTTCCTCCTTCTTTCTGGTCTTATGGATTTCTGACCCGCTTGTCATTTCAGGGAAGCTCAGCAGGGCATGAGGGCTTTCTTTCCCACTGTGGTTGTTACGTGGCTTTCGAGGAGCTACAGCAGTAGCAACAAGGGCTATTTATAGCCTAAAGTAGGCCAGGCAGTTCCAGAAGATGTATTAATAGGAGGAACATTTGAGAACAAAACAAGCAAATAAAAGAGAAAACAAACAGAGAAGTGTAAATAACAATAATCTTTTACCAGAAGCACTTGCTAAACAGTAAATATGTAGGAACTGCATCCTCTGTCTCAGGGGAGGTGACCCCACCCCACAGAAAATAGGTGAATGCAATCTCTCAGCAGTATCTGTTGCCTCCAGAACAATCCAAGTGTCTAGTTTTAGTGCTGTGCATCTGGTGTGGGATTTTTAGAGATGTCCAGCTCCTCAGATTGCAGTATGCATTCATTTCGCAGGAAAAGCATACCCACTCTGATAGTTTAAACAGATACTAATCTCCGTCTTAGAGATTGGTACGTATTTATGTTTTGATTGAGTGTAGCTGGTATCCAAAGTGTGTTGAAACTTGTTATCCAACTTGCTGGAAGAATTCACACCCACGTTTGTTAGTGAGACCCTGTGGGCAATGTGCAGCTCGATACAGCAGGCAGGAAAAAAGAGGCAAGGAAGTGTACTATAGCAGAAAGATTCATATTTTGCTGCTAAAAGCAACAAATCTTAGTTTTCAATCAATGATAATTCAGTGGGGGGCACAGATATCTGTCAGCTTCTTTATCCAGCTTTGGAGTTTGAAGACTAGATTGCAACAATTCAACAACCTGTAAGTCTTTGTGGAAGAATGAGTGCAGCAACATTCACCACGAATGTGTACTTCCCACATGGACTTACATTGCTATTTTTTAATGCTTTTTTTTTTTTTTTTAAGCTCCTGGTAGTAGTTTACCTTCTTTCCGTTAGAAATCCCAATGTGACATCTCACATTCTGACTCCTCTTAAGGAGTCATTCCTTTGAAGCCAATTGGAGGACATGTTCACTGCTGTTTGCTTCCCTGAATGTTTGGGTAGATCCAGTGTAGAAATCCAGGACAATCTGTGTCACCATAATCATGCATTACTACATCAATTATTGTAGTAGGATGCTCATAGTGACAACATAAATGTTTCTAATTTTAGTGTGCATTTGCTTCCTGCTAATTTTGTGAGACAATGTCCTCAAAAAGCAGAAAGGATCAGCACTCTTTGCTTTATTTGTCTAATTAACAAATGCCTCTCTGATGTCCCCATCTGACTTTTTTCCCACAGCAGTATGCATACACATAAAGTTTCAGAGGAGGTCATGTCAGAATGTAGCACATAAGAATTCAACCTAAGGCCTCACTGTTATCATGTCTATACATTTGCACTGATGCTCTTTTCAGTGTGCAAAAAGTACAGACTTTCTGCAAAGTTTTTTGAATACAGATTGATTTCTAAGCGTTTCACTAGACAGAGCAGCCACATCTAATTCATGCTCACACCTCCTTATACACAGAGCAAGAAGATGACAACATACATATGCACAGACCAAACTGCAGCTGTAGGATTTGTGTACAAGGCATAGGAGGTGCAAAGTTTGCAACCAATATAAGAAGAAATAATTTTAGAACTAATTTGGGGATTTTTTTTTAGCTGAGTACACTCTGTCTGAGAACACTGCACTTAGTTAATCATCTTTGCAAAGTGCTTGTCAGGCAGCAATGATGGGTTACCAAGACTAGCCCTGCCTAAACCAATTTAGGATACAGCTCTGCAAAGCACCAAAAGCTAAGTGTGTGACCATGATGGCAAGTCAGGTGTCACTCTGGAGAGCTGGGGCTGACTGCTACAGAGCTGCTAGTGAATTCATGCTTGGCAGATTCCCTTTCACTAAGGATTATTTTCTACTTGTCTCAAAATGACATTACACACCCCTCATCACTAGGCAGAGACTTAACCATACCACTGTTTTGGTGTCAGATGTTTCTGGCTGAAAATTCAGCACACTTATTTATAAGCATGTCAGTTGTAGTCTCAATAGCAGGGCACATTGCTATGTGATAAAATCACAGAATGGTTTGGGTTGGAAGAGACTTTAAAGACCATCTTGTTTCAACCCCTCTGCCATAGACAGGAATGCCTTTTACTAGACCAGGTTGCTCAATTGCAGTACTAAATTCTCTTAAATTCTAGATTTACACACTTTCCTTAGATCACTCATTGAAAGCTCAGTTTCTCCAAGATCTGGGGGAGTCCTCAGTAGGCCACCATCACATCCAAGAACTTCCCAAGGGTTTAGGAAGGAAGCAGCACCCTGACCTGCTGTGAAACTCCACACCAGGCACTGGCCAGACTGCAGAGGTGCCATAAGAGGTGATGAATGTCCCATGCCCGGAAACATTCAAGGTCAGGCTGCACATGGTTCTGAGCAAACTGATCTAGTGGAGGGTATCCCTGCGCATGGTAGAGGATTTGGAACTAGATGATCTTTAAAGACCCCTTCCAACCCAAACCATTCTGTGATTCTATGATTCTGTAAACCTGTCTTCACAGCAGCCAGGCTAAAAGGCTTCCCATCTCAGCTGTGTGAGCCAAATCCACCTGAGTCAAGCAGCAGCCCAAGCAAGTCTCTCATGACTAGTTATGAGTGACCTGTCAAATTTCCTAAGTCCTGAAATAGGTCAGGAACACTTTCTGCTGGACTCTGTCAGACCAACAGGCGCTCAACTACTACGGTCTGTGGTGGGCTTGCTGCACAGACCAGGGGGTAGAGAGGCATCAAGGATTCCCCTTCACTCATTGCAGGCAAGGCACTGCATAGCTAATTAGTCATAGAAAAATGAACCATCTGTTATTCCCGTGTAAGATAACAGTATTCTACTTCAGTTTCAGGAAAGATCAGCTTCATAAACAACACCATACCCAAATCACCCTTAAAATGCATTCTTTTGGCCACATAGGATAGGAGCTGCTATTTCCCGTTAAGCACTCTGTAGGCTAAATGCAAAGACCAATTTCTTATCTGAGATTAAAGGATTCAAGCATAATCCACAAGTTAAAGCCCACAAAGAGAGAATAGACCAATTTCTTACATGTTACATTGCTGTTACAGGTATGAAAATCCTTTAGTTGCCAGTGACACAGAAAAAGTCTTCACCACAGAGAAGATTCAGGGAATGGGAACAAAGAGGGGTGTGAATACAATGGATAACACACCCTGCAACACAGGGAATAATCCAAATTACTTGCTGTTTAAGGAGTGAGGCACCAGCTTTCTGCTTTTGAACATCAGATTGATGCTTTCTAGCAAAATAAAGACCAAGCCACCTCTATACGATTACGTGTACATACATATACAAGGCTGCTGATAGAGTATGATACGCCTAAGTTTGGGAAAATGATCTTGTAGCTTTATGATAGCAAATTACACTTGCATAATGAAGTGTACTAGCAGGCGAGTTCGGGCTGGGTGGCTGTAGGCAGGTAGCAATTGCAGTAACTTCAAAAGCTGTTCTCTTAGCACATTTGAGGAGTTTATGTGCCTCAAATATTGGGGTGGAGGTATTTAGTTGGTGGTGGTGGTGGGTTTTTTGAGTTTTCTTAAAATTTCTGGCATCTTCCTATTAACGAAAGAGAAGATACCATCTCCATATGGGTAACACCAAATTCTTAATTACTGGACAGAAAGAGGTGAACAAAGCAGATGGAGATGTCCTGTATTTTTTCTGGTGTGTGTCTAAAACCATCATTCCAGACAAACAGTCCACAATATCTGAGAGCAGGCTGTACACTGCAGCCCAGTTTTCTCCATTGCCTTTTATCTGTCAGCTTAAAGCCTTACATCGGGAGACACTGGAAATTTGGACACTGTTTGAACTCAAATTTTTTGCTTCTCAAGTACCTTAAGAATAAACTCTGCGTTTCCACATAGAATTTGAAAGAAAACAAACAAACAAACAAAAAATTACAGGCAGTTTAAGTTTTGGCTGAGTTGCAGATCTAGGAATTAGAGTTGTCCTACATTAAGATGTGCCAATTTAGCTAAATTTGTAACCCTGCTATTTATATATTTTTGTATCAACTTACGTTAATTTATCTTGCCTCCCTAATTTTGCTGCATTAGATGTTAGCTTCTAAGCAAGCTATGTAAGATTTTCTCCAGTGTATCTTCATGTGCTTTCAGTATACATTAGTTTTCTTCATTCTTGTACAGACGTGTTGAACAGTACTTTCTCTTCAGGTAACATTCATACTCAATGGGATGCTATTTTAGCAGTCAAAACTAGTCATTCCCATTCCATCATTTTTCTTGCTTTGGCATGTTGTTATAAAACATGTATTCTGTTTTTGGAATTGAGCAAAGGGTGAGTTGCCCCTGTGCCAAAAGGTAGCCAACTAATTTTGATGTATTAATGACATTTTAAAACAAAGGGTATGAATCTTGTGGCCTGTGTAAGCCAGAGGTTGTACTTCAATGATTTTTTACATAATTGCATTTATTCACACTGCAATTGCATCCTTAAGTTGAAGTCCAACAGCACTCATGAGTCAAGCAAGTATTTCTTAACATGAAATCCATCAATGTATCCCTGGACCTCTTCATCCTAGAGGCAAAACGGAGCCTTCTCTTCTAAGTGTATTTTAGTCAGATCTCTAAGGACGAGCATGTGAGCATGCTTCCTGAGGTATTTAGAGTCATGCTACAAATCCTACACTAAAAATCACTGTTAGGGCTGCAGGCAAGTGATGGGAGCACTGGCTGGGCTGTGGCCAGAGGTTAAACAAACTGATCAGGACATGGAAAAATGTTGAACATGATATGAGAGAACTGTTGGACATGCAGATGCCCCATCTCTGGAAATGGTCAAAGTCAGGTTGGATGGGGCTCTGAGCAACCTGATCTAGTTGAAGTCCCTCCTTATTGCAGGGTGGTCAGACTAAATGGTCTTTAAGGGTCATTTCTAAACCCAGCTGTTCTGTGACTCCATAAAACATAGTGGTGTGAGACACTGGCAGGTGTCTCAAAAGATGGTGTCACAAAGGATGGGTGGGTGGAACTCACAGACAGCTAAGGGGGAGTTGTAAGAGATATGGCCAAACTCCACAGACCTTGAAAAGCTGCCACATCCAGGTAACTCTACCAGGCATGTAATATTAGACAAAAATTAACCAGTAGCAGTATCAGAAATACAAAATTTGGTGTCTGGGATGTTGCTTTGTGAGGAAACTGACATGGACATAAGAAGGTACATGAAATGGAGAGTTAAGAGATGTGAAAAGGGACAATAAGGACTGCAGATGATGTAGGTGAGGCTGTCTGGGGGTAGCTGTCAGTCAGCCCTGCACCTATGCATGGCAACTGGAGCAAGAAAGTGAATAAGATCCACAGCTTCACTGTCACCATTCCAGTGTTCTCTGGTCTCAGCCTCAGGAGAACTGAGCAGTCCACCCCTGTACCTCGAGGGACCAAATGAAGCATCCTTGTAACAATCTGTAGATGTCCATTATGGGTCTGGCAATACTGGGGGCTGTGTACCCCTGCATACCCAAATTCCCAGTCTAACTCCTTTTTCTGCTCTCAGATGCTGCTTCAGGGAAGGACCAAGAGATTTACACCTCTGCCATCTCACCATCCATGTCCTTGTCTTCTAATCCAGTTCCAGTGCCTGTCATTTCATGGTCCCAGGTAAAAGCTGTCTGTCATTTGCATTAGTGATTTCCTGCAAAAAGTTCTTAAAAGCCTCAGTTTGTACAAGTCTTTTAAGGACTATGAGCAGCTCTGGAAAGCCTGACTTGCCAACATTCGAGTCACAAACAGTTGGCAGGTATATCAGCCAGTGTCTGACACTCTTTGCTTTTTCTCCAGTGTAGGAGTTATTTTTAAAGCCCTTTTGCAAAGAAATCACTTCCCATCAATTGAAAATAAGTTGTCTTATTTTCAGCAATTTATCAGCCCAGGGCTTGATCTCCCCCTGCTCATTCTGTCTCTCTCCTGCACAGGATCTTCCTGCTCTGTGTTCATCTGCTTACTCATGACTCCACTGCAGAGCTCAAAGGCAAGTGTGATGCTTCCAAGCAGCAAGATTTACATCACAACAAATGCCAAGATGAATTTATTTGTTTCTGCGCGCTCAGTCTAACAAGATCAGCATGCAGAAGTACAGTGCCTGGAGTTTAAAATTAATCTGAAGTTTGTAGGACAGACGTCTAGAAAGTAGGTTATTAAGAAGGGACAAAATAAGTGAGTTTAATTGCGCTGTCATCTGTCATTTTTGTTAAGTCCAACTGCACCCTTGTGCGGTAGCTGAGAATGAGATGTAGAAATGGTGGTCATTTCAGTAGGTCAGGAATCTGAGACCTGAACTAATCTGGCTGTTGGGTAATCTTACAAATCTTACATCAAAGAGGTTGTGTGGTTTGGTGGGGAAATGTGGCATCACACTCACAAGAGCATTCAGGGTAGTGGCTTCATTTTACAAGTTTTGATATTAACCTGCTTGCTCTTCTGGCAAAGTAGATTTTCTTTCAGGCATGAGGAATGGAGCTCCAGAAAGGTTGCTTGTGAAGTCTCAGGATTTAGCAACCAGAAAGAAAGCCGGAACAATAACTCCTTAGAAAATACTGTTTGGGATAACCTCATTCTGTTACCAAGTGCTCATCACAACAGGACAGCATGAAAGCCATCCTCAGTGCTTCCTTTCTGCTTCAGCAACTTATGTGAGTGATGACTGAACTGGCATCAATGTTTTTTAATTTTTAAGGGGGGAAAAAAAAAAAAACAACAATAACGTTACAAGGAAGGAAAGGGCCAGAAGACTATAGACATTCCAGATTTACTGGCCTCTGCATTACTGTCTGCATCTGTGATACCTGGATTTGGGAAGGTTGTAATCCCAGTCTTGTCCTGTATCCGTGTAAGCCAGCTCCACAACCCCTCTGGCTCTACAGTCAGTCTTGCTCAGACTTGAGGCCAGGGTCATGGATATTTCCTGGATGAGCAGAGCAGTGTATGGGGTCTTCCCAGCACCAGGTTCCCACAGGAGTTACCACATCAGTGTACGAAAATAATGGCATTAACTCTATAGTTTCTCCTTTCACTTCCTTTCAAAGGAAGTTGTGCATTTTTGGCTGGAAAGAAAAAAAATCAGTCTGGGATTTTTGCAGTTTTTAATTTACTGTAGAAACAAAAGACAACAGAACCCCTTTAGGTTCTGGAAGGTGGCCTAAGGTCTCCCTGGAGCCTTGTCTTCTTAAGAATGACTGCCTCGGTATGTCTTTGTAGGAGAGGTGCTCCAGCCTTTTCAACATCCTCTGGTAGCCTCCTCTGGACCCGCTCCAATATGTCCATGTCCTTCCATTAATGGAATCTTAAAGAAACAAAAACAAACAACCCAGAGGTATTTATGCACTCGTACCATTTGTGTAGAGCTGACAAGTTATCGCTAGTCAAATCAAGGTGTAGGCAGAGTAAGAACTGCCATCATAGCCACAGAGCACTTGGGATGGCAGCCAGCAACCCTGTCGAGGTGACCAATGCAGTTTAAGTATCAAGAAGGGGGTAAATCAAAATGTCTTGACAGATCAGTTTTGCTATCAACCAACAGGAAAAAATAAATGTATTTCATAACAGACCCACAGAAGGAGCATGAAGCAGAGAAGACTTTTCTCCTCTGGAAACAGCTTCAAATGTAAGGCCTCTCCAGGATTTTGTGATGCATTTGGTCATACTGTGACTTGCCAGGCTGTACATTTAGGAAGGATATACCTTTCACTTGATTAGAGAGATTTCCAGGAGTGTTTCTGAAGTGCAAATAGACCTGCCTTATCCACCCCAGTAATTCCATTGATTTAAGAGGATCATTAAAATTTTATGGAAGGAAAGAGAGGAGCAAATGAAGAGAATTTGGCTCCACTGAAATTTGGCTCCTCTGTTAAGAAAATGCTTCCGCTGTAAAAAATACAATGAGTATGTACTGTCCTTGCCATTTTTCTTTGATGAGTTTTGGGGTAAAAGACAGAGGAAGAAGGGTGGAGTAAAATCTACACAGTTTCTGTTCCCACCTTGTGCCCTGCTAAGTTTAATACAACATACAGCATCATGAAGTAGCAAAGAGTAGGATTTTTGTCAGGTACAATTGTTTTTCCTTTGAATTGACTTTATTAGATTTAGAATACCCAGAAGAATTTAGAAATAATAGGAAAAATGTTCAGCTTATTGAATTGTTAAATGCATGTTATTCCTTTTTCCGTTCTCAAAGAGATAACGTTCAGTTCTCCAAGTGTCATGATGATACATTTCACAAGTAGGCACAGTCCTCTTGAGATCAGCCACTCTGTTCTCTTGAAGAGACAGATTGGTCCAGGGGAACTTTCTCCCTGTACATGGGCAGATTTGTCACAAGGGTGTGTAGAATTTCATGTGATACCTCAGAGATACTACAGAAGCATGGTCCTACAGACGTGTCACAAGTAGTGGTGATTAATCCTCAACTATCTGAAATTTAACACTCTCTGCTCAAGTCTGAGAAGAGCAGCTGCTTCCAAACATTGATTCTTACAACAGTTCCAGGATACACACCAAAACCTTATGCTTAGTGCTTTATAATACCTCAACGTTTTCAAAGGAAGTGTTGTTCCAATAGACTTGCCCCTAGAACTTCAGAGATCCTGTCCATGAACAAGTATCTCAGACAGGAGGAATCAGAGACACCAGAATCAGTAGAGGACTACAGATGATCAGACCAAAGGATCAACAAAAACCTTACAGCTACTAGATACATAATCATTGACACAGAAATTGTTCTCTGCCACCACAAAAACAGGGTCCAGTCAAGAAGTGAATCTAAATGTCAAGCCTTGAAAAGCCTGAAGGTCTTCAGTAATTTCTGACTGGAAGAAGAAAGCCAGAGTCTTGGAAGGGTTGAAAGGAAATAACAACTGGTCAAAGAGACAGGAGAGTGCTGTTTCTGGGCAATATCAATGAGAGTAAAGAGTTAAATGGTTCATTTTGGCCCTAAAATGGAATGAATATGAAATACCAATTTATAAAAAAAGAACACAGCAGAACAAAAAAAAACAAAACTCAAAAAACAAATCAGCAAAACAAACAAACAAACAAACAAAACCAGAACCAAAAATAGAAGTTAATACACACAGTGTCCCCAGAGTAGTGTCTCCTCAGATTCTCAGACACAGGTTCCCAGAAGCTCAATCCATATGGCTCCTCCAGGGTAAAGGGACCAGTTTCCAAGCGATGAATATAAAGAATTTGGATACTGGGGTTGTTGCATACAATCCTTAAAAAAGTAATGAGCAGATTTATTCACCCCCTTTAGAGAGGTTCTGATTACGGATGAAAGAAGGGTAAAGGAACAGACAGGGAATGAGAGAGAAAATGCAAAGGATTAACATTTAAGTGGTCAAATGAAGTGGAAGCAGGTATCATAGTTACTGAGATCCAAATCTGAAGAGCAAAGTTGAACTTCTACCATGAGTTGGAATTCCCTTGCAGTTATACAGGCAGCAGGAACATACTAGACACTGGGCAGTGTACTGGTTGGCAAAGGTTTTCTTCAGCTGTTCCACTGTGTAGCTACAAGGTCTCCTAGGAGCACCATGTTAGTGACAGACACCTGGCTTACTAAAACGAGAAGAGGATGAGGAAGGAAAAGTGACAGACAGTAACACATCACCTCAGCTGCTACAGGACTGCTGCAATATATTCCCTCCTCAGGTAATGTAGCTCTTGCCACTGAGGTGCATCCTCAGCCCTGACTTGATCACACCACTTAATTCTGGAGGACAAGGTGAGCCATAGCACAGAGACCACTATCAGCCCAATACCTCAGATGCAAACTGGCAGATGTTTATCAAACAAGCTATTTCTATCATCCACCTTCTTTGTAATCATGCCCCAATGTTATAACTACCACCCTCTGATGTCAAAAGGGACACAAGGCAGGCAGGAAAGAAAGGTTTGTGACAATAGTTTCCTGATAGCAAAAAGAAAATGAGGAGTGCTAGCATGATTACATCTTGAATTTATTAAAAAAAATGAAAATTTTGATCATCCAACTCAGGACTATTAGAGGAGGGTTATCAGGATTGCAACTGTACTATTTTATCTCCAGGAATATGTTGTCTTTTCTTAGAACCACTTTCACTTGGAAGGAACAGGAAACCTCTTCCACTGCACTTTATGACTGTCCCTGCATGGTGAGATACTGAGCATGATGAAACATTTGAGTTAAGTCTGTTATTGCCAGACACATTTTCTGATATAAAATCACACTATTATTCAACAAAAAGAATGGCCAGTCTTATGACGTGTGTTTCTGCTCCTCTTCAGAACACTTACAAGGCACCACTGCTTACAGGTAGTAACTGCCCTCCACTTACTTTTGAGAGAGAAGTAAAGAATTTAATTTCTGTCAGTGGTAGAAAATGAGATTAAAGCCTAAATCTGGACTTGGAGTTTCTCCATGTCTCCTTCTCTTCAAACTTCCAAAGTTTGCGTTTGTTGACACTCCCAACAAAATAAAATTATTTGCAAGATTCAGACTTAGAATTTGTTAAAAATGCAAGGAATTGAATTTCCCTTCATAAAGTTAGGTGTTAAAGGATTCAAATTTCAGTGGTTGCAAGAGAAAAAGCTGCTACCCAGGTTGGTGGGGATAAATGTTTTTTCCTGCCTTCCAGAGGATGATCGTAGCTAACACCCCTCTAACAAAAAGTGTAATCTGAATCACAGCAAAGGTTTTCTTTTCTTCATGGACTGTTGAACTAGGACTATTTAAAAAGTCTAAGGTTTGCAATTCTTTGGTGTATTCTTAAGTCTAGGTACCACAAATAGAATTTGAAATTGCTTGGAAAGATGCTCTGGAGAAAACAGAATTGTTAATATATCATTTCTTTGCACTGTGCATGTGAGTTGAATGATAAAACAAGATACAGAGTGTAAGGTACATTGCTTAAGGCTGAAGAAAAAAAAAACTTTCGCTTTGTTCTGAAATAAGCGAAGTCACTCTTCTGGGTTTTATTCTGTTTTGGCAATTTTGGCCATTGACTTGCTTGCTTGAACTGTGGCATAAATGGTACATTGATAAGATCGCTCTTTCTGCAACATGTACTTGGTTTATTCTTGAACATTTGCCCTTCCAGGTCTCAACAGTTATTACAACTATCAGTATTATTCCCATCCTACGAGTATGGAGGAAAAAGCCCTGAACACAGAGAGATGCAGGAACTAGCTCAGTGTCATCCCATGCATGTAGCAGGCACATTCCTCTGCCCCAGGCAACTCTCAGAGCCACCAGAACATGAGAAACACTACTGAACATTTAATTTGCTGTCCCTGAAATACACAGATTCAAGTAGGAGGGTTTATCTTTGATAATTTGTTTCTGTTAGAAGATCTGGAGTTGAAGGCACTCAGAAAGCAGTTATTAAACTATTTTGGTTGAGGTGATTTGGGGGTTCAAACAATGCTGAAGGTAGCATGCAAACCAGGACCCACCTGTCAAGGGAAAATCAAGTGTCAAGAGGAGTTCAAACAAAGTCCACATCTTAATTCTTATTGCTTATGAATATGCAAATACATTTGTGTAGGCAACAAAGGTTTTACCATAAACATATGCTGAAACAGCACTCACAGAGGACCATTTTCTACCTCCTCCTTTTCTTCCTTCCCCTACACCCCCCCAAGAGGGATTCAACCTAAATGGGTCATGAATTGACTACCTTTGATGTGAATGGTAAACATTTCATCTCCTACTGTACAAAGTCTGCCAGTTTAATATTCATAGGGATTGAGGAATATTAAGTCATTTGAGAAGGAGCATATATATATTCCCTCAAATACAGGGGAGGAATGGAGAGGAAGAGATTGTCAAAGTTTACAAAGACATCAGATTGTGAAGAGTCTTGTGAAGACATCAGATGGTGAAGAAGCTAGTTATTTACAAAAGGATCTCAGTCGTTTTAATGAACACATTTCATGAAAGTTTAATATTGTCTTATGCTGTGCATCTTAAATTTTCAGGCTTCTGAAAGAAGGTGATTTCATGTGAATCTCTGCTTTCCTTGTTCATTCAACATTGTTGTTAAAAGCATTGAGCCTAACAACTGCAAGAGGAAGTAGAGGGCTTTCAGGTGGGGAACTTCAAAACTTTTGATTTATGCAAGATTCTTGAGTTTAGAAGATTGTGTTTCATCTTTGGAAGTGCTGATGCTGGGCTTCAGTTGGAGTCCTGACTGACAGGGAGAAATCGTAAAGCTTGTTAGAGTTCGGGGGGGGTGGGGTCGGGGGGTGGGGGGAGGTGCCTCAAAAAAATGAATGAATGTAGATTGCAGACAGAGAGTGTAATTGTTAGGACACTGAAGTCTGGTGGAGAGTAAAGGCCAGGCAACTGCAGCACTGCTTTCACCAAAGGAGGAAAACTCTAAGCCCTGCATTCTTCATCTCACCTTCAGCCCTTTTCAACTCCACAACCCTATGGATATCCCCACATTCCTTACATTTCTCATCTACTCTGTGCTGGGGGTTTTGATATTGCTCTTCACCCTTCCATTTTATCATGTGGTTCATACACAGGTTGTTTCTCTCTGCTCTCTGCCCTAGAAGAGGAGATGTCATTCCACCTAAAACTCCACCTGCCACAGCTAACTGCTTAATGCCCCATCATACCCCAGTTGGAGTAATTTGTGATGCAGCAGCTTGGAAGATCTTCTTGTGTTTTCTCCTGCCAAATTGCTGTTTTCCCTTTCTCATCACCTTTGGTCTCAGCTCTCCTCAGTTGTGCAGATGGAGATGGGGAAGAGTTGTATAATTAAACACAAACGTGACAGCATATACATTTGTCAGCTGGTGAGGTGTGCCATGGACACGTGCCTGAGCTCACAGACTGTTCTCAGCAGCATCTGCTGAGTACAAGCCGTAGCTTAACATTGCTACAGACTGCTTTGAAAGATATTGGTAAACATTGAAATGATGGTGAAAGCAATTTGAGGTGTGGGAAGGTAAAAATAATCCAAGTTGCATGTTTAGTTCAATTCCCAGCTTTGCTATCAGGTTCAAGTGCTTTCACCTAAATCCTTTGTGGCTCTAGGCCAGAGTGCCTATAACCTATCTGCACCCAAGGGAAACCAGGTTCATGAACTGCAAGGTGGAAGACATGCTCAAGATTCATGAGGGAATAAATGGAGGCTGAACCTTGTTTTCCTCACATCTTGTGGTATCCCTAACATCCAAGGTGGAGCATAAGGTTGGAAGGGTGGGGGTACAGGTACTACGTTGCACTTTATTTTGAGAGACAGATGGTCATACCAGCCCTCTCTCTAAACAAAATGGTCCACGTAGGCACTTGTTAGAGGTGGAAATTTCAAATCAGCACCTAAATCCTCATATGAGTGAAGTCCTCACTCAAAGACAGCAGCTAAAAGCTACTGTAGCTGGTAGCTCAGGGTTGTAATGAAGAACTGGGAGCTACCCAGACAGCGTAGGCACAATTGCCAGTTACAGAACCTTCATCACCAACGAGCCCTAATCCTTTAGGGTGGGTAAGAGGCTTTCTGGTAGTAACTCCATAATGCCTAGCAGGTCTGAGAGAGTTTTAAATCATGTGGGGTACTTTATGTTTTGATCCCTAGGGTTTGGAAGTGGGATGCACAATACAGTTTGCAGTAACTCTACAAGGACCTGACAGAAGTGCCAATTTCTTCTGTACAGAGCCCTCATTCAGTGAACATACCTATTTTGTCACAATTTCCACCTGAGAAATATGCAAAAATTGTGAATGCTCTTGACTTGCAGAGCTGCCAAAAACAACTTAAACCTCCAGTTTCAGGTACTAAGGACCACACAGGCAAGCAGATGGGTACACAATGCAGGTTGGATTGTTCCCCTGTTATAGTGCAAGTTTAAGTGAGAGCAACATGCAGAATGAGGCTATTTGTGCTGTCTTCTGGAGGAAAGAAATAGTTACCTCTAGCCCTGTAGTGCATGTAGCACTGGAAGTTTGGAGAGAGACTTTTTTTTTCTTCATGCATAAAAATGCCCCCAAGACCTCAAAGCAGCTTTGCTACTTGCAAATTGGAAGTATTTATTTTTATCAGCTGTTTATACAAACCAGAAATAATATATGTTATAATCTAAATATATTATACTGTGCATGTTTATAATAAGATAATGCTATATATGTTTATAATATAACAATACAAAACAACATATATGACATCATATGTAATAACTTTATATTAGATATGATATACATATCATGTGTATTTATAATATAAAAAAAGGCCCCCATGTAATTTGCTCAGAAATGTCTGTAATCTTCCATCTAAATCAGAATTTCTGCTGCTTCCCAGTATAGACTGTTTACAACATTTTCTGGAGTTATTCTTTGAGAACATAATACGCTTCAGCATGAAGCTTCTCATGTCCTTCAGGAAAAGCCTCTCTCTCTCTATGTTATTCAATTAGTAAGTACTTTCTTACTCAATTTTGAAATTAAGGGCCCTTTTCCAAGCCAGTAGTTTTGCCTTGCCTCCTTCCTAGGAGTATATTTGAAGATGATTTAAACTTTAAAACACTTTGTGGCTGAATTCCTCCCATGCAAGCATTTTCCTACCTCAAAAAATGGGTAACTTTGATTTTGACCAGCACCAAGCTGTCAGCTTTGCTCTCCTGAGCTGCACTGGCTGAAAAACTGAGCAGGAGTTGACTTAATTTCTGCAGAAAAGGACACATATAAATGGACCTTATTAACCTCTTACAGAGTAGGGCCTGACCCACAACATGTGGGCCAGCTCAGAGTCACAGGGGCTCTTCAGAAATATAGAAGTGACTTAAAAGTCACAGTAGTTTTTAGGCTTGGAGCAGATCTTTAACATTCCATAGTGAGATTACTGCCTTAAAGAGACTAGAACTTGGCCACCTCATGATCAGCTCCTCATGGATGACATGCAGGACATGAGATCCCAGGACAATGTCCTGGGGCTGGACCCCAACTGCACTTCCATCAGATGGACATTTGAGGCCTTTCCCTATATTCTAATTTCTCTGTATGGAAGGAAAGCTAAACAGGCACACAGGAGCTTTGACGGACTCCAGGAGGGCCCATATCATCCTTGATGCTCTGTCAGCATGTCTCTGAGACCATCCAAAAGGACAAGATTTATTTTGCCCAAGATATTTTCCCAGCTAATGCAGAAATATCACTACACAGTGGCATTCAAGGGGGAAAAAAAAAAAAGTACAGCTTAGCTTATGCTGAGGAGCCTTAAGTTAGAATGGAAATGTTTATGGCACTGTGAAACCAAAATTACAGAATCAGAAGACGTTATACCCTAGTAAGGATATGCAGAGGAGAAGCTATGAAATAAATTAAGAAGCTCTGGCTATTAAACATTTCCCAGCTGCCTACATACCTACTAATGGTCAGATCTAAGAAAAAAAACATTATTTTCTTCATGACAAGTGCAAGGTAAAAGCCACTGACAACATCAGGTATTGGAAGATACTCTCCAGCTCTGCTAAAATCTTCCCTTTGAACATTCAGTATCACTTCTCCAAGGAAAACGAATTCACCATATCAAATACCTTTCATCAGCCCACTTGGTCGAAAACTGCCTTCTCAACCCTACCCTGCTCCACCCTGTGTTTTTTCAAATGTATCTCCCTAAAAGATCCTCCTCATTACTCACTCTCCTCTCTGGAGGGCTCCCGGGAGGACTGGGCAGTCTTCCCCTAGTTGTTTAGTTGTTCACCCCATCTGGAAGTAAAGCAATTATCCCTGACTGGGCCAAATCCAATGCATCTTCCTGGGCCAGTTGAGATAACTGTTGTCATTTAACATTTCATGACTTCCCTGTTGTAAGGTAATCTCTGCTCAGAAAGGGGAATGTCATGAACTTCAAAGAACAGACATGAGGCTAAAAGGCATGATCCCCAAGCAGTCATGTGAAAACCAGAAAGTCTCATTAGTACATCTGATCTGTAAGGATAATATTTTTCAACTGAAAGTCAGGCAAGAAATAGTGCAGAGGTGGTTTTCTTGTAGTCATCTTCCAGATACAGATAGAAAATCACTTGTCTTGTCTTTTCATACCTGTCACCCCCCTTTCAGCAGCACTGTATTTCTGTTGTCAATTGTATGTTTCTGACCTGTTGAATGGATATTGTTTTACACATTTGTCTTTTTCTGTTTTCATAATTAATTTGTTGCCACAGGCTAGATTGAATAGGGACAGGGTTTGAATATTTGGCATTTAGCTTTGACCCAGCAAGTTGTCTGAAAATATGCAGCATATGAAATCCCTGAGTATTTCTTCTGAATTAGAGGTAACATGGCAATACTGGAACAAAAGTTTCATGTCCTTATTGATACTAAGAATATGCTTCTTCCAGTTGGTGTT
>JAWWEU010000091.1:9891799-9903750 GCA_035583155.1 Acropternis orthonyx
GACAGAAGATGTCAAGACTGAGAGCAAGGCAAGAGATATAGTTAGGTAGTGGGCTTGGCAGTGCTGGATTAGTGGATGAACTCAGTGATCTTAAGGGTCATTTACAACCTAAATGATTCTGCAGATTTATTCCTGACTTGATAACTCCACTTGACATTTTCTGCCCCTTCAGCACTGACCTTGCTTTTTTCTTGTTGATCTCTCATTATCACTGTGCCATCACCACTGCCAGTGAAGAGCAGCTGGGTGGATTCAGCAGTTAATTTTTTATCCCTATGCTAAGAGAAAGGAGAAAAATACATATCTTTTACAGTTTATTCTCTCACTAGTTGTGCAATACACTCCAAGAGCAAGAAGAAAGTGCTGAGTCATGAACGTAACAGAAGGGATATGGAAGACTGAACTTAGGGGAGGAGAGAAGGGTGTGATTGCAGGAATCATCTAAGTGGGAATATATCTCTGAAGGTTTGTACACACAAGAAAATGCAGCCATAAGTAGGGCTGCAGTAGGAGAGAATCCTTTATATAAAGGGCATGTAGAGTTCATCAGAGTCCTTCAGTTAAAACCTTGTCTGTTTGTGGCTGAGCGTGCAAGAGTACATTGATAGAGGTACCAGCAGCAGTTGTGTATAGTTGTGTTAAAAGTTCCAGTCATTACAGGGGAGAAAGTACAAAGAGATGAAGTAATGGTCCTCTGTGCTGTCAGGCTCTTCAAATGTTTGTGACACTGTTGTCTCAAAAGTGGCAAAAGCTCCATAACATACATAGAAATTAATTTATCCCTACCTGAGGAATCATTGCACAAGTCCTTTTACAAAGAGGTTAAATTGTAACTCTATCTGGTATTTGCTAGTTTCTGTGCTAGCATAACAATAAGTTATAACTAACTAAACAACTGGATAGATTGTAAATTCAATTTACAATTACCATCACTTTCTTGATCTCAGAATCCATCATAGAGCAGAGGGACATGCACTGATTTATAGCAACTAAAGTTTTGATCTAGGAATTCAGTCCTGCTGGCACCTTTCTATTGATCACACTTGAAAGAAAGGCCCAGAAACTGAAGACAAAATCTCTCCTGAGTTGTTTGAAGCAGATTTTTTCACTTTCTCAAATCTATGACTGTAAGGTGCTATTTTCTGCTAATGCATCTCTAACTGGAGTTTGTTTTATACACTTCCATTTGCCTTCATATTAAGACATACTAATATTTTAATATTTTTTCTTGATTTTCTTCAATTTTTTATGCTCTGAACATGAGCAAGACAGCCCAAAACACTTACAACTTGTAGCATTTTTTGCTTACCAGTTTATGTGTCTGTGACCGCTCATTTCTAGTGCTATCAAGCTGCAGAAATACCACTAGTGTATGACGTTTTGGATGCTTTTTCTAACCCTTGTGATTTTTTTTGTCAAGGAGTATTCACAGATCAGTGATGCTCTGGATAACCAATTTATTAATGCAGATGTGCTTGGTTTCTCAACTCAGTTTGTTAGGAATAGCTGTTTTTTGGAAATCAGAGGGACAATTTCTGGTGTCCTCATTTTAATGGATACAGCTGTGTGGCATCTTTTTTACTACAGTGGAAAAGAGATAGTGAATAAAGATTTGGATATTTGAGGTTTATTACTAAAATGATACCAAGAGAAAAGGTTCGTTTGTTTTAATTTTCAAAACTATAATAAAAAAATAAAATCTGTCAGCTGGTCAGCTATTGACTCTTTTTGTCTGCATTAAATAAGCCACTTCTTTTCTTGGCAGAGTATCCAGGGAAGCAGCATGTCTGTGTTGCTCGAGGATGTGCCCAGAGGTGACTGAGCAGGTACTGATTTATCCATGAAGAGTAAATTTTGGATAAAAGAGTTCATCCTCATTCTGCTGAAGTCAGTGAATGGTGAATCCTTATTGTAAGAGGTCAAGTAGAAGCAGAAAATGTCTGACAAGTAAGTTGCAGTATGTCAAAAGACACCTGAACTCATAGTACTTATGTTTTTAGTGAGAAAACAACTAAACTAAAACTTTGCTAAAACTGTGATTACAGCACTCTACCAATTTTATTCACACACTTTTTTTTTTTCTCTTTTGTTTTGTGATAATTTATCTGTTTTGCTATTTTCTGTCTGATAACCAGATTACCAACTATTTTGAAAGGAAAATGCCCATGATATCTGTCTGATCATCATTCAACACAACTGAGACCCACTGTGGGCTTGTAATCCTCTGTGCATCTAGGCAAATACTTGACCTTGAAGCCAGATGGGAAAAGGGCATTATTAATTCAGCCAGGCATGATATGAACATTTTCAATTAATTAATGTACAGTTCTGACTTCCCTCAACAGAACTTAAGGAAGGGGAGAGGTAAAATGCAGAAGAAATTCATCACACATGTGAATTTTCCTGTGATGAGCTGGAGTGCCTCAAAATGTCCCAGTACTAATATCAAAGCTGCACTGCAGTCTAATGCCTGTATTTCATTACTAAACACTAGGTCAACTCTGAACCTGTGCCAAAGAGGAGCAACAAAAGTGCTTACCGGTATGACTTTTGGGCATTTCCTTAACTGAAATTGCATACAGGAAAACTTTTTGAGAAAAGATGTCATGTTTTCACTTGTGACTCTTCATTTGCCCTATGTGTTCAACAGTGGTTGGAGAAAAATTACTAAAACCCTTTATTTATATGACTAATGTGATGAGTTTATTTATTAATTTCAGAGGGCAAATGCAGAGCACAACAAAAACATCACTCTTTTCTGGGCAATACACATAGAGTGTGGCTGACACAAGTGCTTAAAAGCTTCAAAATGGCAATCAGTGATGCTAAAACAAAGACCCATTTTCTATTATTTAATATTAATTGTATGTTCTGTAACTGTACACAGTGCATTTTCTGTGCTACAGAGAGAACAAAACCCTACTAGAACCAATCTTTCACAAACTGAAAAATCCTTGTAATGAGGACTTTATCACTCTACAAAAAAGCTGTGAAATATTACCATATTTTATTTTTGACACTGTAATCATGTTTTTCTAGTAGCAAGCAAAACAAAAGGCAAATTACTCCAGAACAAAGAATAAAAACAGTTTTCTTATGTATACGTGGAAAGCATTGTCAAGCATGAAAGAAAAATTAGAAGTTACCAGGAATTTCAAGGGTTTTGCTACAAAAGGCAAACCTAAAAACTGCTTAGTAATCATAAACTTAATGCTTTGTGTGCATTTTACATGTGTAAATTGAATGGATAAAATAGATGTTGATGGCTCACCATTATAGCAAAATTCTTTTTGTTATTAAAATCTTTTCTAGTATGTGTTCAAAATAAAAACAGAATAAAACAGGATCTCTGAGAATACTTAATTCCTGTCAAAGGCTTAGGATTCCAAAAGAAGCTGTAAGACTTTTCAAGTAGAAGTTGCTTTGTAATGAGTGTTCTTTAAAAGCATTGGGTTTGAAGTCTTCTCCTGAATATTACATATGAATTCTCTAAAAAATTTTGTGCTGAACACCAGTGGACTTTGTAAAGCAGAAAGAAGCAATTAGAAATATTTCTGTGATGTACTTATGCTTATCCAAACTGATCTCAAACTAATCGTGAATTTTACACTCTGCAGAGTGGCAAAAGCAAGCTATAAAAAGAACTAACAGCTCCAGACCAGAGGCTTCTGTTACCTCAAAATCTCACATTGTTGGAACTGTGTTTAGGGAGAATGGGAGAGATCTATAACCATTAACAGCACATTAAATTATCCCATTAGGCTGAAGTGTAGAAACGTGACTGCTACACTTCCATTTTTATTATGGCCATCCTTGTGCCTGGCAGGATGATATGTGAGCTGCAGAAATTCCAAGCTGCAAGGAACTATCACAAATAAAAGGGCTTCTGAAGTGCTAAGAAAGCCCTTAATGACAGCTTCTGTACTAAACAGGAGTTGGGCTCCTGTTTGGATGTCGACAGAATAACGGAGCACTGAGTGGTGGATTTTTGGTGTTGATCTACAGGTAGTATTAGAAATACCCCAAAACCTCTGGATCAAAGCTGCTATTTTTGTATGGTGTTGATCAATGATCATGACCAATACTCCTCCCTACTGTGATTTATGAAAAAAATCACACATGGACTACAGTGTAACTGCACTGCCTCCCACCAAGATGCAAAGGCACAAAAATGTGGCATCAGCTGTGTCTGACAAGATATCGGTCCTAACATGAAAGGGCATGGAGACTCATAAAGCTTTCTAGGCCGCCCTCGTGCCCAGTTCCCATTGTTAGTAATCGAAGAAAGAGCATTTGAATGCAGTATTCGGCACTGAAAAAAGGCAGGCTGGAACATCTTCCAATCATACCGTAGCAGTGTGTCTGAGCAATTGCTGGTATTCCGTATTGTTTGCTGTTTGTTTGGTTTTTGTTTTGGTTTTTTTTTTTTGTAAAGGCAGGTCATAGCTTTTCCATCCTCTGTAATTCCGAAGCACTGGTTTGCAAGAATCTCAATTTAAAAGAAATTGCACTTAAAAACAAAACGGTCCCAAAGCTATTTATCAATGTAATTTATTCCCTCAGTGCTGTAGCAGAATCAGTTAGGATGATCTGACTTTTTTTTTTGCTGTAACTGAGGTATGTTTTTTCTAGGAAAAGTAAAAGCATCTCTGCAGTTGAAGACAGCTTCTGTTTCACTGGTAGCATTAAAATAGCTCCTAAATGCTTCAAGCAGGACCATGGCCCTGGGTAGTTCTGACCCATGTTGCTCCAAGTCGCATAGGAAATAATTTTTCTAGCTTGTGACCCTTGTTAAGAGGACAAATATTTATCCCTGTTCTGCACCAGGTTGTAAATGAGTTATCATTTCCATTTAAATATGTCCTGTAAAAACATTTGGAATGGACATTAACTTCCAAAAACTGATTTATTTTTTTTTTTAATACATTTCTCTGCTGTATTAAAGGCAAGATCAGTACATGGAAATAATTCCTCACGAAGGTACTCCACCACAGCAATCATGTCATAGATCAGGCTGCCTTTTGATAAGCGAATCTGGCAGTTTCCGGTAAGTATCTCATCTTAATGGATTTTCTGCATCCCCTAAATGCTATCTGATGTGTCCTTAATGTGACCTCTCCAGCTTTTCTGCGAACTCTTTAATTAAAGCACAGTTACTCAGAGAGCAGCACTCCAATCTAATTTCAGAGATCAGTGAAACCTGTGCCTTGTGGGTCTCAAGGACCTCATCACATGAAGGAAAACACTCCACAGACATGAAAGAAAGCTGGGACCAGGAAGATCCATGGTGAGATCTGCTCATCAAAGTGAATAGGAACCCCATCAATTTCAGAAAGCACTTGCTGCTAAACAAGGTGTTTAAGAAAAGGAGCTCCCTATGGGCTACCATCTCTCTACCAGAATGTGTGTCTACGACTGCTGTGCTTTGCTGGTTGGTGATTATTAGGGTGAATACTTTTTTTCAGCTGGAAAACACATCCTGTCAAAAATCAAAACTTTACAAGAAAAATTACTTTGATGCATGTCTTAATGCCTCTGCAGCTGAAAGAGGTTTTGCAGGTTTTAGAGTCTTTTGGATTTGTATTCCATTCAAACAGATTGGACATTTTAGGGAGCAAAAAAATATGTTAAACAATAAATAAATATGTGGTTTTGTTTGCTTTTTAAAAGCTCCAAATCAACCAAAAAAATTTTAACTGGCCCTTAAATTTTATTTTATTTTTCATTCAGGATAATAAATTTGCAAAAACCCCCCTCACCAACTAAAACAGGATCAGCAATGTCATAAGGACCCCAGGGCAGACCCAGTAATGTAAGTATGGATACACAGCTAAGGTGAGGGGATAACTCACCACCCAGAATAAAACAGGGAAATACATTATCATAATGACACCTCCCATGAGTCAATTGAAGAACATCCAGAGGTTTTTTTTTGGAGCAGGAATCACTCCCAATCATGTAACACATTGCAGCAACACAGCAGTTCGTAGCTTCATAATTTCCGTGGCCACACCAGCCTTGAGAGCCCCCACCCCACCCCGGAAAGACATTTTGCAGATGAACCTCTGAAGAGCAGGTGGAAAGAACAGATCTCTGGCTGTCACCTCACCTTCAGTCCGATTCTCTAAATCAGAACTAGCTCCTTGAGTGACAGGTTTTTACATGAACTGGGCACACAGGAGTCATTGAGATCTACAGTGCCAAGTGAGGTTCACAGAAGCTGTCCTTGGCTTGGGCCCTACTCCCTCTCCAGTGACGATTCATGTGGCAGCTCCAGGTGAAGAAAGTCTCCCTGTTCCTCAGTTTATCCCAGTGAGTGACTCTGTATGTACTTGGGGTGAATGCTAAACACACACTTCCCTACCCTGGCATCCTGAAGCCATAAATTCTGCAAACTGCAGCATAAGCATTCTTCTGACTTCTCATGGTAATTGGTTTGATGGATAAGAGCTGGAGAGGCAATGTAGGCTGCACAATTTATTGCTATAACTAATTATAGAGAGTGTACATGTGCAGTGTGTTGTGAAGAAAGAAGCATACACAACTGCACACATGTACAAAGTACTCCTATATCCTCCTTCTAATGAAAGCCCCAAATGAAATTTCCTGAAGTATTTTCAATCAACATCTTATAGAAAGCAATCTAACCTAAACATTAGTTAGTATCTTCACAAAGTAGCCTTTTAAGGCCACCTTGAAAATATTTGTCTAGACGTCAGCACTTTCATTTAAATACTCTGAACATTTTGAGTCACAAATTCTAAAATCCTTTAAACAAGGTGGAAAATTGATATCCTAATTGTTCAATGTAGGAAAGATAAGAACTTCACCAGAGGCTTGATAAAAACCAGTCAGCATTAGTTTTGTCACTCAGAAATTATTTATCTATTGTGCTCCTCATTCACACACAGTATCTCTTTCTTAAGGTCCTTACCAAGCCTGCCTTCCTCCACTGAAAATGATGAGAACTCAGTGTTCAGCAAACACTCATTTCATCTGGATGCATTTTTTGACCACAGCCTGATGTTCTTTAATTAGCTTTTAAATTAAACATTTGTTTCCCCACTACCAACAGTTCTACAACACGTAGAATTAGTCAAATTAATTAGTCAAATTAGCAAAAGGCAAAATCATCATGCTAAGATGTAGAAGCTATTTATGGGCCAGATCCAAAGCTCAATTAACTCAATTACTGACTTAACATTTAATTCACTGTGCCTCAGTCCATTCCTGTGTTTGGTTTGAGACCAGTTTCCCCTCTGGGCTTTGTCACTGACTCGACAGCCACACCAAAAAGTAGGGTTCCAGACACTGGGGAACCTGTGCTGAGCCTTTCCAAAGGAGCTGCAAGAAGAACTCCTCAGTGTATGCAGGTGAACTCACAGGAGAAGGTGTCCTTTGGAAGCCAGTCTGTGCTGGGAAAGGGAGACAGCCAGCGCTAGTGCCTGGGGTTGCCAAGTTCTGCTCATCTCATTGGGATGAATGGACCTGGGAAGATGCTTCTTCTGCAATGCAGGTGTTCTTTCTGCCATAGCACTCCTTGACAAGTCAGGGTCATGTCTGAAACCCCTGGAATGCTGTCCAGAATCATTGAGCTGCTCCAGGGAATCCTGCCTGCTTCCAGCAGCCCTCGGCATGGGGCAGCAGTAATTGGATTATTGAGAAGCAGTGCATTTGTCACAAAATCAAAGAATGGTTTGGGCTTGAAAGGGCTTTTAAAGATCATTTGGTCGAGTCCCTCTTCCATGTGCAGGGACATCTTCCACTAGACCAATTTGGTCAAAGACCTATCCGTCCTAACCTTGAACACCTTCAGGGATCGGCATCCATACCTCTCTGGGCAACCTGTTACAGTGCTTCTTTACATTCACAGGGAAGAATATCTTCCAAATATCCAGTCTAAACCCACACTCTTGTGAGTTTCAAGGCATTTCCCCTTGTCCTGTCACTCCATGCATTTTTCATAAGTCTTTACATGACTGCTGTTGGAGCAAAATACAGCTCAGTCTCTTTGAACGTCTGAGGGACCTGAACTTTCCAGTTTTGTATCTAAATGTCTCAATAACCTTTTTTAGCAAGAAAAGGATATATGACCCTATTTTGAAACTAACTGTCTCATTATGGCTATAAGCACCAAGTAATGCCTTGTAATGGCTGGATCTTCATCTGAATTTATTGCAGAGCTGGAAAGGTGGTTTGGCCATTCCTTTGTTTTGTTACAGGTAAATCAGAGCAGTTGTGAGCATGCTCCATGGACTGTAACAAAAGCAAGCATGAAAGGCAGATGCCAGCCACGGGGACCAAGGTTACAAATATGAGCAGCAAAAGTTAGATGCAGCTTGGGAGGAAAGGAGTGGATACATACAGTTGCTCTAAACTAATGAATTCATCCACCATCTGCTTTCTCCTCCCTTCCAAACTATTCATCTGTATGCCCTTTTTTAGTTCTTTTCTCACTTTTCCTTCCATCTGTCTGCCTGGATCAAGTCAGCTTATTACGCAGATAATTGTTATCATCAATAAAGCAGTGCTTCAGCACATATTAATACCTGTGAAAGACTGAAGCACAAAGCAATGAAGGAATGGAATAAGGTGTTCAGGCAAGGACTAAATGACCCCTGGAGGCAATGCCCCAGGAAGAACAAAGCTCCTGCACACATCACCCATCAGCAGCCTGGGATCCAGAAAGTCCTTGTGGAAAAGTTCCTTTTGCTTCAGCTACTGTGGCTGCCAAAGGTCCTGCCAACCTTCCCTTTTGTCTCCTCCTTCACATAAATGAGTAAACTGCCCTCAGCAGAGAAAACAGAGACTCCCCTTCTCTTCAAACCTGGGATCAGATGTTTCTCAGACATGCAGGGCAGGTTGTCAAAAGGATCTTGGCTTCAACACTTGCAAAGTAATGTCTAGTGCAATTCCAGAAGCAAAGACACCCTTCAACAGGCACCTCCACACTTCTGAAAACCAAGTGCATATTTTCTGCTGGAGCCAAGTGGTTTCAGGTAAAACTTGCTCAAAATTTATGTCACTCAGACTAGTCTGGTTTCTGCTGTGTCAGATATTGTGTGTGAATCACATGGCAAAATTCAGCCCCTCCCAAAAATTTCCTTGAACATCAAAGATCAGTCCTAGCAGAATAATAATGAGACTGAAGATGATGAGGGACAGGTGCTGGGTAGCAGAAAAATATCGGGTTGCATCCCAAATCTATCAGATCAGATCTCCTGCACCTTGATAATAAGCATACACTGCAGCAATCTATACCAGCAGCTCATTAACATCAAAGGAAACATTTTGCTTCTTTGTGCAGCTGGAAGACCAAGTGTGAGTCTGCTGATAGCATTTCATTGAAGCCTGAAGTTCTCCTGATACAAGTGGAAAACTGGCAGGCCAATGGTGGGGCAAGCTCTGGGTTCCTAGCCATGGAGTTGGCCATTCTATTTGCCAGCTGTTTATACTGAAGTGTAAGACAGAAACATTTGCAAATTCCCAGCCTCCAACAGTGTGCTCTTTGTAAGCCAACTTCAACTGCAGAAGTTACTGCAGATAAGCAGTCTATGTTAGAAGTGCTTCACAGCCAGTTGCACAATGAAGCAGGAACTGGAGGAATTGCAGATGAACCCAAGCTTCCAGTCTGAGTCTCTTGGAAGAGAAAAAACAAAAATGTCATAAACAATTATAATGCCTGACTGGAACCATAGAAATTGTGACAGTGAAAGGAAAGATGCTCCAATACCACCTTCTTATCTTTCCCCCACTATTGGCAAGTCCTTTAATCTCAGACAGTGTAAATCAGCATCTTCTATTGCCTTCAGTTAGTCAAGGTCAGCTGAAAACAAGTGAGAAACTGGCACTGCTATTCAAGGAAATGTAAGGAAAGGGGACTGGACAGTGAGTGTGTGAGGTCTTTTGGAAATAATGGTGCTCTTCCTTGTCCTGGTGTTGTTCGTCATGAAGCACTCTGCTTTTGTCTGGTGGGTTTTGAAATGTATGATGGAATAATTGCTCTGTAGCAGAGAGGTTATATAGTCCACACTGTAAAGTTCAAGGGCATTTTTTCTCATCAGAAAAAGCTTCAGTAATCTGGAGATGTTCTGGTGTCTGAGTGAAAAAACATGCAAGAGTCTGTCAGTTCAGTACTAGCAACAGGTTTGACAGCTGCCTGCAAAAGAAGGTAGTGACGGATAAGTAAAGGATGCCCCACACCTGGAAACATTCAATATTGTGTTGGCTGGGGCTCTGAGCAACCTGATCTAGTGGAAGATGTCCCTGTCCATGGCAGGGGATTGGATTAGATGACCTTTAAATGCCCCTTCCAACACAAACCGTTCTGTGATGCTGTGATTCCATTTTCTCCATGTCCCAGTCTAAGCCCGCCAAGAGGCTCCAAATTCTTGATGAACAGCCACCAGGGCTGGCACTGCAGACAAAACACTTTACTGGCATCAGAAGTCCTGCTGGAGAAAAGGGGAAAACAGATAGCTGTAATACTACCCTGAGACTACGTGCAAGATCGAGGCTCGCCATCTGCATAGGGCAGCTTTAAAACTCTTACCAATTCGCTGTGTCCTTGTGCCACCTTTCCATGCCCTTGCTTATCAAGGGGAGGACGGTCATTTCAACACCCCAACGTGCTCTCATTGAAAGTCTATAGTGATGGTTGCAGGTCATTGGACTGATAAGGTGGGATTCTCGCATTGCATGATGGATTTCACTGGGGGCACTTTTTCGGCTCAAGAGCATTTGCTGCTGAAAGATGGAGCACAGGTGCTCGAGGTGGGCAGTGCTGAACCTGCTCCCTGCTAAAGGCAGCAAAAATTGCAGAGGCAATGGCCTGTCTGGAGGCAGCAGTCAGGCCTCGTGCACTGCTGGAAGACAGAAACATTCTGCAGCGTGCTTGTATAAGGTCAGACCTTCGGCAAGTCTCAACGGAGTGAAAAGAAACTGTTTGACTCACGTGGCTTCCCCCTTAGCACTGTGCATTTTAACACATGCACGAAATATGTGCAAGCAGCATTTTCTAAAGGACCAATATTAATTTTCAGTCACAAAATGCTTTCAGGTGATGCTGAGCTAAGAATAGGCTGTCTAGTAGAAAAGTAACAGTCTCAGGTCTTGCTCCAAAACACAAGATCGCATACCCACGGAAGGGATTTCTGAAATCCACTGAAGTTGGGGTCACCCTTCAAACACCTCCATTAACATGTGGACTGAGAAACATCGAGAGTTCTTCACAGAGTCAGGACAGAATTCTTCACAGACGTAAGTTGCATCAAACACTTTCCATTTGCAGCAGAGCCACTCTGCATAACAGCTGAAACATTCATACACCACGCGTTGTTGTTTCCTTCATCAAATCCATTCCCAAGGGCTTGCCAACAAAGCCAAAACTATGGAACAGTGGTGCACTACTTTTATTCCCAGATGCCATCTCAAGTCCTCCTGAGATCTGCATCATTCTGCAGCATCTGTCTCTAAGTTGTTCAAGCTGAACTATCTTTGGGACACTGAAACATTGGGACATATTCAAATTTTTATCTGAGCAGCATCCACACATGAGTATGAAAAGAATCTGTGTAGACTTTGATATCAGTGTTCCCACAAGGGCAGAGTAATAAATCATAGACCCATGGAATCATAGTATGGTTTGGGTTGGAAGGGGCTTTTAAAGGTAATCCAGTTTCAACTCCCCTGCCATGGGCAGAGCCACCTTTCACTAGACCAGGTTGCTCAGTTATATACAATATCTAATATATATAGTATAATTTACTCTTTTATTGGGCCAACCGTATGTCTATAGCAAAGAAAACTGCTTATTCTCCAGAACATCTTATGACAGGAGATACTTCAAAACACTGAACTTCCACAGCATTGTGGTCTGAAGAAAAGGTTACTCCAGACCAACTAGCACCTTTAGCAGTCAACTCTCAATACTATCACAAAGAGAGTCCTGC
>JAWWEU010000091.1:9912634-9928197 GCA_035583155.1 Acropternis orthonyx
ATTGTGTTTCCTTTCCACATTGATCACTTTTCCACAAAATTTGGAATAAACAGAAGTGACAAGGCAGATGTTACTAGCTGTTAGCAGCCTATGGGCTCCAAGCACTTGCTTCCCTGTAGCTCACACCTGGGTTTAGATGTTGAAGGCAGGAAGACAGAGAAGAGTTTAGCTATGAGAGCAATCAATTCTTGTTTTATTGAGAAGAATTTAGGAAGGTATTACTTTTCATAAAATCCAAGGTGTTAACTTAGGGTGTGAAGTGAAATCTCATTAAATATTTTGGCCTGATGGTGAATAATTAATAAAATCTGTGACTTCGGCTTTCTAGAATGAACAGCAGTGTTTAGCTCTGTAAAATCTCCATTATATTCAATGAAGTCTTAATTGTCAGACTGATGAGATGTCTTTTTAACTCTCATACTGATTGTGATCAGGAGTAAGAGGAGGCAGCTTTCAGAAGCAAAAGTTCAAATGCTAACAAAAAAGAATGCTGTGGATGTGCTCAAGGTTTTAGAACACAATAGCTTTAAGTTATTGAACCTATAACATTCATGCTTTTCCATTCCATTTTTTTGGAGTCAGGAGGACTTTCGTATAGTGCTATGTTCTTCTCAGTACAACACGCCAAGAAAATCACTTTGCCTTCTAACTGTTTTTCTTCTGTATCTTCCCAATTAATCCTCAGTATTAAACCGTCAGCTGTCCTAAACCATCTCTGTTTTGCAGGTCTGAAGGTTTTCACTTGGTCCTCAGAGTGTAGCACTCGGGATAACTCCAACAGAAAACTGGTCCTTTTCAAAGAATCATAGCACAGTGTAAACAGTGAGCATCTGTCATGATGAACTCAGGCAGGTATGCACCATTTCAAGCACCATGAAAGCAAATCTAAAGTAAATGTTAAGCTACTCAAATACCGCTATAAGCATATAACAGCATATGAAGAAAACCTGCATGTAAATACCATTTCTACAGTTGAAATGATTTAAACCAATGTAGATAGCAAAAGAACAGTCTCAAAAAGTGTCAAGGAGCTGAAGGAAAATGAAGCACATTTCTCACCCCTTGGACCCTGAGGGAAATCCTTGCAATTAGCAGCTCCAGGTCACGGGTGCTTTTCTTGTAGGACTTGATTTTTTCTCTTGTGAGTGTTCCTCAGTGTAATGCTTTACTCTTGCAGAATTACTGATGTTCTCTGCATTTACCATCATCCCTTTCACCAATGTCAACTCTGTAACATTAGCTACTCATTCAACAAGATTTGGATTTTTACAATCAGTGTTTATAATCTTTGTCAGAGCAAATGAAGGAAAATAATTTAGTTATGCAGTTGTTCTTTTCCATTTCTAGTCAATCTCCCTTCCAAACTACTTAGCAAGTAGACTTTTTGATCATTAAAATCTGGTACTGAGCATTCAGAGTGGCTCCATCCTGCCTTTTATCTGCCCAACATACTCAGAGACTGAACTAACCCTCAGTGCAATTAAAGATGCTTTAGGGCATGCAAATTTAGACTGTCAAGAAGGCTTCCCTGTGGATCTGTCAAAGATCCCCAGGTCCCAGCTGTGCTCCAGCTCTGCATCTGATGAATCTTCCATGACAGTCTCTGCCAAAATTCTCCAAACTGTCCTTTGTGGGGCATAGAGTCATTATATATATATCCATCTCTCTACTGGCAACAGGAATACCCTGTAAAACCTGTGACTCGGTAACTTGGATTAGAAAATTGGTCATGTTGATTTACTTGAACTTTCTGAAGTGTTTCTTCCTGCCACCTTCTAAATATATCTAGCAATTATTGAACTTCACTGTAAGTTTTTGCCAGTACTGTTTTACTGAAAGCAAAAGGCAAAAGTCTGTACTCTGGAGTTGACAGGCAGCACCAAGAAAAAGGCATCAGAAGTCCCTTTTCCAAAAGATTTCTTTTCTGACTGGATCTGGGAGAACAGCTTCTTGGTTTGATGGCTAGATACAGGTAGTTTGACAAACCTGTTTTGACTTCAAAAGCCAAATGGTGTATTTTGATGGGGGGAAAGGAGAAGGCAGAGTGGAAACTTCCCAGATTCTGGGAAAAGATTGAGAATAATTATAAATTTATATCAGACCTAGTAAGAATCCTTTTAAAGGCCACATTGGATGGGGCTTTGAGCAACCTGATCCAGTGGGAGGTGCCCCTGCTCCCATGGCAGAGGATTTGGACAAAGATGATCTATAAGGTCCTTTCCAACCCATTCTGTGACAAGAATGACTCACTGAGATGCCATATGTTAGACTGGAGAAATGCAGGTGCCTCATGTATGCAGAAATCCTGGTCTTGTGTCTCTTCTGGTGCAGTGACTTGCTGCAAATTGACTTTTCTGATTATGTGAATCAGTGTGACCTGTCTTTCTCACAATACCAGGAATCATTTTCTTTTTATATTTTGTGGAAATGTCTGCTTCTCACTCCACTGTGCATAAAGTTCAACAGGAGCTTTGCTGTGCAAATACTTGACTAATGAAAACCCCAGTACTTACATGAAACCTGGGCACCACAAGAAAGTCAGAGCAAGAAAAGACAATGTTGCAAAGACAAAGACTGTCTTTTCATTAGGACAGCAATGGAAAATAATGCTTTACCCCAGGAAGGGATTAAGGACAGTTGATAAAATCATAATAACAACTTGTTAGGCAATGAAGTGATCAAAGGGTCTAGTTAGAAACAGAAGTAATTGCTTTCTGTTTGTCTAAGCACAGGCTGCATCTGCTATGTCTTACGAAGAGTAATTGCAAATTGCATAATTTTAACCTCCAGTCCCCTGAGACATCACTGAGAATAAGGTTGTATGGTGCCTTTCCCTTGACAAAAAACCGTGTGTTTTAATTTGGAAGCATTATACTGCAATTGCTGCCTCCCCTCGAAGGTCAGTGAGAAGTGGAGTCAATTCATTTGGCAGGTTTGTTTGAGTTCTTAGGAAAAAGAGATCGCAGTCCTCAGTTTTGTTTCCAAAATGTACTCAGTACAGCTGATGCTGTGAGCGTGTGACTACCAGCCAGCAGAGAGGCTGCCATAGATATTGCAGCTGAGTCAGTTATGCAGAAGAAGGTGTTTTCCTAAGCAAGTAGATTAGTTCTTTATGCCTCTTAGTAATTCTAGGAGCATCAGTCAATTAATCAAGATGATCCTGTAGAGTATTTCACTATATTTATGAAACAGAGACACTATATTTTTTTCATATGAAGTGTAGTGGTAAACAGCTGAGGAAAGAATGAAGTGCACTTTTGCAACACCTCATTCCCCAGTCTTTTGTCTGTGAGCCCTAGGGAATGAGCTACTCTGTGCTGCTGCTAATATCTGACAGCTGTGCAGCTGACAGAGGCAGAATCTCCTTCTTTGAGTGCAGTGTGTTGCTCACTTTTAGGGGAAAAAAATACTACCACATAGTGCATCGCTAAATGCACATATTAGGTCAAAGCAGCAAACCAAATTCTGCTGTATTGCACTGCATGAAGAAAGAAAGAGGGACAAGAACAGTGTGGGAAGTAGGAAGATATAGAAGAGTTGTTCCCTTATGAGATACTGCTTAAAACTAATTTATGCTATTGGGAAAGGTAGGAAAGTATTGTGTGGGACAAGCTGGGTGTTGAACATACTCTAGGATGATATTAACCGTGAAACATTCTCATGCAAGAATATTATGCTTTCCTTGTGCTCTCTAGATTTTAGTTCAGTTTCTTCTTGACTAGTTCTATGCTCTACTTCTGTAGCTTGCAGCTTCTGCTGGGATACAGCACCTTCCTTGCCCTCTCTAACGTGTTTAGGTACCTCTTTGATGAAAAAGATGCACATCGAAAGCCCTTGCTTGTTTCTGTCTTACTTCCCTGCTTACTGATTTATGTATTCTCCAGAATGCAGCTGGGTCTTCCCAGTTTCTCGGGCATAGAAGTTTCCATGGTAACCTCATGAGTGAAGGTAAAACTGTAGTGGAAATCAGTGTTAAGCCAAAAAGCCACCGATGTGCAGAAAAACTGCCCAGGACCAGGTTATGAAACGTTCTGGCATGGTTAGTACAGATCCCACCTGGGGCATTCATGGCTTTCTGAGTTGCCATTTCCTCTCTTCTCCCCTTTCCCTGTTGATGCACCTCTTTGTTCCACCATATGCAACACAGCATCCCAAATGCATTGTTAGGACACTGGTTGTGGGTATCCTGAGGCCACACTGCCATACCAGCACCACCATCCCTGAAGGATTTACTGCTGTGGAGCAGAGACAAAGTGGGATGAGCCCCTTGTCAGCTGGCACCACCCCCCATGCTGAACTGCATTTTGTTAGTGCAGCCCAGGTCTTTACGCTTGCTTCACTTTGAAGGTGATGTTGCAGTACAATAGCTGCAGGTTGTGTGCCTCTGCTCCCTTTGCTGTAGGTAGGAGGACCGTCTTCTTGCAGCAGTGTCTAAGCAACAGGAGTCTAAGCCACAGAGGAGCCAGTGGCTGGTGGTCTTGTTCCCCAGGTGTAAGTACTCCTACCAATAGACTTGATCATCCCCTCTTGGCAGATAGTTATGATTGTTCAAAATTTTCTTATAGAATTACAGAATAGTTTGGGCTGGAAGGGACCTTCTGTCTGGAAGACATCTGTCTGTCCAACCACCCCTGCCATGGGCAGGGACACCTTGCACTAGACCAGGTTGTTCATACTCCCTTCTGACCTGATCTTGAATGTTTCTAGGGATGGGGCACCCACAGTTTTACTGAGCAATGTTTTAGCCAGTGTTTCAGCACCCACAACATAATTTTTTTCCCAATATCTAGTCTACATCTGCCTTCATTTAGTTTGAAACCATTAGTTCCAGTCCTATCACTGCAGACCCTATTAAAAAGTCTGTCCCCCACCTTTCTTACAAGCCTCCTTTAAATACTGAAAGGCTACAAAAAGGTCTTCCAGGAGACTTCTCTTCTGCAGGTTGAACAATCCCAGCTCTCTCTTCACTCTACAGCTCTGTCAGGGCTTGAGGGGAAAGAGCATGCGGATTTGAAGCTGTGTGTCCATGTGCTTCTGCTCCCAAGAATCACTGAGGGTCGAACACACACCCTGCCCAGTATGGGAGGACATTCCAAGTTTCTGTTACTCAAAGAGGTTTTTTAAAAAAGGCACTGAGCATCCAAAGGGATGGTAGAATTTATTAAAATACAAAAGCAGCCAGGACTGTCCAAGTGAAACATACTTGTCGCTGCTCCTCAGCTAAACCTGACACAGTGACACTGCCAATGGCAGAGATGAGAAATGGGTAATTATCTACCCTAGTCACAGTGCCAAGCAAACCTACTCATTCAGCTGCTAATACCAAGGCTGAGTTGTGAAAGCAGCTGTGGTCTCTTTCCAAAATATATTTTTCCATTCTTTGGATACGAGCTGGTTTCCTTAAAGCCCAGTGTGTCCTGATGGAGATGACTGCAGCTTCACAGGGATAGCAGAGTTGTTCCTACCTTGCTTGTTTATGATCAGCGTAAGAATGTGCAATCAGAGAGAGAGGAAACATGTTCAAACCTGTTCTGAAATTTATCCTCTCATGTAACTCACGGTATTTTCTCGTAACAACACAAAGACTTTTACGCTTCTTCTAACTTTCAGAAGTTGTTCAGCAGCAAAGTTTTCTTCTTTTTAAAGATTTTTATTTGCATATTTTTTAACTCTTCTGCATGATCTTCTTAAACTCACAAATCTAGAGTAATATTTAGAGAAAAGAACATTAAGAATTTGTGGAACACTAGAGAACACATGGAACCATGAAACTTAGATTTATTGTAACTATGATTCTTAGTTCTCTGTCTTGTATGCTATGCCAAAAGCAAGAGCAAGCCTGGTTGTGGAGCCTACCCTGGTAGGGTGTCCCTTCCCCACCTCTGCAGTGATAGCTGCTGGCTGCCAGCAGACATCACCAATAAGCATGCCTAGATTTTGGAGATGCCTTCTTTTTTTTTGTTGAAACAAGTTACTAAGCTAAAGAATGACAGTTTTCCTCATCTGGAATGTACTGCTAGAAATCAAACCCTCACCAAACCGTGAAAGGTGTACTTTGGCCTGATTTCTTAATACAATAGGGTTCCTTCAGGTCCACAAATTGTCCAACCAGCTCTGAAGAGGAATGGTGTGTTAATAGCTTTCAAACCTACTCAGCACTGGACCTGCTTCTTGTCAGAAGGAGAGAGGTCAAACAGCTTTGATGTTCTGCAATATACAGTAAAATATCTGACCACATGAGGGCAAGGCAGTGAAAAAGACTTGCTATGGTCAGTGAGGGAAAGCCTGGAGCAGAAGCTGTAATAAGATCATATATAAATTGAGAGAAAATCATGTATCTGAGCTGTTTTCTGACTGTTTTGTTATTCACTTGTTGGTATTGCCAGACAACAGACACAATGAAGAATCACTAATGCATTAAGCTGCAACCTTGTTGTCCCCATCTGCCAGGGATTAGCCACCAGAAAAGAAAACTATCTTTACAATAAATGCAAGAACAACAATTACTTCTTACAATAAGAACTGGAAAAATTAGGCTACATTTTGCCCCTCTGGTGAGTGACAGGTTTCTTGCTGGCATTGCCCTGACTGCTTGACCACAAGCTGCATTTATGTAGCTCTCCTGATCTGTGCCCTTGCACCGTGTTTACAAAAATATGCAAAACCTTGTGTGATGCAACCTGGAGAGTGCAAAGCAAGGATCTGATTTTAATTATTGTGAGAATAGATTTATGCAACTGACAGGATGACAGAGATAAAAATACACCAAAAGATCTGACAGAGAGGCATGCCACTGATGTAGGCGTACACCAGTGTAGTCCTTTGTTTCTGTCTCTATAGGTACACATTAGGTTGTGCTGGGAGAGATGTGTAACACAGACACTCGTAGGAGCAGGGCTAAATGACCACTGCCTTTTTACTTTGATCTTAATTGATGTTTGTAAAAAGCAGGCACAAGACATCATCGTTCTGACTGCATCATGTGTAGCATAATTGGTACAAATTCACAAGTGTCAAGGCAGAGGGGAATTTGACTACAGACCTGAATTATTCTCCCTGGATGCAGTCAGGGGAGCTTTCACTTTTCAGATTCATTGCCTCATGGATACCTGGTCACCTGAAATAATGTTTTGTCCTCTGATTCTCCCTGGATAGTTGCTAAACTTAGAAAAGCAAATGAGCCTGATGGAGTTCTGCCTCCTCAGAATGTTTCTCGGTCTACTCTGACATGCCCCAGCACTTAACCTCAACAACAGAAAATGCTAAGCAGTTTGTCAGTGTTGGCACAAAAGCCAACAATGTTCTGGTTTTTAATTCGTTCTGGCCCCTTCTTGTGGAAGTTTGCTGTAATGGACTGTAAATAAATGTGCAGTTAGAGCTTACAATGAAGGTGCCTGAAGCTTGTAGCTGTTCACTGTAGTAACAAATAGCTTACCTGTTTCCTAATCAGTGTTCTTCTATCCTTAACAGCCTATTAAGAGACCACACACTGTACATGTACTAATTTGCAGGATGCTTTCTCCCTGCTTGAACTGGCATGGCATACAGGAAATGGCTGGTGAACAGGTTAGTCTGTTGATTTGGCATTATGTTTTCATCCATTATTGTAGCTTTTTGTGACCATTTTACTGCCTGGAAATATGCATAGGCCTGAAAGGGAAACCTTCCTTCCGAACCACAGCTCTGACTTCTCTAGTTGCTCTTGCTTTGGCATCTGCAGGGGGAGGTCATGTGCCACTGCCGCTTCATCTGAAGCCTGATGAAGTTTCCCTGACAAAGTGAGGTGCGGATCTGAATTCAGGGGCTGTTCCGGCTGCATGCCAGGTCTCCCAGATGGAGAACATTAACCAGAGGGTTTTACAGGTGGTGGGCTTGTTTGTTTGGGTTTTGGGTTTTTTTACAGGGCATTTTTGATTGGTTAGTCTGTTGTGTTTTTTACGATGCTTATTGCTATGCAAGCAGAACCAAGTGGGCACTTGTCACAAGGAATTTTCAGTCTAAGATAGGTACAGGCAGTCTGCTATGAACAAGTGAATAGTTCAGCAAACAGGTGAATTAATAATGCTTTGTTTCCTTGAGTATTTCTCTCCAAGCTGATTGATGTAGATAGGTATAATAACACAAGTACTGTTGACAGCTTTGTTAGCAATTAAGAGTGTTTATAAAGTTTGCCTACCACCTGGATCTTGTTTTATCATGTTCTTCCTGCAGTCAGCATCCTTTTATCAGGGTTGTGTGATTACTCTCTCCTGCACACCCATCTGCTAGCGGCTAATCACCTTTTTGTCTCTCCTGTCAAACTGAAAATCATGATGGATGCAGAAGTGCTGAGGGAGCCATCCACAGCCCTTATTTCTGTATCCAGTGTAGGCAGAGTGGAGGCATAGGAGGTAGATATGTTCAAACTGGGAGCTACAACTGGGTTTTGAATTCTTTGTTGCTCTCAACTTCTTCTTTCTGGTCTTTAGGGGTCTTCTGTGTTTTCATTGGGGAGAGGCAACTAAAGGAAGCAAAACAAATTAGTTTGTGTTGAACTCTTTACTATTCTTATGTAGAAGAGAATAAAGAATCATGAACAATTACTTTGCTCTTAGTGAGAATTTTCCTAGAAGTACAGCATTGTTTTAGTTTCATTCAAATCAAGGGTGTTAAAGTGAGCAGTTGTATGGGATTACTTAAAGGATTGAGGATGAAAGGAGGGTGTCTTTAACTACTATGAATGATGAGATCTTTATTTGTGTTATTGTAAGAAATAGCAGACCCATGCATGAAGTTGAGGAGGGTTCAACCAGAGAGACAGGGTGTCAGAATTTCCGTGTAAATTGCATCAGACAGGAAAGTCCAACACAAAACAAACAAATAACCTGAGTGTGAATCAGGAGGGATTAAGCTGGAAGTGACACTGATGGACTTGTTGAAAGCAGCTTTGAGGAGGTGTCATGGTTTAACCCCAGTCAACCCAGCCCCAGTCAGGCACTTGCTTGCTCTCCCACCAGTGAGATCAGGGGGAGAATCAGAAGGGTAAAAGCTGGAAAACTCATGGGTTGAGACAAAGACAGTTTAATATGGAAAGCAAAAGCTGTGCACACAAGCAAGGCAAAACAAGGAGTTAATTCACTTCTTCCCATGGGCAGGCAGGTGTTCAGCCCTCTCCAGGAGAGCAGGGTCCCATCATGTGACTTGGAAAGACAAACACCATGATTCCAAACATCCTCCCCTTTCTCCTTCTCCCCCCAAGTTTCTATACTGAGCATGATGCCATATGGTATGTTATCCCTTTGGATAACGGTATCCCTTTGGTCGTTGGTGTCACCTGTCCTGGCTGTGTCTCCTTCCAACCTGCCACGCACCCCCAAATTCCTCACCAGTGTGGCAGTACAAAAAGCAGAAAAGGTCTTGTGTCTGTACAAGCCCTGCTCAGCAGTAATGAAAACATCTCTATGTTATCAACCCTGTGTTCAGCACAAATCCAAAACACAGTCACGTACCAGCCACTGGGAAGAAAATTAACTCTAGCCCAGCCAAAACTAGCACGAATGTGTATTCTTTAGATGTAAAATCACCACCCGACTGACGTTTAGAAACTTTCCCACCTTCCAGAGTGAGGAGCAGAAAGCATTTGGCACTGACAGCTAGCTGTACAACTGTGTTTTCACCATGAAGGCAAAACTGGGATAGCCTTCATGAAGCCAGGAAAGCCCATCCACACCCAGACACATGGGTGGTGTGGCTGAGGAGGAAGCAGCTGTCCCTGCTATCCCAAAGGATTAGAACACAAAAACAGCAGAGAAGCAATAACTGAGCAACCTTTAGTAAAAAAGCCTGGCAAACAAAATGCTAAATTGTTCAACTATGAAGTCTTACACTTATCAGGCTGGTGCCAGAGCAAAGCCCCTCTCTAAAAGCTCCTTGTTTCACCCCTGGTTAAAGCTGGCTATCTTTGCTACTGACAAACAGAGCAGTGTCTCGAGTAGCACTCTGTTCTTATGGTAACGTGACAAATCTGGATTTGCATTGGAAAAGAAGATGAAACCCAAGATTTTTATAGATTTGAGTTGATGCATATCTGTTCAGTGTCTACTCTATAAAGTTATCTTTAAAAAAAATAAAAAAAAATACTTAAACATTAATTCCAACTTCCTCTCTTGCTACTTGCAGAGGAAAATATGGCATAGATGCTGTCAGCCAACAAGTGACAAGGCAAAAAGTATGTCTGCACACTATGAAGACAAAGCTGGGAGAAATGTGTTGTTTATTCATGTATTTTATTTTTAAATTCACAGTCTAAACTATCTTAACATTTTTACCCATCTTTATTCACCTTGAAAATCTTTTATCATACAAGCACATTACTGCAGAGCAAAAATCAGCTGTTGAACAGAACACAGCCTGCCAAGTTACATAATAAATTACTAGGTATGTAAAAGTAGATTTTAATGTGATAGTTTGGAGCACATTCTTACACACGTGGTAGTTGCTGACACCTGAATAAGAAGTGAGGTGTTCCATACTGCCTTGTTAATATAATCTTACTAGGATGAGTGGTTTTTTAATCCTTTTTTTGTGGGACCTAGGTATCAGCAGGAGGGAACATTTAAATGATTCTATAGTTCTATCTACTAGGAAGACAATTCTTGTCATTTCCTGTGGGTCTGAATAACATTTATCCTGGGAACAGTCCCTCCCACTTTTATTACCACAGACATCTTGATTTTATGTCCACAGCACATGCTGATGAGTTGTTAACACCACACGAACTGACACCACCAGAGTTTCAGGTAAACTTGTGAAAGACCTATACCAACCTGTCTTGAATGTGCCGCTGCTGACAATTTTGAGGTTAATGTTGTTTCCTGGCACCCCAAGTTTCGGTGTGGGAGGACTGGAGCCATTGATTTCCCTAAACATGATGTCTTGAAGACTTCAGACCTCTGTCCTTCTGACATGTAGTGCACCAAGTGCAAACCTACATTTTAAATGTAATTCTTGCACTGTGTTTTTTCATAAACTGAAACTCTTTATAGAGTCTGTCACTTTCTGTGTTTTAATAATGGCTCACAAAGTGTTGTCCTGAGTCTGGGGTTTGTCTTCCAGCTCTAGAGTAAAATTGAGGAGAAAACAGACCTAACAACTCTCCAGGGCTTTTTTTTAGTAAATCTAGAGGTAGTATTTTTGCATGGAAAATGTGATACACAGATACTCCATCACACATGGTCATCTAGTGTACAGTACAGCTCCAGCTGGTGGAGATGGAGGAATGCTGAGAAACAGAAATCTTATGTCTGAATGTACATAACTGCAGCATGAGAGCTCTTGTTGGTACACTCAGGTCTGCACATGTCTTATTTCCACAAAACCATGTCTGAATAACCTAAGATTGAGGAGTATGTGCTTTCACCAACAAAATCATGAGGCAACATACTTCTTTGGTAGCTTCTTCAAAAACACCTCTAACACTGTTTCACAAGCAGTGTCGCTATTTGAGAAGTTTTGAGAGAAGCCAGTGTAAAAGACATGAAGATATTTGGTAGAAAGGGAGTATGCAATTGTGAGAAGAATGTTAGGGAATGTAGGGAATACAAATGGTGTAAAGAAATTGACATCTTTAAAAAACAAGTAACACCTCAGCAGAGTTCCATGTTCAAGCACTTCAAGCACAAGATGAAAAAGTAAGAGTGCATTTGGCCTATGGACCATGTTCTTCATCTTAAGTGACTAAATTTAAGTTGGCTCAGCTGTATCAATTTCTGTTTCTTGAGAATCTGGCCTACTATGTTTGATCACATTGCTCTGTTTTTATGATTGACGTGGTCTTTCCTGTCTGAGGATTCTCCATCTTCAAGAAAGAACAAGAGTGCAAAGTGCCCTAGACTATATCTCGCATTGTGCTGGGTGTTATTTTTAGGAGGTGGGAAGTATGAGATAGAAGGTAAAAACTAGAGTTTTAATGCATTCTGGCCAGTGGCAGAGGCCATAGTGCCCCCTGAGTAGGTAAATCATAGAATCACTGAAGTAAAAAACTGTTTCAGTTGGAAGGGACCATCTCCTTCCAACCCCCTGCCATGGGCAGGGACACCTTCCACTATCCCAGGTTGCTCCAAGCACCATTCAACCAGTCCTTGACCACTTCCAGCAATGGGGCACGTACAGCTTCTCTGGGCAACCTGTGCAAGGGTCCTCACCACCCACAAAGAGAATAATTTCTCCTAACAACTGACCTAAACCTGCACTCTCTTAGTTTGAAGTCATCACACCTTGTTCTAATATGGCCTTGTCCTCTCTAATCCTCTTGTAGCTCCTTCAGGTACCAGAAGAGGCTCAAAGGTCTCTCTTCTCTTCTCCAGGCTGAACAACCCCAGCTCTCTCATCCTGTTTCAGTAGCAGAGGCACTCCAGCCCTCGTTGTATCTTTGTGGGCTCCTCTGGACTTGCTCCAGGAGGCCTAAGTTGCTCTTATTTTGGGGGTCCAGAGCTGGACCCTGGACTGAATATATCTGTACTGCGGGGGTGTTAGTGAGGTACACATTGGCACACTTGTGAGGCAAACATGGAAAATGTCTTCAAGCATGGCAAAGAAAGAGATGAACCTTGGGGGTGGAAAGTCTGCAGGACAGTTAATTTGCTGCTTCTGCCACTGATAGAGAGGTGAGAACAGGGAAGAGCTGCTGCTGCAGGATGGGGGAACCTTCTCACACCAACACTTTGCGCATGTCTGAGTGTCTCTCAGTTGGCAGCATGGTGGGTTTCTGGTGGGCTGGCACAGGCTCAGCAAGTGGTATTTTGCCACCTCTCAAGTGGTGATACCACCTCAGAACAACGAGTTGAACAGGTGAATAACTCCTGTGGAAATCCCGGTTCCCTATTGACCAAAAGCATGGCTCAATCTACTGAGATTTCTGCTCCCCTTCTTCATCCCTTCCTGCTTCCGCCCAGTCAGACCAGTAAATGATTTAGACAGAAGTAATAACAATGACCACGAGTTGTAGTCAGACAGGAAATTGCTATGCAAACCAAATACACTTTTGTCAGCAGTCCATTTTTAATATACAGCACGTTTAATAATGTAATTCTCTAGTGCATCTGAATGTTTAAATATACCTGCAAAGGAGAAAAGTCACTGGCTCATGCAAAATTGCTCTGAAGTATATAATTAATTTTGGTACACTGAAAATCCAGCAGACCTACACTGAGTTATAGTGTTGGACTTCTTTATGGGCTATTTAATGCAAATGAGAAAATGTTTTCTCTTGTGCATGCAGATCTCATCTAAGGTGGTGGTTCCTGGTTTGGACAAAATAAAGTGACTGTCTTTTGAAATGTATATGCATTTCTGATATTGTCTCCAAAAGAGCAAAAGATTTTAAGACTTTGTGAGATGCAAGGAGAAACATAAACATGGGAAAAAATGCAGACTTTATAATAAATTGCTAATTTCATTGTCTGTGATTAAAATGCAGCTTTCCAGGACTTGAGCTGAGGGGTTTTGTATTTTCAGAACCTATCAGGTTTTTGTTTGGAAAGTGAAGAGTTGCAAACCTTTTCTTGACCTTTCATGTTTGTCTCTGTTCTGGTTTTTTTTTTTTTTGACTTCTGTGGCATGCCTGTAATTATGAGGAAATAACTAATTGCACTCTCACAGGTTGCTTTGTGTTCTTCATACGGTGCGTGAAGTCAAAGATCCACTGTCTGTGAACTTTTACAGTCAGTGTTTGTGATCTGAGTAACCTATGCAGCTGGCTGCTTATCTGCTCACTGATGGGGCAGGTGAGAAGCAGAGAAGTCCTTGATTCTGTGTAAGCATAGCTCAGCAGTAATGAAAACATTCCTGTGTTATCAACACTGTTTTCAGCACAAATCCAAACAGCCCACACTAGCTCCTGTGAAGAAAATTATCCCAGCCAAACCCAGCACACTGAATTACCAAATGTTCAGTTAGCTCAGACATCGCTCTCCTGTCCTGGGAACACCGTGGCTGAGACGAAGAGGATCTATTTAAGTGTTCCCACCACTGGTATTCATTCTGTTGAGCATCCCATGTGCTGAGCAGTCACTCTGCCTGCCCCTGACATCTCTCTCCGTCCTTGCTCTGGAGGGAGAGTGAGGTGAACCAATCCCTTGCTTTGTACTGTGTCTCCATTCCCACAAAATCCGTAGTCTTTCAAACTGGGGAGGACTCAGTCACTCCCATCAGGTCAGAACTGGGATTGCGTAGCAAGAACTTTTGCTAAAACCAAGAGATGGGAGGTGAGGGCTGCAAGCTGCTGCCAAGAAATCAAGTTCACAATCTGCCACTGCTCTCTGCTTGCTGCAGGTGATGCAGGAGAACTTCACTCCTGTTATTGTGTGGTGAGTGTGAGCAGCTGTACAAGGCAGTGGTAACATCACTCTGCACTCGCAAAGCCCAGCTCCACTGCAAATAGCCACACTAAAGAAATATGGGCTGCCTAATTTAGACTTTTTCAGTGTGGATGTGGAAAAGTGGGAGCATACTTTAATGTCGAAAAAGAATGAAATCTTTTCATGTGAAAATGCTACCTGCAGGACAAGGTACTGATGATTAGGGCACTAAGTGATCCCACAGCAGTAACAATGTCACAGTGTTGGTGAGATGTGGCAAGAGTATTGGGTAATAAGGTTTCTGTTAATGTCAGCAGCCCAGTGCCTTAGCAGGAATTACAAAAACGGTAGGTAGAAAACAGCTTTTCTTCCAAGATAATGTACCTGATCTCCAGTGCAAGACGAACTGTTGGGAGAGCACAGCTAGAAGCTGTGTATTGCAGGCTGATGAAACAGGGCATTGAACCACAATGGAGGGAAAACTGCCCTTTCATTCAGAGTTATTAATTGATGGAACTTCAAGCAAAGCTATTTTAAGCAAATATGCAGTTGCCAGAGCTGAAGCTGTTGCCTGAGGATTCTCTCACCATTCAAGGAGTCACAAACACACCACTGTCAGCAGAACATAGCTGATACTGAAGCATGTGCTGGCGTCAACAGAGAGACTTGTGTAAAACCAGGAGCAATCTCACTTTATTCAGTGACTTCTGAATTGTATGACAGTGATATTTTCTGCATGTGTTTTGCTTCATTCTTCAAAATAGCAAGATAAAATGGCATATTTGACTGCAAAGTTCTTGAATGCTCTTGAAAGCCACTAACAGAGGGCAGACAGGCTGAGAAAAGTTGTGGATTGATTAGTTTTCTCTCAAGGTGGCCTTGGTTTTATTTGTGAAATGGGAACATATAGTGAAGCCTGAACTCTTTTTCCTCAACGACTGCTAAGTATATAGTGAAAAGTTCACATTGCTTTCCTGAAGTGCTACTAATGAGTCAAAGGAGACAAAAAGACCCAGTTCAAGGTTGGAAACAAGGGTATTTCTTTGGCAGGTCATACCAGAGTGGGAAAGCCTATGTCCTGACAAAACTGCTCCCAAAATACACCATTAAACCATTCAAATTTCATCCTGCAGGGTAAAATAAACTGTTTACAGAAACCTTCCAAAGCCAATGAACAGAAGTAATGGCTGGTTGGCAGCAGCCTGCCCAAAACCCATCACGTCAGGG
>JAWWEU010000091.1:9956345-9967570 GCA_035583155.1 Acropternis orthonyx
AAATTTGTTAGCTGGTGGTGGTATGAGTGTTCAGTTTCTGAACTCTCTCCCCATGCTGAATTATGCTTAGAAGGGTAGGGGAGGCTGAAATAAGAAGTTCTTTTCGTCAACATCTGCACTAGATGTCTGTGTGCATACATCCACGCTGTGATCTTTCCCTAATCCTGTGAGAAGAATCAGATTTAAGATGGTCATAAGTAAAGTCTATATCAGCAACTTTATCAGGGGGGAAAGAAAATACGGTTTTTTGATTTCATGTTCTATATTTCTGCAGCACTCCTCAGTTTAGCATCAACTTAATTGGCAAACTGTAAAGTTCTCTCTTTGCACAACTTTGTCCCACAGTACTGTGCCATGCTCCTGGCAATGCAGCAGAACTGATGAGGTAAAACTCAGATTGCCAAAAGTACTCCCCTCTGGATTGATCGTAAACTACAGTGGTGAGAGATGTTTGCAGTAGATTGATCATCTAGACCCAGAGCTTTTTAAAAATCTGGGCAGTGAATTCTACCAATGTAACTGTGCTGGTGAGAGCAATTCAAAGTGTCATTGTATTTTCATAGCAAAACACCTCATCGTACTTGTGATCCACTCAGTAGTGTAGAGAGAATGCTGTTCAGAAGAAGCTTTAGGAAAGAAAGTATTTATTTGGTAATTTACTTTCTGAGACAGATCAAGCCCTCCTCAGGCAGCGAGGACTGCACTCGCAGGGATGTTTCTCCCATGCACTGCAGGACACTGACACTTTGATTCTGTTTGTTCTCAACAAAACTGAAACAGCTTTAATTTTTTTTTTTTCTGGACTTGGAGAGTGTAACATTGGGTGCTCTTTGTGAAAGGGTGTATTTTATTCATGCCAATGTCACAGAAAGGCTCTGGGATGAAAGAGACTGAAATAAACAAATAAAAAGCAAAGAAAGAATATATAAGAAACCTCATTAGCAGTATTTTCTGATAGACCTTTATTTAGCAGCTTTTCATTCTAGTAATTTAGTAATTTTGCTCCCATTTTTTATGTTCCAAGTCTGTAAAATCATAAGGCTGTGATTCACTTGAAGCTTGAATTCTTCTTTGTTTATTCTTAAGTGAATTTCTAGTGTGATTGTTCCCCCCCTCTCCCCCTCTTAAGAAAAGGAACTTTACATATAAATATCCTCTGTCACAGAGCATTAAACATATTCATTTCTTACTATTTCAAAAGCACAAGGACAGAATGATTTTTTTTTCCACTGGGTCCATTAATTATAAAACATGTGGATTCTGAGGGGTGCGAAAATTAATCAAATATTCAATGGCATCTGTTTTCTATTTATTGGACATGCACCTTTCAAGAAAACACGTAAGACAATGACAAAAGGGGTCTTTTTTCCATGGGCCCATAATCTCAGGCTCAGCACCCTGGGGAGAAAACTGAGCTTGTACTTCAGTGACTGCTATCATATCCGCTCCACTGAAATGTCATTTCTAAGCAAAGCTGGGCTGCTGATGGGTTGGTTGATACAGATTCCTTAGTACATATCTGGACTCTAAGTGGATTTCTACTCCCACTGCTGGAGTGGCTGATGTGAACTCCTGAAAAGAATGAGCATTTTTATTTTAAGATTTTAAAATAATAATTTTGGCACTGCAGGAAAAGCATGACCAGAGGGATTGTAGTTTCCTGGCCATTTATGAATTTTTAAATTATTTTAGTACTGAAAATATTTCTGTGATAACTTCATGAATCTGTTGGCTTTTCTCTGCCATCTGCCCCCATTCCTGGTAGAGTGGGAAGGGGCAGAGCAGGTGATGGGACTCTCTGGTGCTTCCTGACCTGATGGAGGGCAGAGGGTAAGTCTGAGGCATTGATCTGTCTTTGTACCTTTGATCAAATAATTCTGCTGGCACTCCGGCCCTCTGGTTTGAAAGAGTGCAGTAGCATTTCCTACCAGCTGGTATCCCCCAGGCTTTGGGTGAGCCAGGCACTTAAACACATCAACTTGAAGTTAATGAGTGGGCTTACTGCCTTCCAGGTTTCCTAACACTGACACGTGCTTAAGCACTGGGCTGCACTATGCCCTTGAACAAGCCACTGTCTCCCAGGTTAGCCAGCCATCTACAATGTCATTTTTGTGACTGGTAGTGGTTACCTTTGGTTCTTTGGTGGGTGCAGGATGTCTCTGGCACCGACAAGCTGTCTAGGTTTTAAAATTCCCTCGAGTGTTACTCTGCTTTCTACTGACCTCCATTTCTTTTGAATGCAAAGTTGCCTGCGGCTTTGCCATCTGTTCAGGTGGCTGCAGTTCTTATCTAAGAATCCTGTGTGTGTATGAAAGGTGACGTATATAATATATATATGCATGCTTGTTAGACTCTAAAAGGCTTCATACCTGTGCATCTTTTGTGACATCTCCCTTTTTGTGAGGAAAAAGGTAAAAGAGGATGATGGTATTCTGTAACTAACCTCCTTCTTAGTTCGAAAAGGGAATGGCATAGACTGCAAAGAAAGTATTGTTGCATTAAATGGAACATGCTAGAATTTCATCCTACAGTTTTTACTTGGAGTCTGAAACTATTTCCTAATTGACTCAGATGAAAGCCAGGTTTTCCCAAATGATTAGTTCCTGTTTATGAGTTTTAAAAAAGCTGAATTTTTTGAAGTTCATATGTTTTAGGCAGAAGAATTTATGGCCAGACTAGACCAGGTCCTCAGAGATATAAAAGTATTTCTCATCTGCTTCAAATCCTCAATAGGTACCCTTCTGTCAGAGAAGTTCCCACCCACTGGACAACAACTATCCCTAGCATTTTCAAAATCCGGTCTCTCATGTCAGTGCCTACATGGAAATAAAGCTCTACTGTGAGAGACACCCTTCACTCGTGCAGAGGTGAAAGTACCATTTTGTATATTGGCTGTAAATGACGTCACAGCAGTTTTGCAACATGATTTTCTATATTACTGAATAGTTAATAGGGTTGTCTTCATTTTTTTGCCTTCACTGTGAAGAAAACTCAAATCACAAACAGTAGGAAGCCAGACTGTGAATTATCTCTCTTTTGAAAATGAATTGGTAAAGTATATCTATTGAAAATCTGAAACGTTTGTAGTTAATTCCTTGCAGAATCTATCTAAACTAAGGTAGATAAGCACATTCCTTTGAAGGAGCATGAAACATAGCTGTTCGGATATTCTGTTTAAGTGTATGTTACTTGCTCTCTGTTTTCCCTCCTTCTCCAACTGCATAGAAGAACTCAGTGAAAAAGAGGGTGAAGATTAAACTTCATATGGCTCCACACCATAACAAAGCTTGGTGACAAAGCCAGCCCTAAGTGTTTATAGGTACACATTTTGCCTCCACACTTCCCATTTTCTTCCACAAAAGACATACTTGTACTTCTAATGCTACCAGACTGGCTACTAACTGTTTTAAAACTCAGTGCTGAAACAACCTGCCCAGAAAGGTTGTGGATTCTCCATTCCTGGAGATATTGAAAAGACATCAAGACATACTCCTCGGCAACTGACTCAGTGTGTCCCTTCTTAAGCAAGGTGTCATGCAGTGGTCCCTTCCAGCCTCAACTATCCTGTTAATTCCATGAATTGTTGCCCTTCTCAGGCCAAACCAGACTATGGCCTGACAATTAGTTCTTTTGACACAGTTGGTGGTATAGAGCATCACCTAATGTAAAACACCACCTACCAGTATGTAAATGTTGGTGCATGCAAGAACTTCTTATTTTAACACTGTTGCTGAAGACATAAGTCAGTGAATTGTAAAACTGCTGCTTCACTGGCATGCTCAGATGTTCAACTCAACTGCATTTAATTACAGGTAAATTTAGAGTCAAATAAACATCATGATGAATATAGGTATGGAGCCTTTCATGCAGGCTGTGGTTCAGGATTCCGGGAGAAGGTGGCTTTGCATACCTTCTGGAAAATGTACACTGCCTAGGACCCAAACCATGAGTGAGGTGAGTGAGTGAGTGAGTGAGTGAGTGAGTGAGTGAGTGAGTGAGTGAGTGAGTGAGTGAGTGAGTGAGTTCTGATAGATCTTGCTTGAAGTCAAAGCTCTTGGAGAAGGAAGCACTTGCAAAAAGTACCATTTCTTAAGAGTGACCCTTTTTGTGGTTCTAGCAGTCTTTTTGTCAGAGAATCAGGCTTTTGACTTAGAAATATTGTTTCCCAGAAGGCTCAGTGAACAAAAGTTCAGAATTGGTTGTATGGAGACTTAAACCACTGTGGAATGAGGAGTTCGAGAAGGGATTGCAATGCTATATTAGTAAGGGTGGAAAAAGAACTGACGAGAGTTGGTGCCCATGGAGCACACAGCATGCCAGCCAGCCCACTGGCACCCTGGAATACAAGAGTCTTCTTCTGTTCTGTGGGAAATGAGCAAATGTTTCTTTCACAGCAAGATGAGTTAGACAGTTGAGTGTTGCAGAATTCCAGAAGATAGGGTGCTAATGTGCATGTCTCACACACTGATAGCTGGATGGCTGTGGAGCCAAAACAAGGGCTGCTGGTAATAACAGACAAGGATTGTTGGTAATATCCAAGGACTGTTGGTATTAACACGTTCTGAGAAAGAACAAGATTTGTCTGGAGAAGAGGGACCAGGTGGAGATAGGGCAGTGTTTTCCTGGGACAAACATCTGTGTTGTAGTTTCTGGAGATAAGTACAACACTGCATAGCACAAGCACAGGAAGGAAGCAAAGAAGGTCTTCTGCTGCTTAGCTAAAGGTTCTTGCTTTACAAAGGGAGATCCACTTTTCATGGTACATGAGTCTCCAGCCAGCATAGCATTTGGCACAGCAGAACATGAGGTTGTGAAATCTTCTTATTTCCAAACTATATATACCAGAATTTAATAATTTTTTTTTCTTCTGAGTGTTAGATAGCCAGTCTGCTAAACTTAACTTGGCACTTACCAGAAATTACAATACAGTTCTCCTAATTTTATGTGAAAGGTGCAAAGTGATACCCTGTTATGGCAATATTTGTGCACCAAATCCCTTGAAGTGGCAGATCATAACATTTTGGAGCAAAAAGAATCATGAAAGCATGCCAAATACATGTTGTGATCCATCCTATGAGGGCCCAGACAGCCAACTAAGAGTATTGCTATTAACACTATTTTGAAGACAGAAAAGCAAACTGGGGGACAGCTCAGTTTTTGCAGTACATCAGGTGCATTTGAAAATTAACACCTCTGAAATTTCTCTTTCTCTCAAATTTCTGCTGCAGATGAAAGAAAGCACATGACTGAGGTATATGAATAATGTGGAGATGCAGACACAGGACACAGAGGAATACAGAGGTATCATCATATTAAGGACAATCCTGTTTCATCCCTACATTTTAGCTATATATGCCCATTTCTAAGCAAAGCTCAGAAAGCAGGACATACTCGGAGTTCTGTGGATAGCAGTAGCACTGAGAATGCCTATTAAATTAGGAGTCCACAAAAGTGCATTGATGGCTTCAAAAAAACAGTTTGCAAATCATGGAGATACTGTATGTTTGAGGTACTCTATACACATGCATATCTTTCACAGGGCTTAATGGTACTTTCATTTCATTCCAATGGCCTGGCCCTATTGTAAATGTCATTATGTGTTGCCACATTTGGATATTATTTTATTAAATTAAACACTGATTAAATCATCTTACACTTGACCATGAGAATTTTACCCTATACAATGATCAAAACCAGGATTTATTCCCCTTAAATTAAATTGCACACTGCTCTGCTAAAGACTCCTGTAAAGAGAAAAATTTGAAATTTTGCCAAATTGTAAAACTAAGAAAAGAAAAAACATTTTTCACTAAAATATGGCTAAATCCTGCTTTCCCTACCCAAATATACTTCAAAGTTTGACAAATTTGAAGTAAGGATTTCTTCTGAAATTTGGTGTTGAAGCAGTTAAGTGCACTCGATAACTGCATCTGGCTGATATGGGTTGTTTTGCTATTACTTTCATCACAGAAATGATAACTCAGTTTTGGAGTGCTTTATGGGCAATGGAAAACATGTGGTTATGCAGCTGTAGGTGTTCTCTGTGGATCTGGGCATCCTTTTTAAGCAATTTCTATTGCCAGAAAAAAATTGAGAGGTAGCTCCTGCAAATTCATAATTCTAGTAAGTATTCTTCATGGAGACAAAGCTCTGGAGTTTTTAACTACAGCAGGTTTACAGAGTAGACAGGTATCTTATGGGTAATGCCTAGTCTCCACTTGTTCACAAAAACATCACCTATGTTATTTATGTCAACCTGATGTCCCACTACAGGAGTGTCATCCTTTAGAATCCAGTAAAATCACATCTTTCTTTTTATTTCCTTTTCCATTTTATTTTCCATTTTCCATGATTACTTCTAGCACAACAGGCAAGATGGCTCTTCAGGAAATGAAAGACCCCTCTGCCTGTTGAGGAATCCATGTTGTTCGCTTTGAACATGAGCAGTGTTCATGAATATTTCAGCCAGTGATCTAATTTCACCTGGGTATGTGTAGGAAACCAGATGTAATGTTTTGATCAGCATTACTTATGGGTCAAAGTGAACCCTGACAAGGACTTCCACCTGCTTCTGCTGTTGCATTTCTCTGGATGGTAGGACATTGCCTACTTAAAGTCTCTGGAACTTTTGGCTTTATTTTTATTGCAGTATTCATACCTGTTCCACTTAAAACATACTTTTTTTTCTGTTAGGTTTTCTGGTGTACATAGGATTTTTTAAGGCACCACTAAGGAAGTGCAGGAAATAAGAGCACATACTGGTTTTTCCTATGCAATTCACAATGACCTGTGGACTTCATTGTCGTTTGAAGGCAGTAATATTAGTGGACATAAAAGAACGTTGGATTTAAAGAGCCATTAAGGTTCTGAGCATGAAAATAGACTATCAAAAGTGTAAAGCTCATGCTCTGTATCTAAGCTGAACAATAGCCATTCCACGATTTTATGAATCTGTGGGTGTGTGTGCTAGGTATTTCCTCCCTGTCTCATGTGTTACTCTGATAAAGCTGGTCACCTTGGAAATTCTGAAGAAAAAATAGTGAGCCATTCATCGCATTGTGGACAGTGACTAGCATTTTCAGCACAGCATTTCAACAGCTATCTATACTGGGATAAAAGCAGAAATAATGACATTTGTGGGGTTGCTTGGGTGTCATGAGACAGGAATAATAGAATCATGGAATCATACTCTAGTTTAGGTTGCAGGAAACCTTTAAAGGTCAATGAGTTTAGCCCCCCTGCTGTAAGCAGGGATATCTTTGGGTAGGTCAGGTTGCTGAGAGCCCAGTTCAGCCTGACCTTGAATATTTACAGGCATAGGGCACCTACCACCTCTTTGGGCAAACTGTGCCAGTACTCCACCACCCTCATCATAAAAAACTTTCCGCCCTACGTATAATCTAAAGTCTAAGAGGAGGGCTGAGTGCAACCAGTACCCACCAGGTCTTAAAGGTGTTGCTTAAACAGTTAAAGGAGGTGACATTCAGGACTCCATGACACAAAATGTTTGGGCTTTTTAGGTGCTCTGTGGTTTTTGGTGCAGCTGCAGACACTGTGAGACCTGTAGGTCCCAAGAGGGCTGAAAAAACCAGGTGGGTTTGTGCAGAGCATCTGCCTCCCTCCCACAGCCTGCCTGCACCAGACACCGTGGGGGCTGGCCGCCTCTGGGTGTGGGCCAGGATGCTGCTGGAGGTCATGGGCAAGTTTCAGGGAAAGGGTTAGAGGCTACCACAAGTTCATAGTGGCAAATATCTAGGTGAGGAGAAATATCTTCAGCTAAATTTTGACTCAGGGAAAATTCCTAGTCTTTAGGTGAGCACAGTCTTGCCTAGAAAAAAAAAAAAAAAAAAAAAATCCTTCCATTTGAGCTCAATTAAGTTGCCTGATTGTGTTCTGAAAACAATGTATTTAGAAATTCTGTGTGCTGTTATTCACAAATTGCTTCTGAAAGGTCCTGGTTATCTGATATTTAATTATTCAAAACTACACAATGAATTATTTCTTACAGGATTTATGGACAGCTTATTCCCAGTCTTTAATATTCATACTGAGACAAGATCATTTTAATTGAATGCCTATGGCTTATATGTCCTGCTGTATGCTTCTGTCCTTTGATTGCATAAATTTCTGCACTTGCACTTTCAGAATCTGGTTTTGTGATCTTTTAAAAAGATCATTTTTATTTGTAAATTCTTGCCAGTGAACAAGTTCACTGACAAACTTACCTGATTTTTTTTTATTTTAATTCTAAGAAAATGCTGTGAAGCATTTATATTTTAAAGGACTTCAAGTAAGATTTTCATGGAATTAGGAAGGTAAGATGATGACTGAGAATAGGCTAGAACATTTCTGATGTGTTTTGCAGAGAAAAATCTTACAGTTTTCAGACTGTATTTGTTTTTTAGTGGCAACTGCTCAGAATCCTCTCTCCTCTGACATGCAGAGTGTACAATTCAGTATGCATAACAAAGCATTCTCTTGCAGTGTGTGTATCACATTAAGTGATAGCTATTTAATGTACAGGGAGGGAACATCAAAGGCTTCGAAAGATTCATTTGCTGCTCTTTGGATAAGAAAAAACCCACAAACACAGAGAAAAGACTGGAATGAAAAGTATTCAGACTGTATCTTACAGAAAACCAAACAAAGGTGTTTAGGAGCAAAGCAGATACACTGGGTGACTCCTTGCTTTCCCAGTATTTCCATCTGTCTTGATTCATCCATCTCCTATCCGGAGACAAACCTCTGGGACAAATCTTGCACAGCATGTGATCTATATCGTCCCCTTCCCATTCCTGACATTTCTTTCTTGATTTGTAGCTCCCAAATATAGAGCAGAACACCTTAAAAATGTGTTTTGTTTGATCTCAAGTATGTCTTTGCTATGGAAACACTCTGGGCAAGCAGCTTGGTCAGCTCTGGGGTAACCACAGACTGGTTTCTCCTTTTTCTGATCAAGGCATTTTGCTTCTGGATGCCAGCTCTATATGTGTCTCTTCCCACGTTCCCTGACAGTTTCTGCACTGAACATGGTAGCACTTTTTTAAATTATGGTGTCTATCTGATAAGGGAGGTGTAGAGTCATGGAATCATAGAACCACAGAATGGTTTGTCCTGAAAGGAACTTCAAAGACTACCTCACTCCATCCCCTTCCCTTGGGCAGGGATACCTTTCCCTAGACATGTCACTCAAAGCTTCTCTGGGCATATCACTGAGCTCCCAGGAATAAGGGTTGCAGTGCAGGATGTTGCATGAACCACTTTCCAGAGTGGTCATGGCAGACAGGGCAAAGCAATCCTCTGCTTGCTGCTGTCTGAAAAACAGCCACTGCTTTTGAAGGCAGATCAGAGTCACAGTTCTCCTACAAAGCAAAGCAGGGTCATCCTCCCTTTGTGTCAGGTTGTCCCCAGTGTTCAGCCCTCTGTCCAGCAGGCCATGGGAGAGCTGAGATCCTGCAGCTTCTGCAGAGAAGAGAAGAGTATTTTGCTTTGAACCCATGCCCAAACCTGCATTTTCGTTCAAACCCACATCGAAACCATTGTCCAGAGAAGGATCACAGAGCACAACTCTAATGAGGAGCAGTTGAAGGAGCTGGGATAGTTTAGCCTGGAGAAAATGAGGTTTGGGGAGACATTATTGCTCTTTATCACTACCTGAAAGGAAGTTGTAGCCAGGTCGGGGTCAGTGTCTCCTAATTAACAAGTTATAGGACTAGAGGGAGTAGACTCAAGCTGCCACAGGTGAACTTTAGATTGCATATAAGGAAAACATTCTTCATGGAAAGAATTGTCAAGCAAGGGAACAATCTATCCAGGGCAGTACTGGTGTCATCATCCCTGGAGGTATATAAAAGACATGTAGATGTGGCACCTAGGGACATGGCTTGACATGGTGGGCTTGGCAGTGGCGGGTTAACTGTTGGACTTAATGATCTTAAAGGTCTTTTCCAACCATAATGATTCTATGATTGCATGAAAAATGAGCTCATAGCCTGCTATGGCTTCTGTAGGTGGGTCATTCTCAGCCCAAATCACAAACTGATTTCCACATCAGGATGTGATGACCATGTGAAGCAGCTGAGTGATTTTGTGATTTCCAGAACAAAACTTACTGCCAGCCTGGACAGATCACTGCAAAATCACAGAGTCATTAACACTGGAAAATACCTCCAGGATCATCGAGTCTGATGACCAGATGTTTAGTAGTTACTACATTCAATCTGATTTTGAAACTGTCTGATGGGCTCAGTTGGGGTGTGATTCTCATCTTCTTCCTTTCAGGAACTTCCTAGGGACCAGGGAGTTGTCACTTTACCCGCACAGGAGCACTCCATGGAGGTGCAGACCTTTTTCTTCCCACAATCCCCTTTTTGCAGTGATTGGCATGATGAACTTAAAGGCAAACACTTTAAGAGAGGTTAGTCAGGGTAAGTTCTTCCCATTCTCTCTCCCCTTGGTCTCCCTCCCCAGGCAGTCATTGCACTGGTAGAACACATGCAGTTTTCATTCTTTTTGCTGGAGAAATAGATTTACTCACATATGCACTACAGAAGTGTCTCTGATGATGGTGTCTGACTGTAACTTCCACACAGACAAATGCTCTTGACCTCGGCCACAACAGCCTGGTTCAGTGCCCACCAAATTACCCTGAGTGCTCCCACTTATCCTGACAAGCACCTGCTCAATCCCCTTCTTCGCTCTTCCAGTGATAGCTACTGTATTTATTCTGATCAACAACAAGAAAAAGATTTTGCCCAAATAGTATTTTTATGTGTTTTAAACAAATAGCCTAGCATTTTGATCATTCAGAAGAAAAAAATCCTCCCTTCTGGATACATATTTCAAATTTACAGTGTGTTGTAGTTCTTTAGACAGTAAAAAAGGAGCCACTGCTAAAGTCTCCATCCTGAAGTTATCAACCATCAAAAGTTATCAACATAAGAGTTGATAACTTCTGTTTTCAATTTTTAATTTTATTGTGAGTTTACTGTCTTGCTCATTTTCTTTTTAACTTTTCTATGCCCTGATAATTTTTTTCCCCTTGGAGTTTATTTTTTAAATGTTTTCAACCTTCATTAAAAAGTTGAGTTTGTGTCCAGACTATTATTCTCATGGATTTCTTTCTTTTTTTTTTCATGTTCCCAAATTCTTATCCACTTGGAGTCATATCAGAACATAAATAAAATATTACACATACTGGGAGATGTTGTCCGAACTCAATTATA
>JAWWEU010000091.1:10002508-10014521 GCA_035583155.1 Acropternis orthonyx
AATGGCCTGCCCAGAGAGGTGGTGGATTCACCATCCCTGAAGGTTTTTAAACTGAGATTGGATGTGGCACTGAGTGCTGTGATCTAGTAAACAGATGGGAGTTGGATGAAGGGTTGGACTCGATGATCTATGAGGTCTTTTCCAACCCAATCAATTCCATGATTCTATCATTCTATGATTCTAAGAGCAATTGTCCTGAGGATGACCTGTCTTACTGTTGGAAACTGAGGCAAAGAAGGTATTAAGTACCTCAGCCTTTTCCTCATCTTTGGTAACTGTTCAAGCATTCTATGTCCAGGAAAAACTGAAGGGTTTCTTTCCCCTTCCTTTTGCTATGATGTATTTAAAACAATGTTTTTGTTGTCCTTTACAGAAGTGGCCAAATTAAGTTCAAATTGTACTTTCTCTTTTGTAATTTTCTTTCTGCATGACTTAATGAGGAAAGGAGCTCCTGCAGCTTCTGGAGCACCTCCACCTGAGACCACACTGTGACCTGAGAAATGCTATTATGTTTATAGAAATAAGTAATCATTCAAATATTTCTGCTTGTAGTTTTTCCAAAATTAGGATATGTGACTTCAACTATTCAGCTCCTGTCACCACTCACAAACTGCTGCAGCCCATGTACACACCCTATCGACATTTACTGCCTATCCCCATGAGAATGAACCTTGCACTGGTAAAAAAATTACTGCAGCAAGAAGACCTATGTTGACTGACAGAACATGACGAAGAAACGGACACAGAACTCTAATCACTGTTTATCACAACGCAGAAGAAATACACTGTGTCTTGGAAAGCATGACGAGAAATGGACAACATCACTGGTGGGACATTTTGTTCAGGTAGTTGATTCCTAAAATCCTAGAAAATAGGCACTCAGAGAAACACTAATGGAGAAAGATAGATAAATACCTTTATTGGGAGCTTCCATGGAGGTGTACACCTCCACATGGCCTACATGCACACCAAAGAACTCCCCCTCTCTCCCCCTAGCAATCTTAGAGTTTTTATGTGTATGTATGGCCAGACTTCACGAACGAAGATTTTGGGACGGGCTCTCTCCCCCCGTGGGTGTGCCCTTCCAGCCTGCACAGTGGATTTTTCAGGTGAGGCACAGCATGCACAGAACTGGCCCCACCGTTTAAGTCCTAAGGTCCATTTGCCATGTCCGAGCGAGCTTGGACAGTGACAGTGAAATCCTCGGGACTGTCTACAGTGTTCGGTACTAACCGGGGCTGACTCTGCTGAGCATCCGAGATCTGACGGCAGGGAGTCCTACTGAGGACTCGAACTCAGGCCCTTGGGATTCAGAGTCCAGAGTGCTCTCCTTTACACCACAGGACCGCCCAGAGTTTTTATAATCTTCCAGTAATTAACATATAAGATATCTATAACCAATCATGACTCCCATTTCCCTTGGGGTCCCACCCACAGGGGTCCTAAACATTGTCCCCTCCTGGAGCAGCTCCAAGGGTTCTGAGCTCTTCTTTTGTTTTGTTTTCAAGTTATCTTGCAGGTGTTTCTGCAAAACACCATGACCTTTGAAAGCTTAAGAATAGGTGAGAAAATTACTTTAGAAACTTCTAACACCATTTTATATGTGAGCAAGAAAGCCCATAATTCTAAAATTCTAAAGATCTACAAAACACACATCAAATCTTTAGGCACTGTAGTCACCAATCACAATGGGAATTCTAGATCTAATGTTGCACCCTATCATAATTTTGCTGATTTCTGTTGGATTATGCTTATTTTTGAATATTGTTTTATATGTTAGAGTGTGTATACTAGCAAGATAGGGAGCACTGTCGCACAGACCTTCTCACATATAATATTGTTCCATCATGTTCAAAATAGTCTTTAAAAAGAAGAAAAAAAAATAAATTAGGTAACCTGATCAAAAATTTCCCTCAGTTTAAAACTGGAGCATGATAAGTCTCTATTTATAGGCACAGAGGCAAAAGGCAACCAGACTGTCACTCTGTGGAACAAGAGAAGTTGACTTAAGTCACAGAGTGGGTTTTGGTGGTGCATCTCCCCACCTCTCTGAAAGACTGCACTATGATCTGAGAAATGCTTGTTAGGCCTTGGGCTTGAGAAACAGCACTTGGGTGGAACTCCTCTTGAGGTTATCAGAAACCCTGTCTGTCCCCAGAAACTCATGGTGTCTAACAAGCTTCTGTTTTTTAATGAATAGCCTTAGAAACTTCTTTGTCTTGCCTGAATAACAACCAAAGCAGGACAATATATTTATTATCAAACTTTCAAAGAATGTTCAGTGATTCTTGAAGTGACTTTAAAAAACTTGTTCACAACAACCTGTAAAGAGCTAGTGTAGGACCACATTTGTCCATGCACCTTACTGGTTTCCACACCCTGAATTTTGCAATCCAAATCAACTACTGGAAGATGATGTGCATGTAGGTGGCCTGATGTAGCCGGAACTTTACAGTTCTGTGTAATCAGTGGTGCAGATGTTACCAATCTGAATTGCAGCCAGGATGGGAACTTGTTATAACTAAAATCAATTCTCTTGCAATCCTATAAACAACAGTACAAATGAGACCCTTTGAGCGCTCCTGGACTGCAACAGGCTGTGATCAGGAATCTCCCTCTGACTGGGGCCTCTCAGAGCCAGGCAACCCTCAAAAAATGATGATGGATCCTGCACTGATATCTCTGATCTTTGAGGCTCAACACTCAGTATTTCACTGGATTCTAGAGGAATTTTTCACAGGTGTACCTTGTATAGACTCTTTATACCTATGTGTATGCAAGAGTGAACGTGCTAATGCAAATGTACTAGGACTGTTGCTCTCTTGAATTCTTAAGTAATTTAGATTTTTAAGTTAGGCCTGTAAGTAAGTTACTGTTGTTCTATAGTAAATTCTATATGAATCCTTTGCTACATTGTTTAACGTAGGTTATTGATTAAGTGCTGTTAAGTGTTAAGTGATTTTAAGAGTAAATGCTGTTAAGTTTGAATATTCCTGAAGTTTTTAAATGCTGCTGGCCTTTAGGCATAACTGCTAGGCAAGCTTGGGCTTGATTTATCATGGGGATATACTGTGAACCTTATGACCCAACAAGAGGTTCTTCTGTTTTCCTTTTTATCCTTCCCATTTACTACCCGTTTCTCTTTCCCTTCCCTTCCTCCCCTGCCACCTCCCCTCAGCCTTCACATAGATAGTTTTGGGTTTGCTTTAGTTTGGATTGATTGATTTTAGACTTTTGTTTGCTTTTTCTCTGTGTGTTTTAACTATCTATTACGTAGTAGAGTGAACCTTGCCAACCAACTTTGTCATCCTTTTGCTTTAACATTAAACTTCTTTTTGCCAATACATTTGCCAGTGATTCTTTAAGCGACCTCAAAACACTTGTTCATGACAACCTTTAAAGGGCTAATGTAGAAGCAAAAGTGTGCATGCACCTTTACTGGTTTTCACAGCCTGACTTTTGCAATCCAAAACAACCACTGAACGATGATGTGCTTCTAGGTGGCCTGAAGTAGCCTGAACTTTACAGTTCTGTGTAATCAGTAGTGTAGATGTGCCAAACCTCCAATTACCCACGCTCATGTGCCCACACACACACAGACACAGACATTTCTTAAGGTACTTTCATCTCATTTGGTCTCTGTGGCTGTTCCTCAGTCTGGGAAAGCTCTGGTGATTTCCTGTGACAAACACAGGTTCACCTCTGACTTCAGGTTGTAGCAAGTGAAAAATCACAGAATCACATAATATCCTGAGCTGGAAGGGACTCATGAGGATCACTGAGTCCAGCTCCTGGCCCTGCACAGGACCAACCCCAAGAGTTACACCGTGTTCCTGAGAGGACTGTCATAGCTCTGTCAGCCTTGGTGCTGTGACCACTGTCCTGGGCACCCTGTTCTAGCACACAACCAGCCTCTGGGTAAAGAACCTTTTTCTAATATCCAGCCTAAACCTTTTCCCTGACACAATTTCAGGCCATTCTCTCAGTTCCTGTCAGTGGTCACCACAGAAAAGATACCCATGCCTGCTTCTCCTCTTCCCCTCATGAGGAAGTTGTAGACTGTGATGAGGTCTCCCCTCAGCTAGTTATGCAAAAAAATGTGTCCTGTGTGTGGAGCACGCAAATACCTTCCTAGCTGGAACTGATGAAGTACCCATTTTCCCCTATCCAAGAGTCTCATTTCCAGAAGAAATATGAATGAGACCTGGTCACATTTGGAACAGGGCAGTGAAGGCCTGGGGTTAACTCAGATAGACAAATGGACATTTCATGCCAAGTTAAACTTGGACAGCATGTCTCAGTAAATTGTTTACATAACATTAGTATTGGCTTTTCAGCATTTATTGCAAGTCTCTAAATGGATGAAAAAATGTTCTCAGACTTATGGAATACTTCTATAATTGTAAATAGCTTGCTCCAAAAATCTTAAAATTGTTTTCATAGTTGGTATATAAATATATATATACCATCACTGTTGTAGCTCTGCATATACCAATTAAATCTTATTGTTCCTCCTCAGCAACCACACAAGCAAAGGACATAGCTTTTCTTCTAGAAGAAGAAAAGGCACAAGGTTCTGGAAGGAAGGTGCTGACAGTCAGGTTAATATCACGTTATCTGGTGGGGTTTTTTTCACTCTGAGAAGCAATAACTGGCCATGACAGTTTGTCACGTTAGCTTTACATTTACTTAAAAGGACCAGCTGTTGGTTTATTTCTCTGAAGGAGTCCATAATGGAATTGCTGAAATATTTAAGGCATAAATGCACAAAATGCTCTTTCAGGCCTTAATATTGATGTGTGTCTGTCACTGAAAATTCCAAGATGTTTCCCAAATGAAAAGTGGGATGAAGATTTGTCAGGCTTGTGAAAGCAATTTTTGGAACAGCTCCATTTCTGTTCGGCTTTCTGCTCCAGTGACAGATATTGAAGGAATCCTTATGCTTAATAGTAATGCTGGCTCTTGTCCATTTCTTTCTAGCCATGAAATTCTCTGCATCTCAGCTGTAAATTCCATGACTGCCATAAGCTACAAGTATTTCACAGAGTTACTAATCACTTAAAAGCCATGCTGCTCTTCCCTGTGTTTTTTACATTAAAACAGGAGTAAAGTAAACTGGAAATAAACAAAGCAGTCTCCTATTATTAAAGAGTAAAACCCTGTGCAGCAAATAAGAATGTTAAATCGGTGAGAAACCTCATTTCTCAAAATGCAATATATGAACTCATGCCTGTGATAGAGCCACTTATTGTTCAAATTCCCTTTCATTGAGGGAAAATCGTATTATATTGCAATCTGTGTGTCATCGGAATATATTCCTGGGAGTAATGGCACGTGTATCACTATGTGTATTGTACCATCAGTGTTTTGGGTCACTCTGTACTATTCTACCCCCTCCTGAGGTAAAAAAACCTTGACAAAATATGCCAGCATGCCAGATTGAATTGTATTCTGCATGTGACCCCCAAAGGAAAGAAGGTCATGGGGCCATTCAAGCCTTATTTCTGCACCTTTTAATGAGATTCTGAAAGGGCTGGGGAGGAGGGAAAGACCATTTGTCACTTTGGAAACAAAAGAAGAGGCAGCAGAAACAGAATCTGAATGCAAATGAGGATTTTTCCCACTTGGGACAAACTGACTTCCATATTAACTATTTTTTCTATTTTTGTACTAATACATTTCCTTTTTTATTTTGTATATAGATGCCAAATGATGACAGTAAGCCAAATTTACACATTTCCTAAAGAAATGCTGAGCATGAACCTACACAGATTTTAATTATGTTACACTGCATTTTGACGCTTATATCTTTAAACAAAACTGAAATCTGTCAGAGCTCATGACCTGTGCTCAGTGTGTGCTTTGTCTCTTACTACTGTCATCACACAGTGAACAAAGGCAGATGAGGTGGGAAGAAAATACAGAAGTATTTATTTAAATCCTTTTTTTGACACTGAAATAATGCACAATACATTTCTGGGATGTAGATAACACATGTTATTCATATAAATAACTTGAAAAATAAGGAAATTTAAGCATGTTGATACAGTTTCAGATCCTTTTTAAAGTCGAGGTACCAGTGCAACTCTCTGAACTGCTCTAAGGAACTCCTGAACATTGCTGATGGTGTCCAGTCTCTCCTTGGTAGATTTCACATGAATCCAGAGGAAAGAAGAATAAGGAGGGACCTTATCCATGTATTTAGATACCTGATGAGGGTGAGCAAAGAAGTTAGAGCCAGACTCTCCTCTGTGGTGAAGGGTGAGAGACAACAAACCCAAAAAAATAAAGTACAAGAAAATCCATTTAAACAGATGGGGAAACCTTCTTTGTTATGAAAGTGGTTCAACATTAGAACAAGTTGTCTAGACAGTTTGTGGAGCCTTCATCCTTGGAGATATTAAAGCCCTGACTGGATATTGCCCTGGGTATCCTGCTTCAGCCAGCCAGTGTCTGCACAGAGCTTTGGACTGGCTGATCTCCAGAGGTGCCTTTCATAGCAGTTTTGTGTTCAGTGCAAGCCACCCTTTGGGAGCTATGTCTTGATCATGATCTTCTGACAGGGAACTCCTTGCCAGTGAAGGGTACAGTTTTACCATCACCTTCCCAGTTCCTCTTAGTGTAGAGTTCTCCAAGTGCCTCAGCCATGCCAGAGTCATCCCAGCAGGACCTGCAGTTGATGGATGAACTGAGATCTACATAGTGAATGCTGATTTATGCATCCCCTGTAAAAATGTGTTTTCTTTATACTCCAGTTTTCTGTCTGGCCTTTGCCCTCCAAAGCAGGTGTTGGAGGGATTAGACATCATGAGAGTGATCATGGCATTCAATAGTATGACTCAGACCTCTTCTGCTCTCAGAAATCAGAGGTGGAGCCAGCAGCACTCACATTAATGTTTGGCACTTGGCTTCCCTCTTCCCCGCTGTTAGTTCTTCTGGATCCCCATAATACAGAGGTTGTGTAGTCCTTCACAACCCTCCCCCCTCTCCCCTGGTACCTTATTCTCTTACTGTTGTCAGCTTTTCCCAGTCATAAATGATAAGAAATTCTGGAACTATATGAACAGATTGTCTTCTCAGTCATGCAAATATTGACATTGTTTTCATTCCCCTTCAGCTCCTAGATCTGTGGATTTGTCCTTATCCTTAGCAATTAAAATGTCTTTCCTGAGGCAAACAAAAGAAAAATAATACAATAATAAAAAGAGAATGCTTGCATCTGCCTGATGTTATCCTGACACCAGATGATGACAGATACTTTAAACAATAAAAGACCTTCATTGAAATACAGACTCAGAGGAAAGGAGGCAATTCAAAGAAGGAAAAACAATATCTCTGCTCACTGTGGTTTGATAATAATTATCACAAAATTAATTACTCACCCTTCATAGGAGATGAGCAATTATACCATTTAGATCTTCTGAGTTCTGTATGTTTATTTATTGCTAAATTAATTAAATACAGATGGTTTATGACTTTGTTACCTTAGTGCAGTCACACTAAGAGAAATCCTACTGGCACATAAACAACACATCTGGAAATCTTGGATGAATGTGACTGTTGTGGTGTTCACCACTAACCATCACTATCCAAGCTCTCCTCTGCCTACCTCAATTACACACTTCAGGCTATCAGTGGCGGGAAAGCCATCTGTCTTCCTTTTACTCAATGCTATAAATACTTTTGCAGCATCACTGTTGTGAAGCAACCTGAGGTAACTCCAGCTTTACAATGACTTCTGGCACTCTCTCTGTCTGAGGCTAAACTGTGACATTATGAGAAATACTGCCCGAACTACACGAGAGTGGCACCACTGAAAGAGAAGAGACTTGATCGTGGTGGACACACAGCAGCATTATGCAAGGAGATTCCACTGTGAATAAAACCAGGGCTGAAGCTGCCAAGCTTCCCAGGTGGTATTGTCAGTGTAATCTGTAATGAGTTAGAGAAGACACTGTGATGATAGGCAGCAGCAGACATCAAAATCACATAGGTTTGCTTGGTTTTCAGAAAAGAGTGACACCCACAGATGTTAGAAAGGAAAACAACACTGCAAATATGGATGGGTTATAAGATTCATTAATATCCTCCTTTTCCCACACTGCAAAATTATTTTTGTGACCAAAATATTGCAAAACTGTCTTCAAAAAAACAAGGATGCTGATCAGTTCCTGCCTGACAGCTCCTGTGAGTCAATTTCCCTTTTAATTAGAATAGCTATTTGTCCTGTGTTTCACCTCGTCCCTGCTTATTCACAAAGTATGTTTTGTAAAATTAATAGGAAATTGCAGCAGTTGGACATTTCAAGAGATGCTGCCTCCACCATTCCAAAAAGGGCTGTTTAATAGATTTCTTGCAGAAGCCATTGATCAGGTGGAGATTTGTGCTGAGGCAGCATCTCTTTTTCATAAAAATGGAGCAAGCCCTTCTGGGTCTGTTAAAAGCAAGTATGCTCAGCGAGGCTTTAATTACCACTGATAAGCTCTTTAGCAAGCTGCAAGGTTTTTTAAATCTCTATCTGAGGGACTCAGATGATTATGTTCTTTGCTAATAACAGGTATTAGTGCACAGTTAGGGGAGAGCAGTACTCTTCTGTTTTCAATTTTCAGCCTATTGCTATAATTACAAAAGCTCAGGCACACTCAGGCAGGTACAGTGCTCTCAAGTAAGTAGAAAAATAAAAAAGCTAAATCTGCCCTTCTGCTTTCTGTTGTTAGGGTAGAGACCCACATAAGGTGACATTTGGTAAGGAGTTTCCAACCCTTCAATCTTCCAGCCCTTACAGACAGGTACTCATGTATCTGTATGGCTGATATCAGCGGATTTTTAAGTGCTTTAGCACATAACTTTGTTATCAGTGTCCAAGTGTTTTGCCTGCAGTGAGGTTATAGAAGCTGAATGTGAGGTCCTCAAAAGCTAAGAAATGGCTGGCTTAGGGCTGTCTATTAGCAACAGCAGTTTAGCTCTGATAACAATGGCTCATGGACAGTCTCTGGGGGTGACACAGGTACAGCAGGAAGGACTGGCCTCGGATACTTTCCCTCCCTGAGCTCCCCCTATAATCTGGGCATTCTCTGACAAGAGCATTGCCTAAGTGCAATAATGGAGCATCCATCCCATGTGGGGATTTCGTAGAACCACCACATGGTATCTCTCCTCTCAAGTCAAGCCTGTCTATGTCTTTTTTTTATAGAATCATAGAATCACAGAATCATTTAGGTTGGAAAAGACCCTTAAGATCATTGAGTCCAGCTGCTAACCCAGCACTGCCAAGCCCATCAGACTTTTTGGCTCAACCCTCTAAAGCCTTTATGGTCTTTGTGGCACAGGATCAGCATTCTTACATCGCTTCAACATTTACTGTCACCTGTGGACTCCAAAGGCAGTCCTTCAGTGACTGATTTCTTTGCCTCCGGAATTAGAAACTGCTGCTGTGGTAAGCTTTTCATCCCTTTGTGCTTTTACTGTCCATCTTTCTTTTGTCTGTTGTCTAGATTTCCAGATTTTTCTATTAGCAGGTTTATGTTCACATAAACAAATGTATCTTATTCTGTTCTCTGAGGACAGAAAAGCCGCTAGTCCGTGTCTGTGTGTCTCATGAATCAATACCTGAGTGCATGTAGACTATCAGATGCTGAATCATTCAAAGCCTGAGATTTTTTACTGGCAATGAAACACATCTTTGATTTCTCTTTCAGTTTTCATATCCAGACTTCTAGAATTCTTTTTGTGATTAATATGGCTATGATCTTATTTTTTCAACTGTTAGGTGCATTAATTACTTAGAGAATTTTGCCAATATTTTAATTGATTTTCCTACACACTAGTAAACAATCTGAAAACAATGCTATTTATAAAATAGTTTGCATTGTACTGTCTTCTGTACTTTAAACATCTGCCTAACAAAGGGGAAGAGTTTGTCCAGTAGAAACCCTTTTTCAGTCATTTAATAAGTTGTCATCTCAGTGATGAAGACACCCAACCCAACTAAAATCATTCTGTGCCATTAAGCCCCCAAGAACACTGCCAAAATTCACCATTTTCTCTCCATAAGGGATTAAACAGTGGTGGTTTCTGGGGAGGAAATTGTGAAACAATGGCTCAGAATGTGTATCTGCTAATTGCTTCTATTCCTTTAGTTCTCTTCCAGCTTTGTCCAGCAAAAATTTCTCCAGAGGCTACTGCAAGAGGTTATTGCAAATATACATTTATTGACACTTACTTTGCCTGCAGGAGCAGCTAAGGTGACTGGAGAATAGTATCATAAAAAAGAACAACAATGACAAATTCATTGTCCTTCTACAATCATGTACACAGTGAATTCGGAGTCGATGATCTCAGGGGTTTTTTCCAACCTAGCTGATTCTGTGGTTCTGTGAATTTGCTACCATAATGTCAATAAAAATTGACGGTACTTCAGCTTTCTGGATCACCAAAGAGGACGTGGACACTTCTCTTAAAAAAAGAAGTCACAGAGGGGTGTCCTTGAACAGACTGTTTATCACTTTTAGCAAAAGCTTGAATTCACTGCAAATTTTGCCAGACACTTCTTATCCTTTTGCTCCCTTTTTTGATTGTAAAATTTATCTTTATCTCTCTTTTTCATCTATTGATATATGAGAATTTACCATGCCCTAAAGACGAGTTTAAGCAAATTCAGAGATTATTCATATTTATAGTATCTGTCCTGAACATATTTACTTGTTTTCTGCCATCATTTGCAGACAGACACTTTCAGCTCACTTGAACAGAAAAAAATACAATTTTTTTAATAAATGAAGAGTAGTTCCTTTCTGTTGTCTTAACCTCAGAACATATATAACACTGTCCACACCTACCTTTAATACCAACTGAATGGGGAGGGGAACTACATGTGAATCAAAAGAACTGTATACAGACAGGCAGAACAGAACTCACAGCTGAATTTTACCATTTACATATATAGCAAGAAAGAACGTATTTATAGTTATTTATAGTGTTTGGACATTATACATATGAGTAATATTTATTTGTCCTAGTGGCACTTTAAGAGCTTGGAATCAGAAACTAGTTGGGTAGATTCAGAAATTTCAAATTACTAAGATGAGATACTCTTTGATTCTGTGCTCGCGTGCTGTCTTAAAGTTTTATGTTCAGAACTAGGGGGTGTATCAAATTATTAGTAATAGAAATATTCACTCCAAGGCCTAAATACTGGATAAAAGACAACCTGAAAGTGTATATCCATAGCTGACTAGAATGAGACCGAGAAAATTTTAAAAACAATTAGTATTTTGTTTAGATTTTCCTTAACATTTTTTAATGAAGCATACTAAAATTATCTGTAACAAGCAATTTCAGAGCTAGGTTCTGAAGAAATCCAGCTGTCATGAGTAACACAAGCACAGATTTTATTATATGGACACTCAAACAGTAAAGGAAAGTGCCAGCTTTAAATGTATTTGGAGCACTGTGGTGTTTATTTTTATTCAGGCTTTAAAATCCAGGCTGCACAATCTATAGGTTTCACTGGCAGGTGACATTGGACTCCAAGGAGAAAATTGCTTACAGAACTACAACAGAGCTGCTTTCAGAACAAAAGATGTAACTTTGTTGTTGCAGAAAGTTTTCTCAAAGAAGCTCCCATTTCAGAACAAGTCTCAGTCCTCAAATACATACAGGCAGCAAACTGCTGTGGGAATCAAAGTTGATTATACACAGTTTGTGCCAAAAATATGCCTTCCAAACCCAGAAACTGGAGGGCAGGAGGCAGCACAGGGTGTTTATTCAGGCTCTGGTGCTTGTTAATGTCATTCAGTTGTGTCCTTGCAAGGCTCCTTCAGCTGTGGGCCATCTCTTGGTGTGAGCATCAAAGCCAGGCACAGTCCTGAGCTCATCTGGCAGTCAGGGCACAAAGAATAAAGTATGTATCTATTATATGTATCTATATATAGGTACAATAAGTATTTCTTCCAAAAAGGATGTTTTCCAGCTATACATGACTTTTAGATGGACAATGAACTTTGAAGGTGTA
>JAWWEU010000091.1:10021333-10035319 GCA_035583155.1 Acropternis orthonyx
GGTGCTGTGCTTCTCACAGGGCTTGGGCATGGAATATGCTAGTTGGCAACTCTGCTCCAAAAGTTCTGACTGAGGTTAACTTCAGTGACGACAGGCTCTGCTTGCAACTCAACTCAAGTTCCTGGGCGACAGGAGCTTGTTTGAGTTACTCAGAGTAATTGTACTGCCTCAGGTCTCTCAAAACCAGCAAGCCCTACACAGTTCTTGGAGAGTGGATTTCCAGAAATAGCTGTAGAGTTTTCACCCTCTCAGCCTGTTCAAGAAGCTCCTTTCACTGAGTAAACTTCACTTGCACTGTAACCACAGAATGAACTCTGGTCTACAGCTGTGGAAACAATATCATTGTTGGAGAAACTTGTGAGGGTGACACATCACTTGCATGCTCCCTCACGAGCTCTTTCAGCTCAAGGTCCCTTCAAGTTCCTATTGCAGATGACAGCTTTATTTCCAGTTTGTCCTACTGAGTGCTTGTTCTGGTTGCCATCCATAGTAGTGTACAAAATTAGGTGATTGGTGTTCTGACATACACTCAGATACGGGCCAGTTCCAGCTGCTGGGATACCACCATTACCTCTACTCGTGCCAAGGGAAATTATTTTCTCTACAACACCATGTGATCCAAGAGCATTTGCTGCCAGAAAACAAATAAGGGGATGTTTTTACCCCATGCATTCCCTCTGTTGAACTCCAAAGGGTGAAGAAAATTACATTAGACTCTGATTGTGAGTGCAGTGTGTGAATGATGGCAGGGTAGGCAGTGAGATAAAGAAGTAGTTGTGCTGTAAGGTTAAAATAGTTGAAACAGTGACAGAATTACTGTAATATTAAAATACATCTGAAATTTACAAGAATGATTTCCTGCTGTGGAACACAATTTTGCTGTGCTTAACTATTTCTGGATTCTCTCTGAAACCTTGCAAAGCCTAATTATAAGCAGTATTCTTTGTAAATTCTCACTGGAATGGTTAGTGCCTGCCCCTGGGGAATTGTGGGCAATGGAAGTAGTAGTAACACAGACTGTAAATTTTTCAGGTTTGTTCTCACTAATTTTAAGTGGGTTTATTTGGTCCTCTCACAAATTGAGAAAATTAAAACAGCAAAACTGAAGAGTAAATTGGAAAACATCTCCCCTAAGGCGCAAAAAGTTGAGAGTATGAAATTGATAAGAAGGCTTACGTTGTCAAATCTGTGTTCTTGAAAAGATGAAGACAGAAAGAAATTTATGCTTCTAATGCTATGTCTAATGTCTAATACTTAATACAGGAGAACATTATGTTCAATACAGCATTTGTTTCAAATGGCTATTTTAAACACATTTTTTCAAAATGAAAAAAAATAGAAAGAAAGCAAGAAAGCATTTTCTTATTTAAGAAACATTGCAGATTTCTGTGGAAAAACAGCCTTCCTTCAAGAGCTGAACCAGCATTTATCTGTCAGCATCTCTCTCAAGGGTTCAGTTTCTCAGATGTTGTAGATGATGTGGCCCGCTCATAATGGCAGCATTTTAGCTCCAACAGGATAATTGAAAATTGGATTTTTCTTTCCAGCATGTCCTTTGGGATGTTCTACAATGGAGCAATTGGATGTTTTGATGGATAATTGTGATGGTAATGCTGGTGGTATAATAATAATAATAATGAGTATGATCGTAAGTATTTCTTGCAGTTGAACAGCAGCCTGAGACAGTTATTTTTGAGATTTTTTATTAAAAGCCCAGCATATGTCCAGAACAAACCCATTATCCACTTTCTGTGGAACAGATAATGGGAAAAATTATGTTTTTCTCTCTTCCATTAAAATTACTCACCTTAGGCAAGAAGAGAAGAGACTTTTTCTGGTCTTGTTTATTTAATCTTCATTCACAAATACTCTGTAGCACTTTACACAATTATCATCCACCCTATTCCCTTGACTTGGTAGAACAATGACCTGAACACCTCCATGCAAACATTCCATTGATAAATTAGAATAGGCGCTAGAATAGAATATAGGCTATTCCATTTGGAAGGGACCTACAATGACCATCTAGTCCAACTGCTCAACCCCTTCTAGGCTGACCAAAAGTTAAAGCATGTTATTAAAGACATTGTCTAAATTGTCTCTGAAACACTGATGAGCTTGAGGCATGGAACATGTCTCAAGGAAGCCTGTTCCAGTGTTTGAACACCCTCTTGGTAAAGAAATGCCTCCTCATGTCAAGTCTGAACCTCTCCTGATACAGTTCTGAGCCATTTCCATGTGTCCTCTCAGTGTATCCCAGGACGAGAGCTCAGCACCTCCCTCTCCACTTCCCACAGACAATGGGCAAGTAAAAAAGAAAACAAAACACCACAGTTTGGGTCTGGGAGTAAGTCATGTGGATGTTGGTTAATCAGCCTATCTGACAATTAACAAGGTAGCTTTTGAGGCTCTTGCAAGGTGAATTCAAAGCACTCTGAAAAGTAGTGACAACCAGCAGTCAGAGGCCCTGTAAAAACCCAGTAACTGCAGCAAAACATTGCATGACCCATGTGCAAGAGGAACTAAATACCATTTAAGTGGAGACTGAAGTAATGGAAACATTTATGAAAGGAACAGACTGGCAAAGCAGAGCTGGAAGGAGAGAAAAATTTTAGGGAACAGAGGACATGTTCTAGCATGTTGGCTAGACAATAAGGTTATCTTAGCATATTATTGAAAGTTTGGAAGAAAGAATTAATTGGGCATTCAGAATTCTTCCTAGTTTACAGTAAGGTCTTCATACATAAAAATGGTAAATGCAAATTAGTCTTAATTTACAATATTTTAATTTCTTAATTTGAAAAATTACCATGAAAGAACAAGAATTTCTTTGCATTCTAATATGAGATTCTTGTATAAGTAAGCTAAATATTTTTGCAATGTTGGAATGATAAAATAACTTGAAAAACAGAATTACTCTTCCACTTTTTATGATAGGGGAAAAAAAAAAAAAGAAGTCAACAGGAGCAAGGGGATGTAGGCACAGGAACAAGAAGCTTCCACTGATTATGTGTAAGGTGAACACTGCCAAGAATGTTTCATGCTGAAGGTGGTGTCAGGGCTTCTGATGACACAAAAGTGATGACAGCAGCTTGTCCTATGGTGCTTTCTTGTCTTTTGAAACTTTTTTATGGTTGTTGTTCAGTGCCCTCCACAGTTCACTGGCAGCCAGACCCGTGCAACTCTGGTGACTGTACATTATTCTGGGCTGAAGGCTTTGGGCTCTACCTTCTGTGGCAGAGGGAGAAGTTTCCAACCCACTGACTAGAATTCCTTGGTGTTTGCACACTGCTTTGGAAGGAATATTTTGAACATATCTTTTTGTTGTTGCAGGGGAGATTGTTTCAGCTCTGGAAGATACTCGGCTTCTTACAAAAACAATATTTTTATTCACTGTCGATCACAAAGAACTTGCTGGAACACCACCAGTTCTATAAAATGGGCATGTATGAAGGAAGTTCCCATGTTCCTCTTTTTATTGTGGAGACAGGCATGAAAGAACAGCAGCAAACACCAATCATGGCATCTCTTTTGAATATACATCCTACTGTGCTTGGTGAGCTAAGTAATTTCAAATAATTTTTTTTTTTCCCAGTGACTATTACCTTTTTGTGTTTGTAATACAGTCAGAATTATGTCTGCACTTTGTGGGGCAATGCAGTAACACAGCCAGAAGGAGCACTTTGTCAGTGGAGCATAGAACATAGAATTATTAAGGTAGGAAAATATCTCTAAGATCACTGAGTCAAATCATTGACCTGTCACTGCTGTGGCCACCACTAAACTGTATCCCCAAGTGCCACATCCACAGGCCTTTTGAACACTTCCAGGGATGTTGATTACACCACTTCCCTAGGCAGCCAGTTCCAATGCCTGACCAACCTTTCATTCAAGAAATTATTCCTAACATCCAATCTAATCCTCCCTTGGTACAACTTAACACCATTTCCTCTCATTCTGTGACTTGTTACCTGGGACAAAGGACCAACCTCCACCTCCATCAAACCTCTTTTCAGGTATAGAGTGAAAAGGCCTCTCCTGAGCCTCCTTTTCTCCAGGAAAGGAGAAGTACATATGAAATTAATACTAAATGGATATAAAAATCAAATACAGGACCTGGTGATTTTCCTTATTCCTGTTGCCATCAACACAGCTACAGGGAATAATTGTATAAAGGGTCATTTCTTAGTGAAAAATAAAGGTTCTTAAAAAAGTCACGTGTTTTACATGTGAACAGTCCTTGCTAGCTGTCACGCCTAGCAGTTTAGCACTATAGAAATTACAGTGTAAATGCATCCAAAGATAAGATTAAACCTGAAAGCATGGCAGGTTCTTTAGCTTATCAAATATATGTCCATTGTGAAGGGTCATGTGGAAGGAATGCAATAAAGGCTTTGTACAGGAAATGTACCATAGATCTGGGCAAGTATGATAAGATCTAATAATGGATATCAGTTCTTACCTTTTTGGAAATGCAGGCACTCATTATGAGACAGAAAATCAGAGAAACAGAACTGAAATTAAATTACTTATGCACACATGGAAATTACTGTTGAGTGAATTTTTGAAGTGACCTGTGATAAAAAGAGCAGGAGACTAATCTCACTGAAACTAAACATTAGATGAAGTCACTATTCGAGGCCTTATCCAGGGTCTTTTAGGCTACCAATCAGGAAAATGTTCTTTTCAATGCCATCTGCAAAACTTGCTTTTTCACAAGTGTCACATGTAAACTGCAGTTCCTGGAGACATCATGGGGCAGTAGATACAACTGTATTTATAGTAGTAAAGGGCAGTGAAAAATCCTTTTCTGTATTAGTTTAAAAACAAAACAGGATATATTTATCTCCTTGTCTTCTCCCAAAACTTTTAAACCAGTTATCCTATGAAAATAAGATATAAAATCTGTGTAGCTTTGTCTTCCAAATTCTTACATTAAATACATATATATGGTAATCTGAATTAGATGTGGTTCTTATATTGAGAATTATATTGTGGTATCATCTCTAAGGAGTTTCAAATCTGGTTTTTTTCTATTCATGCTTTTTCTCCAAATATAATTGGTCTGCTAGGGTTTGATGCAGTGCTGTTTGGTATTTTTTCAGTAAGTAACTGAATACAGGAGTGTGCACTTTCTTCTTATTAAGCATGAGAAAATGTACCCTGTGAGTGCTACTGGTGCTCCTGAGGATAGGCTAAAATTCAAAGGAATCTTGATTAGTTGGAAAAATGATCTGAAATCGATTAGGCAAAATTCATCATGTATTAAATGTTAAAATACAAGGAAAAGGGAAAACACTGAAATGGTGACCCAAAAATATCCACATTGCACATTCACAGGAAAAAAAAAAAAAAAAGTGCAATGTGCCTGGAAATTTTAGAGAACCAGAAACAGTATTGATCAAGAACATGATGAGGTGACAAAGGAAATGAGTGGTCTGAGTGTGAATGAAAGGAATGCTGTATGTAAGACACAAGAGGCAATTCTTTTTATTAAGTGTGGTGAATGTTCAGGGCATTGTCTCTGCGTTGTGACTTTGTCTTTTAAGCAGGACGTAAACAGGGGAGAGCATTTGGAAGAAAACCATATAAATAAAGGACTTGTGAATCGTATTAGGTATCAGCCATCAGAGAAGCCTTGACAAGTCCTCAGCAATGACTACAGCTCACAGAAAAGCACGGAAAATACTGTCACCAAGAGCAGGAAAATAAACTACTTTGTTTTACACTGAGGGCTGTTCTGATGAGCTGTTTGGACAAAAAAGTACCGAGAACTCCAAGTGGTTAAGCATGAAAACAGCCTCTCAAGCTATCTAAACTCTTTCACTGGAATTGATGAGAAGTAAGTTGAAAATATTTGTCAGAAATGGCCAAGGTACATATCATCCTGCACAAGATCAGGGAGCCAGAATAAGTCCGCTGGGGATGTTCTTTACAGCCCCCTTTCTGCCTGCTGGAGAATGATTTAGGCTTCACCGCTATTACTTCCCCACCAAGGTTCAGTCCCATTCACACAGCACAAATTCAGCATTTATAATAACCCTTTATCAGCAGCAGTAATTGAGTAGATGGGAATTACTGTTATGAGATTCTGTAAAAACAGCACACAAGGTCACTGATTTTGGAGTAATGTCTTTCTCTAAGAGAAGTCCCTTTAAGCCTAAATTTCTCAGAGGAATCTTGTTGAGGCTGAGATGTTACAGCTTCCTGTCATGCAGCACCTGGTACCTTTATGGGTAACTCCAGCACAACATGAGCCCCCAACCAAGTTTTGATACATGACATGATATCCATAGAAAAGAGTGAAGTGTAGAGAAAAAATACTGGATAGTTTGGTGAGAGCCAGACAGACAGAGAGCAAGGACATCTTTAGGCTCAGGTCCTGTGTCATTAAACCAATGCTGATTTGTCATTCACAACCAGCAAGGAAAAGCCCCATGGAAGAGCCAGCAGGACCTTGAACAAGTAGCAGCCTTGTCCTGAACTGACTGTCCTCACTCCCCACCTGAGCAGCACCCATGAGAGCCCAAATGCATGAGTGCAAGACCTGTATGGTTTGTTTTCAGCATTTTGGACTCCTTGGGTGTTACTTGGTCCAGGAATCTTGCATGGCAGCTGGCTGCATGAATGCAGGAATACCTCCTGCTCTGTCAGGTCAATTCTGTGTCTGATAACAGCACAGGTCCAGCCTGCAGCCACTGAGCTCCCAATGTTACCTCTTTGATTTGTTGATCATTTTCATACACATGAGCTATCTTCGACATATTGAGGGTATTGATACGCACATGGTACCAGCCATAAACACTGCAGATTGCTCATGCCCAGTCCCACAGAAAATAGAGCTCTCACATCACAGGAAAACCTAGGTTTAGCTTTATTTGTAGTGTCAAAATGAAAAAAAAAAAAAAAAAATCAGCTGGTTCAGTGAGTGCAGTGAAAATCTCATGAACAAAACCAGAGCTAAATGAGGAGGATACAGTCTCAGAGCAGTATTCCTTCACTGCTCTGCCTTAAAATATGCTAGCCAGTAACAATAATGACAATGTTTTAGAAGACTTTTGCCACAAGAAATGTTTTACACACATATATTCCATTGCACTGTGCCTGTTACAGTCTCCTGCTCGGCCTGTACAGCTCATTCTTTAACTAATTCAAGAATTGTACAAGCCTGCTGGAAATGCAGTGGTGGCATTCACACTATTCTACTGGATTTAAACAACAGCTACAACAACAACAGAAAGAGTAATTTCTTTGATTGGCCAATTTTATTTCTGAATGAGGGATCACAAAATTCACAAAGTATGACCAAAATACTGGTAGGGCTGTGTAAGTAACATATAAGCTGGGTTCTGAATGGGAACAACATCCAGGCAGTTTGTGTAGCTACTGCCATCCTGCTGATCTTACCTCCTCCTGTAAGTGTGTTTGTCATGTAAATATATGAAAAAAATAAGAGAGAAAAAAAATAGAAAAAGTCCCTCAAACTCAGTGAATGCTAAGGTAAAAGATGACAGGCACCAGCAGCAGGACAGTGCCCACACCCAACCATGTCACCAGGGCAAGCCTGGCCCATGCCCCATAGAGCAGTGGTATTTTTCCCTTTCCCCAAAACAGAGGAAAATGAGTTAGAGCAGGATACAGCAATAATTTGCCACAATTCACAAATACCAAACCTTCTGCTGCTCCCAAATCCCTTGTTGTTCCCACCAGGTGGCACTTGGCTGCATGCTATCTGGAGTTACTCAGAAATATCAAAGCAGCCAAACTCCTAAGAAAATGCCAGGAAAAGAATCTATTAGAAGACTTAACTCATTGCCTATATGTATGGAAGTAACCTTCGCTCTTGCTGATTGAAATGTGCTCACTTCCATGACCAGGTGCTGCTCTGGTAGCTGTTCGGTAGCTCAGAATTCTGTCATGGGACCTGTGAGGGGGTGATGTGACCTATACTACTCCATGACTTACTTGAATGGACTGTTCAGCATGGTTAACAACCTGGGAAAAACAAACGGAAAACCAGAGCAAAGCAAAGCTTGTTATTATTTTACCTAATAGTGCAAAGGACTAGTGAGAGGACAGGCAGGCAAACTGTCATTTTAATGTGTTTTTGGTCAGCAGGTGATGGTCACCAGCTCAGCTGTCTCCTTATCTGTGCTTAACACTTAAAACCCATGGCTGTGTTTGGAGGAGAAAGCAGGTCTTTGTTCATCTGGCACCAGCTATACAGGCAGTGCTGTCCAGGTGGCACCCAGCCAGGGCCTGAGATGAAAGAGAAGGTGAAAACTGCTTTGTAAGTCTGTCACCTTCCCTTATGCTGGGTGGTGTCCCAAACTCAGAGGACTCCTCTAGGCAAGAATCTGCTGCCTTCTTTGGGGGTTTTGCTGCCTCTGGGTGCTCTATGTTGAAATATCACATGTTCTATTCATACTTTGCAGGTTCACATCCACTTCATGGATGAGAAAGTGGCCATGAGCAGGTGAGCAGTAAGAGCGTCTAGGTATTTCATGATGAAGAATCCTTAACTACAGCCCTTATCTAAGGGAAGAAAGTCTTTTGCCACCTTGCATCTAACAAGCTCAGTGGCATAATAACAAGTTTCCTTAGTGGCTTTCTTTTATAGGACCCCTGATGTCCCTCGGTAGTCCTTAATCTGCAGTTGGTTGTAAATAAGCACACGAGTATCAGCTGTGAAGCAAAGCTGTTGGCTGTTGATTGCTTGTGCAATTTGGGCCACGCAGGGTCCACAATGTACTGACTCAGGTTTCAGAACGAAATGCCTGCATAATTTATATGTGCTAAATCCAGGCTGACTGTGGAAATGTCATCACTAAATGAGCTAGAGGTTAGTGTTAATTTAATACTGGTTCAGACCTACATTCGTATGTATGTGTGTTTGTACAAATATGTATGTGCATGTATTCCTGTAGATGTATGTATTTATATACACAGTTTTTTAGAAGTGTCTTTGTAAGAGTGTTTATAACTACATTTTGCCTTTTAGTATTTCGGCCAATTTGGAAAAAATTTATAGGCACAGTCAGCCAAAAGGTGATAATAAACACTGGGGATTTCTTACTCAGGTTCCTGTGGTTAGTTCGCTACATGCTGTCCTTATCTACTGAAGAAATAAGTGTCAGTGTCTTATTGGGTTGTCCCAGTGACGTTTCATTTTCTGGGTAAGAGTGGGTGGAAGTTCCTTGAACTGGAAAGCAGAGTGTCAGTTGGTCTTTACAGCTGATTACATGCAGGTGAGTTAACAACTGGCCTTGGAAATGCCACATTGTCACTTAAACCACTATTCTCAGTGCCATGAAACATGGAAACATGCAGTTGATTCTGAAAACACACAACATGTAACCTGTGACTCTAAGCAGGGTTGGGAGAAGGCAGCAATCACATGGGCTCATGGTGAGGGCAGCAGCAGGAGGAACTCAAAGCTCTCCTCTTCTGTTATCAGGCCAGCCCCAGCATGTCCCTGCTTCTTATCAGCCCTGGCAGAGCTGGGTTCTGACGTGCTGAGCCTCCATACATCCTGACATAGGGTGCTATAGGGGCTGGCCCCACTGCCTCGTGTTTGCACATAAAGAGGGGCTGCAACACACATCATGACATATGTGGACAAGGCAGGGCAGGTAGACACCGTGAAGAGAGGCAATGCTGGACCTCATAATCCTCAGCATGCATTTCTTCATCTGCATTCTCATCTCCATTGCCATCTGGCGTGGACCAAAGGTACAGTGTGGCTTTCAGTGGCTCTGCATCCCCCTGCAGCCAGAGTACCCCCAACCCACGGTTCTCCTCTGGGCTCTGTGTTTATAAAGACTTGGCTTAGTCTGATTTTTCTGAGGAAGTGAGGGTAGCATGGTTGTGCTGGCAATTTGAAAGGAACTGGAACACAGCAGCTAATTGTAAGTAAACTTAATGGAAGGCAGGTTTTTGTCATAAAACTGCTTATATAATCTTTTAGGAGAGGGAGGGTCTGTTGGATATTTGAAATATGTAAGAAGAGGAGGGGAGAGGCAGGCATGTGTTTAAAAGGTCAGGTTCGATACAGAGTCTTAATAAACAATGTTTTTTTTCTCTTTTGCAGAATACTTTTTTAATCAACTTACATATTATTTAAAGAGTATTAGATTTACATGTAAATGCTACCCATTGCATGAATAAATTACATAGTATTTTACATTTACCATCTTTGTATTTGTTTGCATATAGGTTTTGAGGGGAGAAGGTGGTTAAGGTGCAGAGTAAATGAATAGTGATTGAGAATTTATCTTGTCTCAGCCTCAGGTATCAGGTTTGCAACAGCTGGTTCTCCTTGTCCCAGTTCTGTTAGTGAACACGTGGACTGAACATTATCACCAAATTCATGTGCTTTTCTTTGTCTGCATGTTGATAGTCTTTCACTGAAACTTCTTCTCCTTTCACCTCATGTGTCAGGGTTTTCTCTGGGACATCCCCCATACCCAGAGAAATCCAAATGTGAACTACTTTACAAGGGGCTTTTTTGTCTATATGCATGTGTGTTTGTATGTTTTAAGGATGTGGATTTGCACAGCCCAAGCACAGAAACAGCTGAAACGGGGCCAGATGGTCGTATATACATTGGCAAAGAAGAAAACATCAAGAAGTCTGGAAGAATAACAGCCAAAATCAATGGCAGAGAAATTGTTGTTTTCTATCACGAGGGGAAATTTCATGCTCTGGACTCTCGCTGCTACCGTAAGATACTTGCACATATGATCTCAATGTTGCAACAATTAAGCATAAAATATGTTTGCTACATAAATAATTATTGTGTTCTGCCATGTTTCAGATGAAGGAGGCCCTTTGTGTTGTGGAGAAATAGAGGTATGTAAGCAAAATAAAAATAATGCAGCAGCCTAGAGTCATGTGAAAACTTTCATGCATTTTTTTTCTAATACTTTTATCTGGGAGTAACATTGAAATAAATGGTTATATGTAACAGCAGATGGTCATACAGCCAAATCATCAAACATATCTTCTGTCCTAGAAGATCACTTTCTATCTTTTCTTATTCCTGCAGGACATCAATGGCCAAGCATGTATTGTTTGTCCTTGGCATAAGTTTAAAATTACCTTGGAAACAGGAGAAGGATTATATGAAGGAATAAACCCTTTGGAGCCATCATCTACACCACAATGGCAATCAAAAGGAGTCAAACAAAGGATTCATAAGGTCACAGCAGACGATGGAAAAGTTTATGTGTATCCTCCAGATTTATCTGTAAGCTTTGACTCTGATTATTATGCTGAAAAGTACAAAAATGGTGGTGAGTTAGCTATGGGAAAACAAAGCCACTCACAAGCAGCAGAGTAGGTCGTGACCAGAAAGCACAATCCTGGGGAACGCACCCCAACGAAGAACCATTATCATGAAATAAAAATGTACTGTGCCATGAAGATTATCTCCAGATTAAATTTGAATGTTGATGTTATGTTAAAGAATTGAAACACATATATATGTGTAGGATAAAAAGCCCTGCATTGTCAAAAATCTGACTGATCTTGTGCTGAGGATATTTTTTTTGCACTTGCATTTCAAAAAGACTTATTTACAGCAGAGTGCCTCATAATATTTGAAATTTTAGAAGCCCTATTTTGCTAGAACTATTTTAAATTTTAAGAGGGGATATAGTATACTACGGCTTATAAAAATTATTACATAGTGAAAGGTAAATAGTCAGTTCTAAAGGTTATGCTTATATACTTATATATTTATAACAGTTTATACTTAAAATGCCTTTGGTATAAAAGACATGGAAATTTTAAACTTTTTAGGTATTTGAGTGATCTCTTGGTGTTTAGTAAGTGCCACAAATGGAAGTACAAAACTTGAGCATATTTTAGTGAGCTTTTTATGCTTATTTGTACATTACTACCGTGACTCTACAGAGGTGTTTATTTTCCTTCTCTGCACTAAACGCCTCTTGTTAGGTCATCAAATAATGTGACAAGGATTTGTTAGGTATACCTTGTTTTTCCTGATTCTCTTGGTTAAAGTGGAAGCTCTTGGATATGGTACGTGATGTAGTGGCCCTTGTTTTGCTTGTTTTTATTTATTATAAATAAATTTTTATACATTCATCTGAAAAAATGTGCTTTCTGTTTGGAGCCAAAAGTTTTGTTTCTCTATGTATGTTCACTGTATAATATCACACCTACCCCAAAACACCCCTCCAAGGAAATTTCTGCTGCTCTCAAGGATGTGGTGGGTTTTTCTGGACCCATGGGATTCAGAGTGCAGTTACCCTGTGAACACTGAGTGTCATCAAATCACTGAGGCTGAAAAAGACCTCCAAGATCATCGAGTCTAACTGTTAACCCAGCACTGCCAAGCCCACCACTAAACCACATCCCCAAGTGCCACATCTACTTTTAAATATCTTTTAAATACCTTTAAAATATATCCCCTTGCATAGTTGCAATTCTTTAGCGTGGCTTTTTGGGGTGATTTTTTGGCTTTTCACAAACTTCACCCATAACCAAGTTCAGTTTAAAATGCCTGTTCTACTGTAGGTTTCTCTTGTCTGTTTTGCTTTTAGTGTACGCCACAGGTAACTAGGTCTGTGTCAACACTATTGTTCATACAAATTTATGGAAAAGTAGTGAGGCAGAGGGAAGCTTCAGAGGAAAATATCTGTGCCCCATTGATCACAAAGAAAAAAGCAAAGTACACAATCAATTTATTTTACCACAATTAAATTGTGATAACCACCTTTGGTCACGCCTCCTGACATCTTTCTTGTGGTCAACGGGGAGAATTGGCACCTTGAGAGTGCTGTTGATCTGACCTATTTCAGGTTTGTGTTTTACAAGAACTACAGCATGGAAATGTTTTCTTCCTTCCTTCTCCTCTCTGACCACTCAGGCAGCAAGTGCCTGCCATGTCAGATGAATCACATCTACAGAAAACGCTGTTAGGTACTGACCAGTTCTGTGATTTGATTGGGGTTTTTAATTATTATTGGGGTGTTTTTTGGTTTTGTTGTGGGTTTTTGTTTTGTTTTTGTTTTTGTCTGTTTGCTTTTAAATGAATATGTAAACTTCTCTTGCAGCCAGAGGATAGATGGCAGGAAGGTGGGGCAGGATACAGCTGTTACCCCAAGGGGCTGAGTGGTGACAAATGGTTTGGAGAATTGCTTCCCTTCCCTCCCTCCTCACCCAGCTACCTGCACCTGTGGTACAACTTAACCGCAGATGTCATGTCCAAGTGAAAGACATGGATTATTAAAAGAAAGTATTATAAGATCTTCAGATATACCTGCATTGACTCATGCCATTGTTGAGTTAGTATTTTTATTACTTTTTCTTTTTTGAAGTAGTGCATTCATAAAAATGGACTATTTAAATTAATAAAGATGCAGTTCAGTTTTGGAAAGCACCAACTCTGAACAATAGGCTGTTACCTGTATGACATTTAGAAGAATGCTAGTAATGGGAAGTTTTATTTGAAAGCTTCATGAACATGTTCATATTTGTGGAAGAGTGGTCAGGTTTTTGCATAATTGGATTTACTGTCTAAAATTCAGCAAAGTGTTTAATCATGTGCTTACTGTTAATCATATGGAAGAAGGGGAACAGCACGTCCAGGTGTAAATAAGTCCTTTTTCTTCAATACTTCTCAGGCATAATAACTATCTGCAAGCTTTTAATGGGGGTTTTCCTTTTACTTTAAGCATGTTCTTATTCCCAAGAAGATTGCATTAAAAATCTAAATTAAAATCTAAAGTTTGCCAGTTAGTTTGCTTTCCCCTCAATTTTCATTTCGATGATCACAGAAGGAACTGAGAATTATTAACTCAGGCATCTATAAACAAAGGAGGGAGGGTTGGGGGGTTGTTATTTTATTATTTTATTTTATTTTATTTTATTTTATTTTATTTTATTTTATTTTATTTTATTTTAGACAGCAAAGAACAAATCCTACATCATGTTAAAAAGTGTCTTTAACAAAATTAACTA
>JAWWEU010000091.1:10091698-10102413 GCA_035583155.1 Acropternis orthonyx
AAGCCATGAAGTTTGAAGCAAAGTGACAAGCTTATAAATGTGTTAAATATAGCTCAGTATCTAATCATATGTTCCACCGGACAATTACACGGGTGTCATGTAACAAGACTGTGTAGCTTCAGCTGAATCTATTAACAGGAACAATGTACTGGTTTGTATTATTAAAATTTGGAGTATCAAGCCTTATTCCCTTGTATCTCTGATGTATAAATTATCTCTATAACTCTGACACTCAAAAGCTGCTTCTAATAACTTTTTCTCATTTGTGTTGCTCAGAGTTGTTTCCTTTGTATGTGGTTAATAAAAAAACTCCAGGTTTTCTAGAACTAAAACAACAGTTGAAACAAATATGATCCTCAATCTTTTCTATGTAACCTTCAATACTTAATTTCCAGTAGCTCAAAGCAATTGTCAATTATTTTGGTGAGTTCTGACTATCCCTGGATGAATAGTAACATGAGAGAAAGTAAGCCCTGGAATCCAGTGGTGGCAAGTAACCAAGGTGTATGAAGACAGCAGTCCTTTTGATGCCAAATGAGATAGGTTTTTCTAATCTGCTGTCCTTGTTCTTCACTTTGCATCTATTTATCAACTTCATATGAGACACACACATACACACACACACACACACACACACACACACACACACACACACACAGATATATATGTGTGTGTGTGTATGTGTGTATGTATATATACGTATATACATATATGTATTTAAATAAACAACAGAGGAAAACCACCAAAAGTACAACTGATTTTGATGTGCTAAATACCGTCTATTATGGATCATGCATTAGCCATATATAATGTGCATTTTATTCCTCTTTAATCTTGGGGTAGTTTTGTTTGCTTGTTTGCTTTTTGATTGTTTTGTTTTGTTTTTTTTTTTTTGATTATGCCATTATTTTTAGGTTACCCAGTAATTTTTGTCTGTTCCACTCATTTGTCCAACAGCCCAGTTATTTCTACTACAGTGGAGAGATGGCCTTACCTCAGAATTTCCTCAGTGAAGAAAAAGGAAGTCACAATAATCTCCTATATAAACAATACAGGAAAAATTAATTAATTACATCTCTTTTATTATAGATATTATAGCATATTGAAGACCAGGTCACCATCTTCTTGAAAACAGTAAAGCTGTTCTGGCCACAGGAGGACACTGTGACTGATTCTAATCCTTTTGCCTTCAAATCATTTAAATCAAGTGCATGAAATTAAAATGAGACATGAAATTCTAATATAAGACAATAAAGATACCTTTTTTTTCAGTATTTCTTTTTGAAATAAGTAGAGCCTTTGAAATAAGTCAGCATCTCTGGCATGTCGAGCCACTGCAGCTTGCTCAGTTACTAAAAACAAAGATTCACAAGCAATGAATCGCACAGAAAGGGGACTCTTTTATTTAGAAAGGACATTTCAAACAAAATAAACTTTGAACTCATCACCAGAAACTCTAAGAAATATAATAATTTTCCTAGTATCTTTCAGGTGAAAATAAAAAAAAAAAAAAAAGGGGAACAAAATGAAAAGATGTCATTCTCTGCCCTCACACACACACTCTACCTGAGTCCATTTGAAGACCTACTCTTACTTTGCAATTAATTCCTCTGAGAGGCTTCTCAAAACTTACAGCTTATTTCTGAAGTAATTCTGCAGAGTGACCAAGTGCCCCCAGTTTTAATGGACTGTGTCATCCTCGCAGGGATTATTACTGGAACATTAACTTGCCCCTTTCAAAGCCACGAGATGGAAAGGCACAGCATTTGCTGACTGTCTGAAAGAGGGCAATCTAAAGAATGTTTTTCCATAACCCAAACCCCAGCATTCAGTTCACACAAGGAAATTTTAGAGTCAGATTCAAATAGAACAAAGAAAAAAATTGTTTATAGGCAAATGCAAGACCACTTTTTAATAGCCTTTCACTTTTTTTTTAGTTAAGATTTACTAATTATTTAACAGAAGTTCCCACATGCATCAAATGTCTGATGTGTACGTTACTGTGTTGTATAAGAAAACAACATGTCATCATTCTACCCACATCCACAATAAGAGGTTTGACAGGAAACTTTCTGCTGCACTAAAAAAAACCCAAACAAAACTAAAAATAAACAAACTAAAAAACACACCAAAAAAGAGAGAGAGAAATCAGATCAGGAAAACAGAAGTTCAAAAAGAAAATATTAGAGTGACAATATCGATGGGAAGAATGACAGAAAATATGATTCCTGCTACAGATACTAACTGAAATCTAAGTCAGTAAGTGAGGTACATTTCTCTCATTTCCTCGAAGATAAAGTTACAAATTTTGACAGTCATTATGTAGAGTGTAATTTCCACATGAATAGTCCAAAAAGGTTTTTAGTCAACATATCACTCCTCAGTAACACTATGGAGTTCTGATTATATGTGTACAGTGCCTCACTATCCAATTAAAGAATCAAGATAATCTAAGCAACAGATAATCTCAGGCATTTCATAACTTTGCAGACTTACGAGGTTTTAGAACAATTTAGTTCTGTCTACATCAAAAAGGGAAAAGCTGATGTTCTATGCTCATAATGCGCTGAAGTTACAAAGGACCTTCATATTAAATAAGCCAGAGGAAATTAAAGCCAATCAGAAGCTGATAATGTTCACTTGTGTCATCTGGATGTTTTTTTCATCATCAGTCAAGGACGCTGAAAAAAGTGGATGGAGAGGAAATAAAAATAAAGTTTTGCAGACTAAAGTTTCTACCACAACATGCAGACAAACCACGTTGCTACACCCCTGCAGAGTGAACTAATGCTTAGTGAAAGTATAAGACATTATATAAAATATACGAGACATTCAGAGTAAAAAAAAAAAAGACAAACAAACACCTAAAACCCCCACAATAAACCTTAAATTAGTTGTTCAAAAATGCAAAAGATATTCTTACCTGGCGGAAAATGTTCTGCAGAAAGGTTTGAATGGATGCCACACTCAGTTCAATAAATCAGATATAAGGTGATTGAGCAGTTGGTAAAACAAAAACTGTTTTGTCATCCCAGGTTTGATGTCAAGGCCCTAAAAGTGCAAATTTTCCACCATCCATCATCCAGCTATCCTACATACAGAGTTCTGAGGAACTGTGGCAAAAACTGTGCTGCAATTCGTGCTCACGGGTAGTATTTGAATACAGAGGTCATGTGGGATTGTCTTTCCCCTTCCCAGGGTTATTGTTGCTCACTCTTTCCACTTTGATTTTATCAACGCTCTTTTTGAGCTCGTTAACTGTCAGCCCAATACTTCCCGTTGCTCTTTAATGAACTTGTTCATAAGTGTGATAACCGTAAATAATTTCTTAAATAAACCCTAAGTACAACGACCTGTGCCTATATGATACATTATGAGGGAAAACTTCTCCAAGGACTGCTATTAAGCTAAGGCGTTTGGTCAAATCAATTTTCTTGATATCAGAGGGTCATTGCCTCTGACTGAAGTATGTGGTCTGTTATCTTTCTAATAATAGTGAGATTTCAAAGTTTTAACTTTCATGGTGACTCCAAGTTAAATAAAATCTTCACACTAGTCACATTAAAAGTACTCAGACAAACTCTAATTTTCACCTGGCTTAATTAATAAAAACTCAGTGGTCAAAAGCATGACATCCTGTTCTCTCTGAGCACAATATATAAATAAGCTAATTAAAAAATTAATCCAACTTCATTTTCAGCAGAGCAAAGGCTTCTTCCTGCATCAGGAATCTCAGAGAATCAAAATGGGAGAGTAAAACACTTATGCAATACATTTGTAAGTGCAAGTTTTGATGCTTACATGTTTGTCTCTGGTTTTAGTGTTTTTAAATGTGTTCAATTCTTGTTTGACAATGAGGAAAAAAAGCAGGGTGGAATTAGACTCCACTAAAATTGAAAATAAGCATTTTAACCATATATATATATTTAACTCCTTAAAGTAAAACACGAGCTGTAGTTTTGAAATCATACAAGACATATATGGGAATTAGGATATTTAATCCCTTATATTTTTTTGAACTCCTCTAACTGAATCTTTTTTTTATCAGTTCTCTTTTACTACATCTATAGAACTCAAACACATAAATGTAGTTTGAGAATAACATCAAAAATAGAAGTTTAAAATTCACTGGTAAAATAGAGTCAGTTATGTCATTACCCCCTTTTAGTTCTCCAATTCAGTGTACAGAAATTCTGCTTATTTTACCCCCTGTGTGCAGCGTCTCACCTGTGTGCCTCAAATCTTCCTCATTTGGCTTTAGCCTGTCCCCTTGTTGCTGTCCCTGGCTGATTATACAGCCAAGTTGTAACACTTGTGGATGCTCCAAACTGTGCCTCATCTTCTATTTCAGTCACAAAGCACCACCCAACAAAGCCGTAAAACCTGTGCCCGAGGGGGAGTTAGTTTGTCCATGGAATGAAGTTGTGATTTAGTGACTACATCCCTCAGCAGTAAAGTGCTTAGTGCACAGTCGTCCTCCATCCAGGCAACTATAGGTTTTTTACAGCCTGATATGGGAACAGAAGGAATCCCTCCCATATGAGTGTGTGTGCCAAAACCACAAGGCAAAAAGCAAGATGAAGTACAGAGGGATTCCCTCACAGACTGCAAATATATTAACTCATATGTATATATAAGTAATTAACTTATTCTAAAATATTTTGCTTCTTCTGAATAGTTTTACACATTAAAAAAAAATAACTAAAAAAAAATTAAATTTTAACAGCTTTTATATTTTGAATTCTAAAGTCGAGAGAAACATTTACACTAGTTTAAGTTTATAAAATACTCATATGTAAAGAAGTCTAGTTTCCTGAAGAAAGTCCTTACCATCTGATATCGACAACATACATTTTATAAGGAGTGAGTATTATTATTTATCAGCAAAAAAAAAAAAAAAAAAAAATCCAATGGAGGCACAGAAAACTTGGTATTTGCACAAAGAAAGGAAGTGGCTTATTCATTGGGTATTGTATTGGATACATGAAGAATATTTAACTATTCCATTTTTAGTTTTCATAGGCTTATTTTTATTGCCTTTTATCAAGCAAGATTTCATGACTGCCCTTTGGCCCCTCCTCGTTGTGCCAATATTGAAAAGCAGAGTCTTTGTTAGTAAACTTAAAGTTAGGAAAAGGGACTTCTGAATATTTGTAATGTCTATTAAAGCAAAGCATTTTGACTAATTTTTAAAGTTAATACATGGCATGCCTGTAGGTCCTGCAAATCCAGCTGTACTCCCTGCTACAGCAGCCATGGTGACCTGATCAAAGCCACTGCACAAAAGACACAATTAGATCACAATTCTGTGCAAAATAGTTGCAAAAATATTTAAAATGTGATCATTTTCACCCATTTAATGAGAGCTACAAAGTTTACTTACTCTAACAACACAACAGTACAAGGTAAATGGGTGCACTGACACTGCTGATTAATAGCACAGATATTTACGATTAACTGCAGTGCTAAAAAGCTTTATACATGCACACAAACAAGCAGATTCTTGCCCCAAAATATACTGTGTGGATTGAACAGTAGACACAGTCCTGGGTATAAGTCTTCCCAGTTCCTAAAAAAAACAATCTAAATATATTTGTCTAAAGATTTCAATATCTCTGATATAATCTATCACTGCCTTGGTCACTCAGAGTGGGACACACACTTTGATAATACATTTCACATGAATGAAACTGCTTTTCAGTATCACAAAACCAAAATTCTTGTTCCCTGATGCCGAAGACTACTAGTGTCTGGGATTTCCTGACTCCGCATGTTCATCTTTTTAATCACTTTTGGTGTTTGGGCCTAAAAAATTAAAAAGAGAAAAATAACTATAACCATTACCTGCCATGTTAGACACATTTTCAACCCTGTAGGTCATTCTCTTTCATGACAGCGCTTGCAGAGAAATAAATATTGAAAACAATTGTACGCTGGGAAAAAACTTCATTATGAGGAATGTTAGCTTTGGAATGTTTTGTGCAGGGATTCTCTGGAATGTCTGTCCTTGAAAAAGCCCAGAACTCAACAGCACAAGCCTCCAAATAATCTGCTCTCACTGTAAGTGCTCTGAGAAGGCAATAACCTACAGGATCTCCAGTCTCTTCCACTCCAAACTATTCTATAATTCCATGCTCACAATTTGGTTTTATTTATTGGGGGTATTTTTTCTGCCTCTGACATTTTTTATATAAAATCTCACAAGTTTCCTGAAATTTACCCATTTGAACTCACTGTTTTCTAATAACATATTTACTCAGGTATAGCTATTAAGGACTTGATTCTCCAATAAAATTTCTTGGTGATGTCAGTGGCATCATAAAAGAAAATTATGGTCAACAACTAATAAAAGCTGGAGCTTCTGTAATGGCTCAGATCAATCATTTGGAAAGCCAATACCTCAAGATCTTTTCCAATGGAAATAAAAACACGCACTTAACTTCCATACCAAAACCTTAATTTGACATCTGACATTTTTTTTAAAAGCGCTTCTAGACTTGGAAATGGAAAAGACACTTCAGACACTGTTTGGGAGGGAGTAATGGCATTAAAACCAAAAAAATGAGTTATGAATAGGGTTGAGTAATCTGTATGCAAGAGGTATTAATGGAATCTGTAGTAAGAACAGAGAAAGACCAGACACGAGGAACTGAAATAATACAACACAGTAAAAATATAGTGAGTTTGATATCAACTTAAGCTATTCCAAATGATATAATGAAAATATATAATTTGAAAGAGATCAACAAGACCAACTATAATTTCCATGCCAATGGGATACTCTTCTAGGGAAATTTAGGATATTTAAGTATACACAATATATTATGTTAATTTCTAAAATAGTACCTTTAAAAGAATTTGTATATCACCAAAAGTTGTTTATCATAATTGTTTCTGTGAGAAAATAAATACTAACCATGGCAAATTGCTCAAATAACAAACATCAAATAATTGTTACATGTTATTGTCAACATCTATTTAATCTTTCTCCTTACTGTTGTTTTCAGAACATTGAATAGCCATGCCAGAAAAAAACACAAGGTGAGACACTGAAATTTTTTGTTCTTTTAGAAAACTTTGAATTTTTATTTTTTCTTTTTCTACTTGTCTGCTTTCTGAATTAAGTACAAGATAATTTATAACATTGACGTTATATCGAGCAAGAAATGCAGGAGAAACCACCTGTTGTTTTTGTTTTATTAAGAAAAAAAAATATATCACTCTTGCTTTCTTGATTTTCTCCTACATTGTTGTCCTAAGAAGTTTCCTGATTATTTTAAAAAGTCACAGACATGTTATTTTACACTTGCAAAGGAGTTACCTCACAGCCTCAGGACACAAGGAAGGCCAAACAGAATGAAATCCAGAGGAGCTTCTGGCAGCTCACTTTGTTCACCGTGCATTAGCCTGGAATCCTTATTATTAGATTCTACATATATATTTATTTTCATGATGTCCATCCCATATTTCCCTTTCCTAACCAACTCTACTGTAAAAAAACCTGGCAAATTAGATTTATACAATCATCTCTGCTAATCCTTAAAAGATCTATTATCTCTTTCACTGATTTCTTTCCACTTATGTCATTCATACATTTCTTCTCATTCGAAATAACCCACAGTGGAATTTTCTTTACAGTCATACCTGCTCTACAAGGTACATTTAAATCAAAAAAGTATAAATAGACTCAGTGATATTTCATGGATTTTTTTCCCCATTCAAATATTTATATATTTAAGTGAAAAAAATAAAAATAAAGACTTTCTGAAGTGTTTCCTGGAAAAACACATCTGCAACTGTCTGAGGGTTCTAAGACAATTAAATGCAAGATAATTCTGAGGCCAGAGTCACTTGAGTTAAGCAGCTGTTGGCTAATGAGCTGTGAATCCTACATAATGATGTAATTTTTATTTGATAGAAAAATAATGGTGGATTTATTTAACCTGCACCTGTAATTAGCAGTGTTTTGTTTCTCAGTGGGTTTGTTGGGTTTTTTTTGACAGCTAAGGACTTTTGTCTGCCCTACTTACCTGAAATAAAAATTGCTCTCAAGGGATGGCATTTGTTTTAATAAAGGAGAAAATAGAGTTGACTAAAAGATTGTTTCTCTCCAATAAAAAGTCAGTAGGTTTATCACTATATAATACTGATTTACAGTAAATATTACTTGACAATGAAAAATTAAGACTAAAAAACCCCCTGAAACTTTGAAAGAAATTGAAGCACTTAATTAACTCAATTTAAACCATAAATTCAAAACAAAAATGATCCGCTTGAATGTGAGTGTTTCAGCTGAAAGCATTTGCTTTCCCCAGGGAAAATTCTAATTTTATTAGGTGAAATTTGGTGATGAAAAGGATTGGATTTTTTAAAATATCTTGGCTAAGAATATTTCTCCAAGGCATTTAAATAAAAAGAAATCTATATCTTTCAGGGCAAATAGACTTGAATTGCTTTCTTATTTGTTACCTGAATCTATCCAAATATATTTTCCAGCAGCCCAAAACTCTAAAAGCAGGAAAAAAACCCAGTTGATTATTTTAAACAAATAAGGTACATAACACAGAATTTAATATGTGAAATTAAGCTAAAATGTGAACATTTCTAACCCATTCTGTTTCAAAAGAGTTATTTCAGTATTTAATATTTTAACAGTGTCAGGCATGAGATTGCAGACATGAATGATGGTGCTCTATGTATTTCCTGGTGTTCAGATAAGGACATATAACTAAAAAGTGGAACATATTTTATTTATTGCAGGAAAATTTTTGGGAGGATTGAGGAAATAGCAGCACTAGAAGGTTGGAAAAGGAAGGTTGTCTCAGACACACAGAAGGATGAACAAATCCAGACAGCAACTGAGAGAGAAAAGGTGGAAAACAAGCGGCTGGACATTAAATGTATCTATGTGACATATCATGCAGGTTAAAAATATGCAATTTTTGTGCAACTTTGAAAGATCTTTCTGTAGTCTGCCTTGAAAGCATGTAAGCCCAAGTTTCCAGCACCTTCACAAAATCATCTTTAACATTTATAGGGGAATAAACAGACAAGCAACTTTAGAAACTCATCAGTTGTGAAATGTTTTTCTTCCCCTCTGTGAGACAGAAAATATGCACAGAGTTGTGCTGGCCTTTGCTCCAGTAAACTTGGAGGCCATGGATTAAAAAAAAAAAAAAACAAAAAAAAAAAAACCAAAAAAAACCCCCCACACCCAAAAAGCCCCCCCATAGCAAAAGTCTGGAAAGTCTGTTGATGAATACAGGTCTCCTGTTTCAGGAGTTCTCTAGAAGGTACAAATTATTTCATGTATATCCTCTTCCATTCTCCCCTGAAAATCCAATATTGTCCATCCTAAACAGATGGCACAGGATAAGAAGGACCTTATGCCTTAAGGAGCCTGTGCATCTTAAAATACGGAAGTACTTGAATCCTTCAGGCAAAAAGTTGTTTCTAAGGAGTGCACATTATAACAGCTTTTAAACTTCTTTCCATAGCTCAGAGCCCCCTGGATTACACTTCAGTTATCATGTTCTTATGTTGCTTCAGTTGCAAAACTGCATTTGTCTTCCTTACACATTTCTAAATTTTCATTACCCTGTGAAGAATAATTAAATCACAGAGCAAGCAAAGCCAACTCAGTGGTGAATGAAAAGCCAGTGCTGCAAAACAGTATCAAAAATTGAAACTGAACAGTTTAGCTTTACCATCTAATTTACTTAGGTATCACCCTGAGGCATCAACACCATTTATCACTATTGCTGTAGTCTGGCGTGTTTGCACCATCACTAGAAACAGAAGTGCTTCTGGAAAGCAAATTAGGAACTTCAGGGAAATACAAGATAAATATTGAAATGAATCAGTAAATACACAGAGTGTCTGCAACTGGGCATTGAGGTGTTGCTTAAAATTAAACCAGTGCAAATATGAGGTTCTAGGTAATGAGCCAAGATTATTAATGAAATTACTTAAGATGTGGAGATATCAGGGATTTTTAACTTAAAGCCCAGTGCAGTCACATTTCTAAAAGAACTTGTCAAGGTAAGACAAATACATGCACACAGCTACAGTTTTAGGAAGGTTGCTGAAGAATTATTAAGGGCAGCAGAAAAGCATGGTGGCAGAGATTTTGCAGGAGATTTCATTTTTCACTACAGCAAATGTGTGAAGTATATTTTCCTTGGTTTGTTCCAAGAATCAACATAATTCTACATGAGAGAAGTTGTGGGCTTTTCCCACCATCATATGATTGAAGTTCAGATACAGATTTCACATCTTCTGTGAAGCTGCAATGAGAAAGCATGTGAACCCTTTGTTAATGACTCTGAAACTGCTGCATTAGGTTGTGAAAAATATTTCATAAGGGGTTAGAAAGAAAAGATTAGCAAATTTCCTGATGATACCAAGTTGGGAAGGAGTGTCGACCTGCTGGAAGGCAGGAGGGCTCTGCAGAGGGAGCTGGACAGGCTGGAGAGATGGGCTGATTCCAATGGGATGAGGTTCAACAAGGCCAAGTACCGGGTCCTGCACTTTGGCCACAGCAACCCCATGGAGCATCACAGGCTGGGACAGAGTGGCTGGAGAGGGGCCAGGCAGGAAGGGACCTGGGGGCACTGATGGACAGCAGCTGGACATGAACAGTGTGTGCCCAGGGGGCCAAGAAGGCCAATGGCATCCTGGCCTGGATCAAAAATAGCATGGCCAGCAGGACCAAG
>JAWWEU010000091.1:10159476-10169753 GCA_035583155.1 Acropternis orthonyx
AAAAATAAAAAAAAAAAAAAAAAAAAAAAAAAAAAAAAGGCAAAAAAACCCCCCAAAAAAACAAAAACAAACAAACAAAAAAAACACACACACCCCCCCCCCCAACTTTAAGAAAGACTATGCAAGCATCCTTTAAGATTCTAAGATGCATATGAACTAAGTGATGTGATTTGTATTTATACTTCTGCAATCTGATAATAGTGAAAATTGTGAAAATCACTTGGGTTTTGAGGGTTTTTTTGCAATTGGTCACACACACACGGCCATGGAAAAATTAACATAATAGTTCACCCATTGGATTTGCATCATTTTATGTCCTTAGCGAACTACAATATAATGTATAATCTTATATAATATAATAATATAACCATAATGATAGCACAGGTCAGATGTTAGTTTCCATAAAGCTGCCAGTGATGGTGAGCAAGTGATGTAATCAGGAGAAAACATTTCTGAAAGGGTTTCTCCAGAACTGACAAAAAGAAGACCTGACTAGATTTCGTCTAAAGTAAAGTAAGAAAGCATTATTCTAAGGACAATTTCAGAAAGAAAAAAAAAAAAAGTTAGACTTCTCAAGAAAATAAATATTTAGTCCAAAATTTATTGAATGAAAAGTAACCAAGTTTCTAAACAGATTCAGTGTTTTCATTTGAAGACTGGGTGATCTCCCAAATGCATTCAAAGGTCATGAAAGTGGACCTTACCCCAGACTTCTAAGCACATATATTTGGCATTACTTCCAAAACCTGGACTGTTATCTAAGCTAGCCTCTTCTTTTAATGTTAGGGGACTGCTTTGCATATGTTTATCTGTGGATAGTGGGGAGAGGAAAGTGCTCAGAGAAAGTTGCAGTGTCCTTCCAGCTCCCCTGACATGCACTTCTGAAATTTTCATGAGTTCAGCCTCGGATACAGCACGTGAAATGTTCTCTTCCTGAAGCTCCTATTGACTGCTCTGCTAAAAGGAGACGACAATGCTTTGTTAGGAGCTCAAAAAGCCCTTCTGAGCAATCAGATAAGCCTTATGAACCTCCCTGGCATCATGGGACAGAAGTGCATTCAGTCTGACACAATTGTATGAAATATTTCAGAACACTGCCAAGTCATGCCAGACAACGTCCACTTATCATTCAAAATTTATCTCTTTAAATATGATGTAACTTGAAGGGTAATTGGAGTAACTTCATTAACTAGAGTAGATGTTGGAAGGTTTCCTCGTGGAAAGTGTTTGACAGTTTTGGGGTTTTTTAATGAAATTAACATTAACTGTTTCTCTAGGATAAAGAAAATGCATTTAATATCCAAGAGGTCCTTGAAAAAGACTAACTCAAATAAGAAATTACCATTAAAATACATTATTAAGAGCATTTCCTCCTAGCCTACAAGTATATTACACTTATTTTATACGTAGGCCTCATCTGTACCAATATAGAAAATCTCTTCCACATGTTTGGAAAGACTAGGAAATAACAATAGACAAAAACCTCCCATGTTAAGTTGATAGAGACTAAGATTTTGTTGGGTTTTTACTTTACCCTAGTTGTCAAATGTTACATGTTCATGTATTTCTTGGAGGAGAACAGTGTTAATAAACTGAAGCAAAAATTATTAAAGTTGCAATTTTTTCAGGACAGCAGCAAAGCTAGAAAAACTTCACAGCCTTGCAATCATAAAAATGGTTCTGTACAATTGGAATGGATCCTCTTAGGGCTGTTTGCTTCCTACGTTTGATTCATAACATTACTGATTTAATTATACCCTAAAGATATCTCAGTTATTATCATGAAAGTATTTAAGGATGGTTATAAGATGATAACTTTTCTAATTATTCAGATACCAATTTTCCCTTTAAATTCACCTCAGAGCTAAAAACGGTTTCAAATATGAAATATAATTTTCCTAGGACAGTAAAAATAAAAAGGTTAATCCAGGTCCAAAGAGAAGTCTTTGCTCTTTCCCTGGAAATGTGGTATTAACTGGTCCCTCCATTTCAGTAAACTGTAATAGTCATTAATTTCAGAAGAATCTTGGAGACCTCCTCACACATCCCTCTCATTCATGAGGACCTCTTAGTGATTCTATTAATAGACAATTCAGATGACAGACACAATTTGGACCCTGAACTTCTTGTTAGGACTCATAAAATATATGAATTTATCATTCACAGCAGCAGCAGTAGCATCAGTGTCCTATGACAGGCTATATCCCCTCACTCCTTAACATCCACCTGTAACCATAGACCTGAAAGAAATATCCACTGATTCAGAGAAAAAGGAAAATATTATAGAATACAAACTAAGAATGGCTACTCTGTTTTATTATTCTGCCAGATGTTAGCCTATTTCCAGAACAAAAATGCATATGAATCAAAATTAATGCAACATCAGCACAAGTAATTAGTTAATTCACCGTCTTCCTCCTCATAAGGTTCTGTATAATTTTTCTTAATTGCCACAGCATTACATTACCGATTCACCACACTTTATTAACTTAGCTGATCCACATGAACTTTAGTGCAATGATGGCCTCTAACACAGTTTGTACTTTTTAATGCATTCATTTGAACAATGACTTCTGCTCCCATCCATGCCTCTGGCTTGCTGCAAAGCTGGGAAAGTCTCATCACACTCTGAGAACAGTGTGAAATATTCATGTAGAAGAGTAGAAATATTGATTTAATCTGTTGCCTACAACCACTGTGGGTATTTTCATCCTTCCCCTAGTATTGTCTTCTCTTTATAAAAGGTTTCCCCACAGTATTTATTAAGTTAATTTGATCTATAATTTTCTACCAGATGAAAGATAGATTACATGCAACTGCTGTGGAAGTCTACCACTCATTTCCTTGTGATCTGTTGCTTTCAACATTATGTCACTTCCTTCACCCATGGTTAAATGTTCTTTCAATATACAGACTGAGCTACTTGCCCTTTCTCATATCATTGGCATCAGTGTTATATTTTCCAAGACAAAATTAATTTAAATGCTACACTTTACTGTGTGGACATCCTACTATGCAGCAACAACTTTGAAAGATCTAAATAAAGGATTTCAAAGCAGAAGTGTTCAGGTGCTTCCTAAATCTGTGCATTTGTCCAGCACAGATCCTTATAATAGATAAAATTTTTACTTAGTCATTTTAGAAGCATTAAAATTAGTGACTAAAAACACCTTTCATACAGAAAAATCCATTTATAAAATTCAAATCTCTAGAGTATTGTACAAAAAGTAAATCTTCATATTTATGTCTGTTTGACCAAAACGGTTAGAAATGGAAGGAGTAAAACTATAATTTCTTTTGTTTGGGTTTTTTTTTCAGTTAAATTATTTATCAAAAGGTTTTCACCTTTATGAGAGGCAAATGCAAGAGCAAATTATATTTGCTCCCTCACTTGGAAGATAAGTTGCACATGAATGTATTTATTTAGATCCACTTGTATAAACTGTGATAACACAGTAGTGATAATAGTTTTTACAGAAAATGATATTTCCAGGTCCCAATAAAAATAATTGGTTCAGTTTTATTGTCACATGAATCTCAGTAATTGTTCTTTGCTTTGTCTCATTGTGACAAAATTACAGTGAAAATATCGCAGTGACTCAGTTACGTCTTCTTCTTCCCATTGATCCAAATCTTAGCAAAGCCTTTAGAAAATTGTGACATAGTTTTCCATCCCAATGAAAGTTATTGAGCCCCACAATTTTTGTAATTTTTCAGCTGGAAGTCCTGCTGTGTCAGATGCTGTCAAACCCTGCTCTAAATGTTTTCTAAGGTATTGGGCAGGTGCAAACAGAATCTATTCATAGTAGATAATTAAAAGGCTGAGGATTAGGAACAGGTACCAGCCAATTACTTACAAACTGCAGCAATTTTTTAGCTTTCTTATTTTTTTTTAAATCTTAAAAGTTGAAATGAAAACAGAAAATAAAAAGAAAATCAGAAAAGCAATTAGATCTTGGAGATGTGGTGACCAAAAGTTAGCATTCAAATTTCTGTGCCTTCATTTCTGTCACACTTTCTGGGTGGAATGGAATAAAATGTTTGTAAGAAAAAATGTCCATTGGGTACTTGGAAGACCATTCTTATGTCACATTAAGAAAACCCTAAACACTTTAGAATATAGAATTATTCTGTAACCTACACCAAGCTAATATATCAAAACAGGTAAAAATAATTACATTTGCATAGAACTGTGACTGGCATGTGCGAATTTTCTTTTAAATTATGAACTTGTTTTATCAAATTTCACAAAAATGTCCATTCCTACATGCAGTGGGTAAACCTCCATTTAAATTATATAACCACAGATAGACTATAAAAGTCTATTTTCTTTACAGGTGGAAGTAAAATGCAACTTTAGTTATAATAATAAAAAAAAAAAAAAAAAAGGAAGAGAACTAATAGTTTGTGGAACCACTGATCTGTAGCTCTGCTGGAAGCCTGTTTACACGTTCCAGAACTCTATGCCCCATGTAGAGCTCGTTTCAGTCTAAAGCAGACTCTATGTTTATGGGTAGTTCAGTGCTCTTTCCTAAAAAAACTTTTATCCACCTTCCATTTCATAACACTTTCCTTTAAGGAGGATTGTGCAAATATTGAAGAAAAAAAATATTATGTGCCCTTGAAGCTTGAAAGAGTATTAGGTTGGTGATCATTAATAATTCTGAACAGCTGCAAGTGACACTGTGCTCTGCCGGAGCAGAATGTTCTGCTGTTGGAGGCTCAGCCTAGACAGTGTTTGGGTAAATATTAGCAAAGAACAGTGAGAATCACACCTAGCATGCTACAACAATGTCCTTAAAACATCACAACATGGGCTGGGTTGGAAAGGACCTTAAAGATCATCTCATTTCACCCCCTACTCTTTTTAATTAAACTGTTGGGAGGATGGTGAATCCCTCATCTTACTTCAGGGTTAAAGAGAGCTATTAATTATAATGTTCCATAGACCTAACATCAGGATCAAACTAATAATTTTAAAATAATTCTGCAACCATGCTGAACTATTTTACATGTGCTGTACTATATTGTCCCCTAATTATCTGACTAGCTGTGATAGCTAAAGTAGTTGATACAATTTATATAAAACTAGTCACAGAGAGGTGGCAGAATTTGACAGATAAATTTGAAATTAGTTTAATATCACCATCACCTGATTAAATTTAACTCTCTCTTATGCCTCAATTTCCAACCTTCTACTTGTAAATTAGGGAGAATATTTGCTTGAGTCATAGTGTTGAGTTTCACTTACAGAAGAAGTTTGTGTCATCAGCAGCAATTCAAGTTTGAGCATTACAGTTTCAGAACTATGTAGGGTGAAACAACTTTTTACTTTTTAACTTTTATAAGCTTTATAAGCATTCAGCTTAAATTCTCCTACAAAACTGAAAAACAAACACAGGAAGATAATGGAATATGCCTATTTAGTAACTGTATTAAATCCACATTTTTCAATTTTTATAAATATGTATATACCCCTGCACTCCCAGGATTAAATTCACTTTGTGACCAACTTGAGAGAAGTAATATTTAATCTTTCACTTTTTAGCCTACATGTCTTGTCTTATTTAAAATGCCATGGAGGACCGGAAAAGTGTAAAAGTGGGATCTGTAGACCACAGACCTCTTGCCTGCTATTGTTGGCTGTAACCACAGCCATATTTCTTCCCCATGTTTTTTTGGTTTTTTTGTTTGTTTTTTTTTGTTTGTTTGGTTTTTTGGGGTTTTTTTTGTTTGTTTGTTTGTTTGGGGTTTTTTAATTGGTTTCACTAAGTAGTCATCTACTGAGACAGAGAGCAATTTCTCTGGAGGACGGGACAGACCAAGATTTGACAACAGGCTGCAGACATCATCACTCCACACAGGACGTACAACACATCTATAAGAGAGGATGAGCTTCTGATTTATTTCCTTTTCCATGTTTTTTCATGTCTCTTTCTGATGACAGCTGAGCTTGAGCGTGAGGGTTTGGGTCAAGCACTATTGACAGGGAATTTGACATTGACATTGGCAGTAGGTTTAATTTTTTAATCAGTGTCATATTCGGCCACGAATACACCCTTCACTGGCAGAATTGCAAGTTGTTTTAAAAAGAAGTCCCAAGTGCTTTCTTTGGACCGATACTCTCTCAGCTGAGCCAAGACAGGGTTGTCTGTTATCACAGACTTTCTTTAGTAGCAGCTCCAAGTAGTCAAAGCCCTCCACATGGCATAGCTGAAGGGATTCCAATGGATGGGGGACAGAGCCACACCATCTGCTGCACTACAGTCTCCAGGACTTCTTGGAGTGTGGAATTTCATCATCCGAAAGCCTCTTAGAAAAGCTGGTGCTGAGTTTGTCCTTACAGCACTTTTATTAAGTCAGAACAGAACTCTGAAGCAACAGTTTTTCTGCTTCCTTCCCATCTCCTTCCCTTCCTGTTTTTAAAATGATGGTGGTTCCATGGGTTGAACTAGCTGGATCAGAAAACTTGTTCTTTTTTAAACATTTTAATTTTGTTCTTTTGTAATAGCCCTTACTACATTTATTCACAGTTACCAAGAGATCTTCATGGTGCCCTAAGTGAGCTTTCTGGAGTTGTCAATAATCTAACCAGCTTTTCCTTTGCGTTTTTCAATTTTCTGTCAATAGTCCCAAGTTTTTCAGCTTGTCAGTCAATCCCATAATCCAAACATTTTGTGAAAATGCTCTCTTTAGCTGTAAAATATATAAATTAGAGGAATATAAACGTGTTTCTAGTACAGGTATAACCACAAATCCATCCTTCTAGCCAAGGATTACCTGCTTCTAATTGATATTGAATAAGTCTACTATTTCTTTTCTTTCTATTTAGAAATTCTGTGAGCAGTGATTTTTAATTATTTAATTTCTCCCCTTAACATTTTTTTGTTTGTAAAATGTTTTCTTTGTAATTAAATTTCCTGGTAATATTATAAAGCAAAGCAAAACACAAGATATTTATCATCTTTGGAAGGTCCTAAAAAGGTACCTCTTGCTTTAAAAAAACCCAACCCACAATCACCACCATTACTATGTTTGTAAGACAAGGACTTTCTCCTTCCTGAAGTTTGTCAAACTGTGTGCTTTGAAATACAATGTAATACTCAGCACAATTTCTGAAATTATTCTAAGACTTTGAAGCACTCGCAGCCCATAAGGGGAGAATATAGTGATGTTCTTGGACACAAAGTTTCTGGGGAAGTATTTATTCTTGAAAATCGAATAGGATAAGTCCATGGCAATGTTGTGGTTTTGCAAGTGATGTTTGAGAGGGAAAGATCCACTCTTGATCCACAGTCATTTTTGGGCACCACTCTGGGCTGCAAAATCAAGCACTGAATTCACTTTTGATTGTAGGAAAAGAGTTCACTGACACCAATACTAATTGTGGCCACATCTCTGATTGCTTTAGTCCTATTCCAGTACTGTGAATGGTGTCTCTGAACATCTGAAGTTGAGCAAAGTGAGGAGAACGTCTCCCTTGGGAAGAGAGAGAGGAAAACTTCTCACAGCTTTCCTGAAAGTTAACATGCGAAGAATCAGTTCACAATGTAAAGATTATTAAAAGAGCTATACAAAAGCTCCGGATTCAAATAGCAATAATCAGAAATAGTTCCAGAACATAGAAAGATTTTTACTTTTTCAGGTTTAATACCTTTGTGCAGTGTCCAGCCACTACAATTTTCATATGTGGCAAGCAGAACAAGATAACTGTTCACAATTGGCTTCTAAAGAGTTCCAAGTCAAAAGGGTTAATCTGCAACTCTGAGAATTGTTCTTTTCTTTTACCCTAAAAAGGGAAAATAGTAGAGGCATTGGCAACTCAACCAATTTCAAACTGAAAAATAAATTTTAAAATGCTCTAAACTGTGTAGTCACCAGTAATAATATTCTCATCAGATTTGAATATGCTGACACCTCCTGAGTATGCTAATAGAGTACTTTCAGAACAAATTTGGGTACACTTAGATACTGTCAGCAGATTTGAGCATGCAAAAGTCCTGTTCTTTTCATTAGGTCTCTGAACAATATGCCAATTGTTATTCACAGCTCAGTTTAATGAAGAAAAAAATAAGAAAATTATTTACATCCTCTTTCCTGGTGACTGTTTTGTACAGAACTGCAAGTGGTACCAACCTTCTGACTGAGCAGCACCTTTTGAAGAAGTTAACACTGGATTATTTGGAAAGGCTTTGGAAAAGTGACTCTCTAGTAAATCTGTATGGAGATAATAAAGTATATATAAATGTCCAGTGTAACTGGACCTCGGAGAGTTTCGAAGAAGTAAAAAAGCAGAAGTCAATTGCACTTTCCAAGAAGAAAAATTGTTTATATTTTTATGCCTTCATTCTTCTGCAAATTTCTGTCTTCACAACATGCAATGCCTTCCTGTATACAGAACTATTCCTCTAGCCAGATCTTTCCTTTGTAAAACTGGAATCTCCCACATTCTCTCTTTTCCAAGGAGAATTTTAAGCTGCCAAATCTACTCTGACTCAGTTTATCACTCCTAGAAATTTCTTGAAGCACATTCACCTGAAACTTTATTGGTGCTTCTCCAGCCGCAGGCATTAATTAACCCCACAGTAAGTGTTTGGCAGCTAAACATTCACAACGCTAATCTTACTGTAAGCCATACCCAGTTGTATTCATAGCACCTAAAGGTGTAAGCAAATTAATTTCTTCAACACTAATGCATGAAAAAATAAATCGGACCACAACACATGCTAGCACTTGCACACTTAGCAGAAAATGTTTATTAATAATATAGGCCTAGGAAGCCCAGTGTTTGAACGACGGCAGAATTTTTTTAATGCAAAGAAGTTGATTTAAATAAAAGCTGGCATGGTTGCCTGTAGATGTTTCCACCTTTTGAGGTGAGGGGGCAAGACCTCTCAGATGTTTTTGATAATGCCACAGCCTTTGTTGTGCACAGATGTAGTTTTAGCATTTTTCTGAGCTTATTGATTAGCAGTTTTAAAAGTCTGATCTGTCAAGTCTTAAGAGTGGGTAAGTTGCTCATCCAGGGCAGACTCCTTGCTATTACTTACTGATTTTAATATATTAATTGAATTCCATTAATGACATTCTCTGAACTGTGGAACTGCTGTCTATTACCCATGACCCAAAGTTGTCCTGTTTGAAATCCATTAAATTAAATTATGTGATACAAAGGTTAATTAATCATGTCTACCCAGCAGCAGAAAAATCAGACATATAAACAGAATATTGATCTTCATGAAGTCTACCACTGCTTCAAACCATGACAGAATTACCCACAGGTGTCATTCATGAGTGTTACTGATATAATTAATGGTAATATACTATGGCCTTGGTAATTAATTCGATCAGCTATGGAGAACATTTCACAAAAGTGATTTCGGAAGCTCATGAACTCTTTTAAAAACAGCAAGCTATTCCCTTTTTTGCAGGGATACAGCTTGGAAATATCAGCCATTAACTAATGAAAGTTGATAGAGAAGTCATCAGATTATAGTTTCTCTTAATAGTCCAGTGCAGCAAAGCTGACACAATTAAAGCTAACATACTGAAAGGGTTCTCTGCTACCAGTGTAGTAATATTTTACATTTCCTTTTCAAAATGCAGCAGTACTACTGTCTTTGACACAGCATCCTTGCTGCCATAAAACTCTCCCAATTGCAACCCCCAAACCTTTTGAGACTAAAGCTCTCAAAATCCTTTCCATAAGCTACCTTTTAAATTGCAGTGAAATTTGAAGCTTTCTTTCCTTATAGACCATAAATATGATGTGGGGATCAGTCACAGTTTGGGCTCGATAGTCCTGGAAGTATTTTCCAACCTAAATTATTCTATGATTAAGGTAACAAAAGTAGACTGTATATCTATATCAGTAGTGTGTAATCTGAACTCAAATTTTCATACATCTATATATATACATATTATTTGAGACCACAGGTATTGGCGTATGTTAAAATATTATCCACACACTCTGAATTTCTATTATTTTTATGGCCTGCATTAGGCAAGTAGAAAGCCACTGATGCTGCAAAAGCCTGGACGGTGCCTTATAGTACTCCCATAGTTACCATAATGTGCAAAAATGTATTTGCCAACACAGATAAACTCAGCAGCATTATGAAAATAACTCCAGTTCAGATATGTACTTTAAGACCTCAATAAAGCCAGTGTCCTATCAAAGAAAAGATAGAGATATTCAGATAGTACTGTTCCCCATTTTTACCTTTCCATGCTTTACTGACTTCTTGGAACCTTGTACTATAGCTCTCTATTTTTAA
>JAWWEU010000091.1:10195113-10205486 GCA_035583155.1 Acropternis orthonyx
GTGTCCAAGGCCAGGTTGGACGGGGCTTGGAGCAACCTGGGATAGTGGGAGGTGTCCCTGCCCATGGCAGGGGGTGGCACTGGATGGGCTTTGAGGTCTCTTCCAACCAAAACCATTCCACAGTTCTGTGAATTGCCACTGACAAAATTCTTGCTTACCATAAGCTAGGGAGCTGTCAGACACATCAATTAATAATATGATGTGACAGCATGGATATAGCACATTGATCTTCTTGGGGATAATATTTTTTGCCAAAAATCTGATGGAACTACTCCAAAACCTAGGGACAAAATTCCAGTAGTCACAGGCGTACACTAGAACCCTTGAAATATATAAATATTTATTATTCCAAGTAATTTTACAAAAGTTTTCCAGTTCAGCACCCCAAAAGTCATTTTATTGACATTGAGGTAACTTCATACAGTGTTATTCTCAAGCCTTATCTAGTCAATTTTATTTTTGCTCAAGAATTTTACCACCTGTCAGTCCTGTTGACTGTGTACAGCTGTGCATTGACTCATCTGTTTCCTCCAAGTCTAAGAGTATTTTCAGAGCTTCTGGCTCAGTCAGAAGGACCTTGACTCAGAAACAGAAAATACAGTAGAATTTTCTTTGGCAAAGCCAAGTGGAGTAGAGTTTTTCTCTTCCAGTTCTTATGGCTGGTGAATAATCAGTGCAGATTTTTTTAAAGGAAATCTAAACATCCGGATGCTCTTTGGCCAAATTTGAACCCAGATTCTCACTACCAAAGTGAGTGCATAAATAAACCACTCTTCTCACTATTACAAATAGCAAAATTTCCATTCTGGAAGATAATTCTATGTGCACTTTCTCAGCTGAAAGAGTCCTGGATCAGTTAGTCCCACAAAAAAGGTTCTGATTTTTTTTATTTCTGTTACAAAATGAAACTAAAAGATCCCAAGCAATGGACAGAATGAGAATTAAAATATTTTGTAAATAATTGAGTAAAAGAACAGATGAATATTTTTGAAATCTCGACAATCATCACACAAGGGCAACAGGAATAGCTACCCTGGAATAAAATTATGTTTTCCTTCTGTTCAGGTTTTTGGGATACTTTTTGTCCTATTTTCAGAATAAGCACAACCTAACTGGTATTCAAAGTCTTAAATTGGAAGACTGATATAATTTTTTCCATTCTTCTGACTGTACCCCACCGAGTTGTGGATGAAGATAGAAGAAAAAATACTGCAAAAAGAGAAGGTTATTTTTGTGAAGTTTCTGAAAACAGTAGCTGGAAAAATTAATAGAAATATCACAAACTTTCACTGTGGAAAGTTCACTGCTGTCTGTGCAAACCTTATAAACGTCAAGGAATTAGTTGATAGCAGTTTATCACAGTGTTACATATGCACAGCAGAATTGCTTATACAGATTGTTAGATCAGTGTCCTGAATTTCTAGCCACAACTTAAAAGATTTATGTAAAATGAATATGAAATTATTTTTACAGAAACCCCTCTGCATGCCTCAAAGTTTACAGTTTGCTAATAAAAAAAATGACATTTCCTGATTAACACTTAACTTCTGTCAATAACCATAAAATATTTGTATCTTGCTATAGTGCTAAATAGGAAAAGCAACTGAATTAAAAGCATCTATTCTGAATTTTTTACTTCAGTTACAGTTTCATAAGAAAGTGCAGTCATGCAAGATGCAATTATTATAAGTAGGAATTGTTTTGAAATCATAGCTCTGAGCTGATGAGAAAGATTTCAAATCAGTAACTATTTAAATTATTTCAGGATGCAACTTTGATGGTTTTTTCCCAGGAGGAGAGGATTTTGTAAATGTTCTCATTTTTATTCCAATGGGAATTTGCACAGTTTTTGAAATTTCTACTAGTTTTCTTCTTTGTTTCCCTGAAAATTATTTTTAAATGGTTAAAATGCTCAAACAAAACCATAATGCATGAGTTTTACATTTCTCTATTGTGATTCCAGAATGAAAGATGCTGTAGTGTGCAGTGAAGAGATGAAAAACGGGCATGAGGACTACTGACTAAGATTTTTACCCATGCATTTCATTGAGGTAGTTTTAAATTTCATTTTGCTACTACCCTCAAAAAAAAAAAAAAAAAAAAAAAAAAAAAAAAAAAAAAAAAAAAAGAATATTATAACTCTGCCTTTATTGTTCCAAAGCACTTGATGCAATAAATTTTGGGTTATTTGAAATTTCACAATGTATAAAACACTTTCTAAATCTTTTCTGAATTCATTCTGTATGGGTTTTAATGTTTGTCAACATTAAACTCTTCCAGCAGACCATCAAAGTACATAAAGCTTTACTTCACTTCCTTTTCACTTAAACAGTTTAGGGGTTTTGGTTGAATCTTATCCTCTATTAATGTTTAACAAGTGTGACCAATAGAAAAAAAACTTAGAACCTCAGAAAACTATTCAGGGAAAGAAATATTTAATGCCTGTTTAATTTTTTTGGCTCAGCAAATGTCAAACTGGTCAGATTTCTATATTTACCCAAAGGCAATTTATTCACTGTATTAGTAAACCAGTCTTCAGGATTCAGTAGTTTAAATTTTATGTTTATTTGAACACAAAGTCTGAGGACTTTGCCTTTGATTACAGGTGTCCTATTCAGGTATCTTTCTCAGGATTTGAAACTCAATTTATGTATAACAAACTCTTCTTAAAAAGCCAAGAATCTGTGCTGTGTAGAGACATTCAGAAAGGAATGGCTTCAGGTAATTTGTTTGGGTTTGGTTTTTTCATCAAGATAAGAACAAGATAATAAAATTCCCAGCAACTATTCCAAAAATTCAGCTTATCAGTTTATTATTCCCTGTGATACACACAATGCAGTTTCTGACTTCTGCAATATCATAATGTGAGTATTTATAATTCTAGTAGCAGATGTTTCACAAGAAGGGAAGTGCTGTGTCAAAACCACAGGTTTTTGCAAGTTCTGGCTCTTGCATCAAGTTCCAGACTGAAGAGAAAATTATGGAGATAGGGATTTAAATATGTCATTTCATAGTAAAGTGTTTAAGTTTTCTGAGCTTAAATTCACATTTTTTCTAATGTTAGATCACAAGCTATGAATAAAATAGATAATCTGCCAGTTTGGCTTTATCGCTCTTCCAGGTTGCTACTTTTCTGAACGCCTTCTGCTTTTTGCCTCTGTGTAATACAATTTCTCATTTGCTATTTACTTACAGAAATGGGAAGAGCAGTTGGGAAATTTAAGATCAGCATTAGGAAGGGAACAATCTTGTTATCGTACTCTCTTCTATACCTCATGAAAGGATTAAAACACATCTTTTGCTTGGTTGGTTTTAAAATTGGTTTTTCTCCTGCTTTTATTCAAGTAATGCCTCCATGGGTGGATCGTACTTTAGATCTTTAGATCTCAAATCCATTATTTAATGCATAGACAGAACATTTCTAAGTGTCCTTCCTCATGTTTCTAAAAGCATCCCAGTATTTTAGATATTATTTTAAGTTTTTTTCAATCCATTTTCTGATACACTCCAAAATTTCCACCTTCTCTGAAGCATCTGGAGTTAAAGTCCTGTTTGAATGAGCCCAAAGAGAGCTAATTCAATATTACAGCCTGAGTTATTTCTTCAGAATTACCTCTTCAGAGCTACCTCTTTAGATGCTGAAGAGTTACCTCTTTATACATTTGCCTCTTCAGACTTCAAGCTGGTGTTGTGCTGTCCAGTACCAGGTGTGTAATGGAGAGAAACAGCAATGGTGAGACAAGCAGGGTTTGCATCTTTAAGCACTGAAGCTTGAGATCTGCTTTTATGGCTTCATTTCGCATATGCACAGTGAATAGGCCATTATTCCTAGACACCTCTTTAATTAATGGTTTTAATATGCTGCTTCTTTCCTTCAGGAAATCTGTTACTCTCTGAGAAGCTGCTCAGTCTGCTAAAGCCATTGAGTGCAGACATCACCATGTAGGATGAAATAAAAGAACAAATAAAGCTCTTGCTGCTTAAAGGCAGTTCTTCAACCAAACATGCCTGCCCTCCTGCTTGCTTGGGGTACACTGGCTATAATTCCAAACAATTCCAAGATTTGGGATGCCTTTAAACCTCACTTTTGTGCTGACTATTTGGCTGACTGCTATATGTGTCTTGTTTCAACTTGGTGTACCAAACAGATGCATCAACGCAATTAATCTTAAAGTAATTGAGAGGGCAGAGCATAGCCACGAACAGTAACAGAGCATTATTTTTCTAACTGTGTAGTAATGAAACAATTCCATGTGCACACTATCTCAGGTCCTGATGGTACTGGCAATTCCTGATTTTCCATGGACAGCGAATGAGTCTTTGCAAATGAAGGCCCATGCTGACACTGTCTACAGTTCAGAACTGTTATGTTGCATTAAGCAGCACTGTACTCTTGTGCCTTATTAATTATGGGGCCTCTCACTGATCCTGTGATAGTTTTTCATCACTATGTGAAAACACAGCTTCTTTCTAAGAAACCAGTCATGCTGAAGCAGCTCATTAACTTCAGTCTTCCTCTCTGTTTGATATGACAGGCTTTCCTAACTAACTTTAGATGTAAGGTAATAGAGTTTTATCCCTTTTCACAGTAATCCCAGACTGTTCATCACCCACTTCATTTGCAGATAGAAAGCTAAACAGACTTGAACACATCAAGAATCCTCTGTACATCAGATGCCCACAAAAATCTAATTTGAATGAGGGAAATTGCTTCGAACAAAACTCAAAAATGTTTGAGTTCTGCAGAGATAACAGTGGTTTTCTCCCCCATCTCTCCAATCTTCTCAGTTTAGAATGTCTGGAGTTTCATCTCCTAGATTTTTTTTTTTACCTTATTACACACTCATTTCACACAAGGCCGGACATTTCTGTAGGAGGTGTCATGCAAGCCATACCGAAGGTCAAGATGCATTCCTGTAACTTAAAGAATAGACTGTTCCCAAGGGTGTAGGGTAGTGATTAACTAATGAATGAAGTGAGGAAGTAAGCCGTGTCTATCTCAACAAAAAAACTGTGAGTTGAAATAGCTTGAGTCTTTGTATCTTTCTACTAATAGGTTTTTTTTTTCAGAGCACCAATGCAGCTTCAAGCAACTCACTGGAAGCTGTGAGATTAATGGTATTAATGGTGTTTTGGACCTCAGTGTTTAGTGCACATGAGCAGTGTTCCTTTTTGCAGGGCTTTCAGTCAACAGCTTTGGTCCAGAAGCTCATCAAGGATGAAGTGGAGATGTTGCTTACAGCTAGACATGCTGGTCTAAAGGCAGCTCTGCCCTCCAGTCCATACCCAACACCATGCACCCACAGAAGGGTCTCATCCAAGGCTCCTGTGACATCCTGAAGTGGTTCTCATGCAATGTGAAGGGTCATACCTTGTGTACATTTCTCTAGCTGCTAATTACTATGAGCACTTAAGTTGCTCTTGCATCTTTGTCCTGCTCCTTCATCTTCCATGTAGGCTTCTTGTCTTCCCTTCTTATTCTGCCGCTATTGCTGCCCTGCTTTTCAGAAGTCCTTATGTCTCTTAGTGAATGAAAAATGGATTATTGATCCTTGATTTTTCCTTTTCCTCATTCTATCCTCACCCTTGGGCCTTGGTATTAGCTACCCCTATATTATGAAAAAAAGGATACGGAAGTGCTTGAAGACCAAACAAAGATAATACCATTCACCAATCTCTGCCGTGAGAGAACCTGAAGATTTTAGGCAGGGGAACGTCTTGAGAGCAGCATCAGGACTTTTTCAAGGTTGGTGGTGGTGGTGGCGGTGGTTGTGGTGATGGTTCTGTGTGTCATGGCAGTGCTTTATAAAACCTGATAAGATGAAATGGGAACCCTGAGCCAGAGCAACACCTGCCTCAGCCATATCAGTTGGCAGATAGTTATGGAGACACCAAAGGAGGAGGAGGAGGCTCAGCTGCTTCTAAAGGAGAGCTTGGGACTCCCCAGTGAGAGACACAACCCCATCAGTCATCATCCAGGTGTCTCAGACCCAGGACTGCAGGTGCTATGCCTTGATATTCATCTTGGTGTTAGCCTATCTTGTCCCAAGGGAGTTAATTTAAAAACTCACACAGCCTTTCTGTACATCTACATGGATCATTTATATATCTTTGTTAAGTTTTCAGGCACGAGTTCAGTTTAAAGTTTTGGACAAAATCTTGGAACCATCCTAGTGTCAAATTTGTGCATATCTTCAGCTCAAATATCTCAGGTTTGAAATACTAGATTCCTTAAGTCGTAAGTTATTCAATCACTGCTCTCTGTGACCAGTGAGTGGACTGGAGGGAATGGCCTGAATTTGCTTCAGGGGAAGTTTAGATTGAATATCAGGAGAAGATTCTTCCCCCTGAGGGTGGTGGGCACTGAACAGGCTCCCCAGGGCAGTGGGCACGGCCCCGAGGCTGCCAGAGCTCAAGGACAACACTTCCAGGGACAGGATGGGATTGTTGGGTTGTCTGTGCAGGACTAGGAGCTGGAACCTGGTAGGTCTCTTCCAACTCAAGATATTCTATGATTCTTTGATTTGGTGAGAACAATTTCACCAAATGCCCTACATCTTTCCTAGAGGCCACTGCTCCAAGCAAAAGTGTCTCTCTCAGTTTCAGAAACCCATTTAGGGTACAGAAGAGAACTATTCCTACCCCTCACATTTCTCTGTTTTACAGAATGTGAACCCCACTGACCCTGTAAAGGAACACAAATTTCTGTTTTTTACTTCCAGTGACCCTTTTTTGTTCAGCCATTCTATTAGTCTGTAATTCTTTCTGTTCATGTTATTGGTCATTGCCTGAAAAAGCAAATTTTAAGAATCAGGAGAGAAAGGAATTAAAGAGTTCACAGGATACAAAGGCTCCACATAAAGCTCCATTTACTTCCCAAATAACACATTTTTAAGGATAGTTTTACAGCAAGAGCTCATCCTGTGAGCACTGCTGATGTGGGAGAGCAAAGGCAGCCCCTGAGATGGTAGGAATCCTCTCAGGTACCAAACATGTGGCTGTGATGAGACTGAAAGTTTCTGCTAACTTTAAACAAATCTCTCAACCCCAGGATGGGGACAAATGGGTGGCTTATCTTGGGAGTGGGAGAGAAGCTCATCAGTGATTTGAGGAGTGGACACAGAGAGATTTGTTGCTATGCTCAGTGGTGCCCAAGTAATTACAAAAAAAAAAAAAAAAAGTGCTTTTCTGCAAACAGAAAGCAAAAGAGAAAAAGACTACTGAGTAAAGATTAATATTATCAGCATTTGCTTGATGCATCAAGTCTTTGCCCTGATAATCAAAACACATCATACACAACAACTTGAAGAACATAGGAAGTAGGCATTAGTTTTGTTTCCGGAGTAGGAGAAGTCAGAACTTTTTCAATTTTGAAGAATCTTTCTCTCTGAAAAATTTTAAATAAGCAATTTGATGTTACTTCATTTAGTTTCCCAAGGTGCTAAACCTGGTTCAGAAAAGAATCCAGGCATAGTTGGAATTATTTTTGTAAATAACACATGGTGCAATTTATTCCTTTTTCTACAAAATTGGCATCATTACAAAATGCTGCGAGCTTTCCAAATTATGTGACAACTTTTTTGGTGCTTGGAAACAAAGACTTATTTTCTCTAGAAATATCAAATCATCTGTCTTAAGTAAGAAAATTGAGAGCTTTTACACTGGATTAAGACTCCCAGTACCTTGGTTAGAGGTGTTTATGCCAGGGTGACAAAATGTATGACATGCTATTTTCAAATTACTGCTGATGATCCCATTTAGCTTGGAATAAGCCTGCATGCTCTGTGCCTGTGTGAAATGCCCTGTTATTTTCAATCTGTTCCATGTAACAAATCGGCTCTCTGTAGGAAGGCTAGTTTGATCATTCCTTACATGATCTTAATTTGCACAAATGGAAAATGTCCCTTTCTATGTCCTCTGAAGGGTGTTTGTTTTATTCCTTGCTCATTGCTAGAACATTGTCAGACATTATTATCCTCCACCACATTATATCTCTGGACTTTTATTGCCTTTTCTCCCTGTTTGGATGGTTCCTTCTGCTGTGAGGAAACGAAGTCATAAAGAAATGTATGTTCTTAATAAAGCTTGGTTTTTCTTTATAAAGTATGTACAACTGTCATAAACTGAATCAAAATTCTTGAAAACAAAACCACTCTTAGTGATAAGTCAAAGCATACTATTTCTGCATCTTTCATGAAAACTACTATCACTTCTCTAAAATCTGGAATCATGTGACGATATGAGAATATTGCTCCTGAATACTGAGTTAATGCTGCTTTAATCTTGTCAGACTAACCTCAGACTGGGTGGTCTTCAAGGAGCAGTAAATACAGTTTCAGACACTGCAGGGATTTAAGTCTAAAAATAAGCAGCAAATGTGTTGAGTTGGGTTTTTTTCCCTATGACATAAGGCTTTTTGAGAGAGAAGGTACTCTGTAAGGTAATAAATTATTTGGAGATTGTGTAGGAGATTGAATACAACATTTAATTAGCAGATTGGGCAGACAACTACAAGAGGAAGAAATGGTTCAGGAGCCAGGTTCTGTGATGCAGAAAATGGCTATAAATATGGATTCAGAAATAACTTGGGCTGCTGACTCCTTGTACAGCAAGAGTTAAAATGGAGTTGAATGCTCATAGTGGCACCTGGTCAAACAGTTGTTATTTCTGTCTTGTGAAACTGGTGCTTACACATGCCAGGCACTTGGTGCAGGCACTTAGGAGGACATTGCCCAAAATTAGGCGGGGAGAAATCCGGTTTTCCACACTATTTGACTCCTTCTCAGGAAATCAGGCCTGGAACACACCACACTGGTTGTGCAGAGTTTTCACAGAGCAAAGAGGTTTGTGCTTTATTCACACATAGGAAACACATAATCATAGAATTCCTGGGCCGGAAGGGAAGAGGAAGCCCATCCCATCCCGCCCCCTTCCATGGGCAGGGACACCTTCCACCAACCCAAATTGCTCCAAGCCCCATCCAACCTGGCCTTGGACACTCCCAGGGATGGGGCAGCCACAGCCCCTCTGGGCAACCTGTGCCAGGGCCTGCCCACCCTCCCGGGGAACAATTCCTTCCCAATATTCCATCTAACCCATCCCTTTGGCAGTTTGAAGGAGGTTCTCGTCACTCACACTTGGAATTCACAAGATGCTCTACAGGAATCTTGGACACATACACCTCTCCACATAAGGTGGGGCACTTTGTTATAAGGGATTGCATAGAAGAGTTTTTATTTCAGAGCCTTGCATTAGATCTGTTTGTTTCAAGAAGCAAAAGGTCTGGATTAGTCTTAATTTAGTGAATTACATGTTTTCAGTTTAATTTAAAAGAAATATTTAAATTCTCAAGCATATCCTCTCCTCCTCCACACTCACAACATGTTTATACCCAATAAAACGATTCTGAAGTATTTAATTATATAGCATATGTGGTTTTGGAAATCATAGTACTATTTAACTGCATAGATTTTGTGTTTAAATTTCAGTCAGTTAGATTTGCAGGTGTTTCTGTTCCATATGGTGAATAAAATTTGTCAAAATATATTCACTTTATATCCCTTTACTGAATTCACTAATACTGTGCCTGGTCTTTACCAAGAAAGTGGCATGGACTCTTGTATGCATGTTCTACTATATACATGTGCCATGGTTTATTCCTTTGATAGAGATTGCAAAATCTTTATGTCTGTATTACCCTTTTCTTCTCAGGACTTTTCTGGTTATTTGTTATTTCCACTATCTTATCTCTTAGAGTAATTACTAGATCCTAAAGAGTTTAGGTATGGGAAAAGGCTTTATATGAACCCTAAATAAACCTCTAAATTAGTATTATCAAATACATCTCACCTAATTTAGGATTTTGAAGTGTAAGTGTTAAAAAATAAAAGTCAAGCTCTTGTCAAACTCACAGCCAGTCACAAAAGATGGAAATACAAAATGTTAGAAAACTGAAAATAAAATGCCAAGTAAAAAGGTACATCCTTTGCTGATGATACAGAACTGGGGGAGTGGCTGATCCACCTGAAGGCTGTGCTGCCATCCAGAGGGACCTGGACACAGAGAGACCTAAAGAGGTTCAACAAAGGCAAGTGCAGCTCCTGCACCTGGGGAGGAACAACCCCCAGAGCCAGCACAGGCTGGGGGTGACCTATGAGAGAGCAACTCTGTGCAGAAGGACCTGGGGGGCCTGGTGAGTGACACGCTGACCACGAGCTGGCAGTGCCCGGGGGGCCAGGAGGGACAGTGGGATCCTGGGGTGCACCGGGACGAGAGTGGCCAGCAGGTCAGGGAGGGGATCCTGCCCCTCTGCTCAGCCCTGGTGGGGCCACAGCTGCAATAGTGTGTCCTGTTCTGGGCTCCTCAGGACAGGA
>JAWWEU010000091.1:10223001-10254841 GCA_035583155.1 Acropternis orthonyx
GAAAAAAAATGAGAAAAGGAAAAAAAACCCTGTCTTCTTATACCTAAGGGAAATGTAAACTGTGAAATCAGTGCTGCCTGCCATGTCAGATCTACTCTGATCATACTGTAACTAAAACATAAATACTGTTATGTTTATTTCAACATTTAAGATGGAGAGAGTAGTTTATAATAGTCAGTTGTACAGCAATGCATGAAATACCTCAGGTGTATTTCACCAGAATCTATATTTTTGGAAGAAAATGACTATTTTGTTTTGGTAGCTATTAACACAGAACTAACTTCTCTAAACCCACTTACACACACACCTCTTAAAACTGCTGTGTATCTGCTCTGACTCAATGAAACATCTTACAGTCCACTCTAAAAATTGTTCATGGTTACCAATTTCTTCAGATCATGGGGTAAGAGAGTTATTTTGCTGTTCAGGTCACACCAGAGAGCTTTCCAATTTTCCCAAGTTGCTGATACCTTTGAGAAGGGAGTAGCTACAGAACTTAGTGAAAACCTGTAAAACTCTGCGTAAAAAATAAAGGGACAGATAACTAAAAAAATAAATAAATAATAATTAAACCTGCCTTAAACTGGTTAATCTGGCAGGTGAAAACAACTCCAGAATTACAAGGCTGTTATTTTGCCATCCAATTTTAGTGGTACAACAAGATTTTTAAACTGCATATGTAGGCAATGAAAGAAAGTGTCAATGTTGTACAATAGCATTATAATTATTTGTAAATTCTATACACCTGCTGATCAGTTTGAGCCTGCACAGAGACAATAAAACCCAAATAGTGTATATTCTGCAGAGAAATGAAGGAAAACCTAGTGTTTTTATGGCCCAAATACTTATTGAACTCACGTTAAAGATTAATATTTCTTGTCTTGTTCTGTATTTCCAACCAAAAACTTTGAAAGTCAAGGAAAAAGGAAAAAGGAAACAAAAAAAACAAAACAACCAGATCTATACTATGTTAAACTAAAGGAGTAAGGCAAGATAGTGTGTGACACCAGCTAATTTGCTGGATCTTGTGGGTTTTTGGAGAAGGTCAAGGACTAAAAGCTGACCAAAATAGCTTTTATATCTTTATTATTCATTACCTGACAACATGCTGTGATTGCCTATTATTGCAGTGGGTTTTCAGTACCTGTAAATACACAGCTGGTGATTAGTATTGCCTAAAAGAGATTTTATCCCATGGATATATTATTTACTTATTGTTGACGTTGTGCATCGAGAACATCCCTTGTGCACGGGGCTGACTGCTGTTCAGTGCTCATGCATGTGCAATTAAAGCTGAACATTCTCCATTACAGGCCCCAGGAATGGAGCAAATATCTTCCAGTGCCTGTGATTTGTCTTCATTTCCCAACACTTCTAAAGTGCCTGTACAGTTAAATATTTAACCACACTATGATTTCCAGAGAAGCGCAGGTGCATAGGACGATAACTCAGGCAAACAGTGAAGGACTATTTCTGCATGGTCATATTCAAAACAAGGTGCTTTTTATCTCCTGCTTGTCAGCTCTGCCACATTGCTTATTGGCTATCAGATTTCACAACTTTGAAGTCACTTATTTATTAGCCTTATAAACTGGGTGCTCTGTATGTGCTTGCCTGTGTTGGTGCCATGACATCTCACTGCCTTTGGTTTATGCATAATATACGCCTGTCAGAAGGTGCAGCACAGGTGTTTCTGAACACAACCACATGCGTGCTCACTGTCTGCTCTAGTGACACATAATGTGCTGTTTTCGATCTCATTCTGTCACAGCACAGCATTTAAATAAACATTTCTTCTACACTGCTCACCTTTCCTTGAGGAACAGCCAAGACTTTGCTTATTTTGCAGTATTCCTTCAGTCTGGTGAACTGTTTTCACTTGGGGATAATTTCTGGGGTCTCTAATGTCTTTACTCCTTTCTTTTTCAAGTTCTGAAAGAGAGGAACACTATTTCAGAAGTTTACAATCAACAGATGGCACAGGAAACTGGAACAGAGGGAGGATGAAATGATCAGAGAAGCAACACAAAGCTTTTTGTTATAGCAGTTATAACATAACTCACTCTTCTTCATACAGTGAAAGAGCCCAAAAGCAAGTGTCACAAGCAAACAGGTCTTCCCCACCCACAATGTCTCAGATTTGAGAATCTCCAGATGTAAAAATGTCTTTGAAAAGTAGTGAGTAGTCTTTCTGCCTGGGAAAAATCCAGCTGTGACAGTCAAAGGGTGTTACAGCCACTCACCACTCCTTATTACAGATTTCCTGCACAGGGGTGGACAGGACTCATTGTGAAGGTGCTGGTCATTCACTATGTACAAAAAGCTTTTGAGTTTTTAAGGGGACAAATAATGCATTAATTAGTCATATGAATTAATCCTTTGCTTGGGCAGAGAAAGAATCCAAGGAGAGCACCAGATGTAGTTCCACCATCCAGGTGACATTATGAGACAGCAGGAAATGGAGACTACATCAGTTGACAGTCTGTTCAACAACTTTTTATATTATTAGAGAGAGACAAATAGGCCAGCTATTGACTGATACATACTGAATTTCCCAATTGTTTTTATGATTTTAATGATTTTTGAAAATCTAGCTATTTTGTGCACAGGGAATATGACCAAAAATGCAGTTTTTGTTTTTTAAAATAACTTCATATATAATGAAATCTTTTATCAGAATGCTGTCAAGGCAGTAAAAAGTGTATAAAAGCTGGTATTAGATGGCAATGTTTATCAGGCACAAAAACCAGCAGAAAGACCCAATGGAAAACCAAGAGTGAGAAGAAGAAGGGTAATAATAATTATTTCTTTTTAGATGTTAAAAAGAAAATCAATAGTCAGTGATGGGAAGTGAAAGAAGAGAGAATCTGCACAGGAAAAGCAAAATATTTTGCTATTTTTCCACTTGCTGCTTTTCTGAGCAAACACTAGTTTCTCTGCATTGTGGTAGCACCAAAAAGACAGCACAGGGCTGAACACAGCTCCATGTTTTTTTTTGCTGATAATTTTTCCGCATATGCAGTAATAACTAACAAAGTGAATGGGATTATTGGTGGGGGAATTTGAGCAGTCCAGTTGAATGGACACAATCTGACCAAATATTTCAGCTGAGTGAAAAGTAAGGAAGAATGAGGACCGGATACTACAAGTGTCTTGTGGGGTCTCAGAAATCTCCTGGCAGAGAAGATGGTTTGATATATTGGAAATTTTAAAAAGTGGAGTGGAAAAGGCAGTGGAAATGGATTATCAGCCTCAATCAAGGCATGGGAAGAGGTTTTAGCTCAAAAGCTGGCACCCAGTCTGCAGCTATTTCTCATCCCACTTGATTTTACTGGTGTGTCCCAGAGGTCTTGTTTCACCTTCTCTAATTTTGCTTTAACTGAAGTTTCCCAATTCATTTAGCTTTTGTGGTGTTTAGCTATTTACAGTGCACGGATGAAAAAGGCTAGAAACCAGTGTGGAAACAACACACAGTGTTTGAGTGACAGAGCAATTAGAAGGCCATATTATGGTATTTCTTTGTAAAGAAATACTCAAATGTCAGCTAAACCCACAGTCTAGCTCAGGGCATGCTGGAAAGCAGTAAAAAATGCCTGCAAATCCTATCTGAAAAATTAAAATTAAAAGTAAAATACTTTTACTTTTGGTAACTGCCCAGTAGATAGCCATTGATTATATGTATTTTAGCTTTTTCTGAATGCTTGTCAAGAAATTAACTTTGCTTAATTTCAGGCTTTTATCTTGGACAATACTCTTCAGCCAGGGCAATTTTGGTTTTATTTTTCCTTTGTGGAAAAACTACTACTTCTTACACTCTGAACCTTTGATCTTCCTCCCCCTCATTCCCCCTAATTACTACACCAGCTAGAACAAACCAATTTGTTTTGTTGCAAGCTCTGTGTGATTATCTTCCATGGGCATGCATGTGAACACAGCCAAGCTACACAAAGGCTGATAAATGAGCCATTTATTTGATACAGTAATAATCAGATTTATCAAAGGCCTGTGATTTGGCTGCATTACATATATATTAATCAGAGATCTTGAGCTGGACTTCCTCAAGGTGACCACCCCCTAGGTCCTCCTAAAAGCCTATTTTCTTCTGTACTAGGTATAATACTTTGGTAATTGTAATCTTTTGTGGTCAACTTTTAAGCCACCTTGAAAAGACCTCAGATCATTTTTTTCAGGCAGCATTCAGGTACTTTTTACGCTTTTTCCAGCTGAGTGTTTTTCTTGAAGTGGATGAAACTTACTGAGTGCCCTTGTCAGGATTTTCCCTTTTAACTTGCCATTTTAAAGAGGTGCGAGAAATTAACACAGAATTAAAAAGCAGAGATGTACTTGCGTGAACCTTGTTTTGGCAGATTGTGGTTGTTGTTTTTTTTTTTATACTCATGAAGTGCAAAACCCTTCCCAAGTACTCAGAATTTTATACAATCAGTGTGGGTGATTCCTTCAATAGGAGACTGAATTTTTCCCCCCCTTTTCCCCAGTGGGATAGAGAATCCTGTGTATCTCACCCACTGTGCCACGTGGGCCATCAGGTGCTGGAGGAACTCCTGAAAGGACCCTGAAGCTCCCAATGAGCTCAGCACCTTGTCTGCCTCTCTGGCCATTGGGTTCCTCTTCTTTAATTTTGTGAATCCAGAAAAAATGTGAGTAGAATAACCTTGTTTATTCCACCCCCTCCTCCCACCTTCTATGTAAGGATCAATAAATAAACTGATAATTAAATATATGCATCAATTCAAATGTTGATCCTAATTTTGCCTACAGTTTTCCTAATGCGGTTATTTTTCTTAAATCTAGTAAGATTGATCTTTAAATGCATTATATACTGATTGCCTTGGTGTCTGTCTGGGCAAAAATCAAATAGTATATATTTGGAAAACTTTTCTTTAAAAACTTTTATTTTAAGTGATCTTCAAACTAGTATGTGATTGATATGGGACCACCATCATATTTTTTAAACAGAGAATAGCCTATTTATTTAGTTCTCAGCCTGTAACACCTGCAATTTTTGTCTTTGTGAAAAGTAGCCTGAATTTTCATTCCAGTAATGAGTTTCAAGTACCAACAGTGAATATGGAAATATGACTTTATGTTGCAGTGAGAAAAGAAGTATTAAATTCTTCCTGGTTTTATGGGCTGTGTATCTTGCTGGCTCATTCTGCTGCATAAATTGAAGAGTTGAAGACAGAGATTTCTTTCTGGAAAAAAGCTCACGCTTCATTACTTATATACAGAGCTCTGTAATGTGACACAGCTCTTATTTAGCCTCTCTAATATGATGCATCTAAAGGAAGAATACCTGCAGCTGAATTTATTAGGTGAACTACCGGGTTAAAGGGACAATTTTTACCAGTAAGTATCTTAGGGCTTCTATTTCACAAAGTTACATAATATATGTAAATTTAAGTGTGTGTCTTTCTCCAGACAGAGACACTGAAATTTGACCAAGAACAGAGGTTAACTTTAAAACATTCTAACTTTGATAAGAATGTGCAATTGCCAATTGCAATATATAATAATTCTCTATCATAACATGCCATATCATTCAGAAGCTAAGAAAATGAAGGTCTTACTTTTAGAAAATATATAGAATCACAATGTAAATTAATACTCATTAGGACAATTTCCAAAAGAGCAAATGGGATAGGAGGCATATCAGTCTAAAGTTGTGATCTCAGACCTTCCAGGTCACTCCTTAACCTGTTATTACTTTAATTAGAAAGTTACTTTGTAAGGCTGGGTTTCTGCTCTTACACTTGTGCAATGATGTTGCTGTTTAAGCTCTACCCAAGCTTTGGTGAAGTCAGAAGTCAATTGCTCAAATCTCTACAGTCTTGTAGGCACCCGTGTCTTATACCAGGGCTTGCCTTGCTTTTTAACATGGAAATTTTTATCTGATTGATAAAAGCATCTTGCATCTTAATCTGTACTTTGCAGCCAGATAAACTGAAGCATAGGAAGATAAAATGTTATTCAGATCACCCAGAGGAACAGTGGCAGGACATGATGTACAACACTTACTGTTGTCTAGTATGTTCCTTTACTTAAAAGAATATTTCTGTCCATTGCACACAAACCAATTGCAGTAATTTGACTGTTCCCACATGGGCTGTCCAGTAGAATGTATTTCTGAGCTTAGATGTGACAAGTGTAGTTCTGAAACTGCAAAATGTAGTTAATGAAAACTTTATTTTCCTCGGCATGGAACTTGTTTAAAGTCAGTATTTTTATTAGTCTGTTTGGGTGTATTTGAAGGGTAAAGTCTGTATTTGACCTGGCTCTCGCAATGGTTTGGTAGAAAACGAGTGAGCTGATGTATTGGAACCAGTGTGGCTGAGTATCTTCACTAATGACCCAGAGGAAGGGACTGAGGGCAGCTCAGCAGCTCTGCAGGTGGCACCGAGCTGGGGGTGCAGTGACACACCTGAGGGACGGGGCCATCCAGGGGGACCAGGACAAGCCCCAGGGGTGGCCCCTGGGAATCTCCTGAGGTTTGACAAGCCCAAGGGCTGGAGCTGCACCGGGGTCAGGGCAACCCTGGGATCAATCCAGGCTCCGGATGAGCAGATGGAGCAGCCCTGGGAGATGGACCTGGGGGTGCTGGTGGGGCAGAGGCTGGACATGGCCTGGCAAAGTGAACTGGCCTAAGGTCTCTGCACAAATTCTCCTTCCCTTTGTGAATGAGGCCCCCTGTCCTAACCCAGCCCGAGAGCTGTGGTGGGTTTCCCTCTGCCTGGCTGTGACTGCAGACACAGAATTCCCTTGTCAGGGCCATTGATTGTGACACTCCAGGATGCACAAACATCCTTCCTGCCCCATGCCAATGATGCCTAAAGGTTTGGTGTGTATTTTGTAGATCTTTAGAGTTTTAAACTTATAGGCTTTCTTGTTAACATACTAAGTGGTGTTAGAAGTTACTGAAGTAATTTTCTCACCTTTTCTTATGTTTTCTGAAGGTGTTTTTCAGAGCCACCTGCAAGATAACCTGAAGACAAAACAAAAGAAGATCCCAGAACCCTTGGAGCTGCTCCAGGGGGGCAAAGCTCATGACCCTGGTGGGTGGGACACCAGGGGAAATGGGAATCATGGGTTGGATTTTAGATGTCATATATGCTAATCACTGGAAGTTATAAAAACTGCAGCATCACTGAACCACAGGTGTGCATACTCTGGGTATACATCTGGAAGCTTCCAAATAAAGGTATATATCTATCTTTCTCCATTAATGTTTTTCTGAGTGCCTGTTTTCCAGGATTTCAGACATCACCAAGAAGCAGTTCATACTCACCCATGGCTTGTGAAGCTACAGCAACGTGTCTGTGCACTAAGCCTGGGCACACATCCTCCAAGGCATACCAGACTAAGTGATATTCTGCCTTCCTCAGATAATTTTAGAAGTCTTGCTGGTTTTCTCTAAAATCTCATTATACAATAAACACAAATGGCATAAGTCATTGCAAGGCTTTTTTTTCCCACTCTCAATATGTAATTAGCATTACAAGAAACCAAAGTATTGGCTAACAAATTGCAATGCTTAGCTGATGAATCCAGAGGTTGAATACAAAAAAGTGTTACTATTTTACTGTTGGATATATATAAAATTTTTTTTCCTGGTATTAAACATTGTCCTTCAAGCAACCTGACACATAATCACAGAGAATTGTCATTAGTGACTGCACCATAATCTTTCAATTATTCTAACTGTGATAAGCTTCTGCATTGTAAAGCTCTGGAAGTACTATTGTATTATTTAACTAACTGCGCTTAAATCATAAAATGGTCCTCCTTCACCTCAACAATCAAAGACGTTCAAAGTTAAAGCTGAGAATGAAGAGTACAAAAGAACATGAAGAGGTCGTTTGTGCAAGCCAAAAAAAATCTGCTTGCATTTTCATTTTCCTTCTGAACTACTTTATTTAATTTTGGTTTTAAATCAGACAGCAAGCAGGCAAAAATGCAAAGCTAGGTGTCTGAAATACACTGAAAAAATATATGTGCATATTTTTAAATAAATAATATCCCTAAAATGTAACTGTGAAATAGGCTTTAAGACACACAGCGCTCCTAGTTTTCATCAGGCAGCGTCTGTGTTGTCTGAATAACATTTTTTTGATAGACCCAAGTAGGAACTGATGAGGAGCCTGGCTTTAAAACCTCACAGCACTTCCAAGTCCCGTCATTTCTCTGAGACAGCAAAACATCTCTAGCTCCAAAGGTGTTTGATATGTTCACTCTGGAATTGTCCTAATAGGCCCAGCTGGCTTTTGTGAAGGAAAAAAACCCTACCTTGTAAAAGGATGCAAGCCTTCCAGCAGCAGTGCAGGAGTGTGTCTCATTGCTTTTCATCTGTGAGCATTTCCCCAGCGCTGTCTGCACAGCCAGCTGTGCACAATCCTGCCCCTCTGGACCCCCATGCTGGAGCACAGGGACCCACCTGTCGGGAAAGCAGGAGGGGAAAAGGGCCAAACTGATGAGCTGATTACAGCCTAATAGTCGAAAATAAAGTTAAAAATAAAGTTGAGAGTAAAGGTCCAGAAGAAAAGAAGCACTGATATGTTGAGATCAAGACACCCTAGGAGAGAAAGCAGAGAGGGGAAGATCACAACTCATCAAGGTGGAGATTTGGGCCATCCCAAGGTGCAGTAGAAGTCAAGTCTTATCTGTGTGAGAGTCTTGAGAGCAAAGGTTTAGTGAGAAACTGCACAGAGGGTGCCGCTCCTGCTGCTGATGTAATGAACAAGTTAGCCACAGCTCATCATTATATTTATTATGCACAAGCAACTGTTCAATGCTCATGATTACCCTTTCAAGCCACTGATCCTAATAAAAGATACCAATATAAAAAAGACATGGGTATGTGAGGTATGCAAGGTGGTCATTAACTCCTTTTCTTTTTTTTTTTTTTTTCCTAGTTTTTTTTAGCTATCCATTAGCTATAATTTGCATTCCCAATATTCACAAGGCTCATTATCTAGACATATTATCATTGTAACAATCTTGCCTATACACTTAACCTTTCTTTTGTGTAAATGATCCTTGCTTTTCTCCTTTTATTTTTTTTTTTTTTTAATTTTATTTCTTTCTTCTGACTGTCTGGAAAAAGCTCTGAGAGCTTTTCTAAGATCTAGCTGTAATGAAATCAGTGTTTCCCATAAAAATGCTGATTATTTCATGGTCTATAAAAATTTTGAGTATGTGTTTAAGTTGAAGAAAAAATGATCTAGCTGAAGCCAAAGGAAAGATAATTTCTCTCTTAACTGATTTTCTGGACTGAAAGCAACATTCTAGGGATATTTCTCAAGTAAAACCCTTTGGAAGTTGCAACTTTCAGAGTGCCTATGCAGAAAACTTAGCTGCAGTAAGGAAGCTAAGTTATGTTAGACTTGCATAACTGATATCAGAACAGGGCAAAATTTATTTCTGTTCTCCTCTCCTCGAAAAAGAACAAAAGAAAAGGTATGCAAATGGGAAAGATATCAGTATTTGAGTAGAGCTTATAAAAAGAAATAAAATACAATAAGGCTTTTCCATCTGGAAAACAAAACTAACGTGCAATGTCAAAGAGGTAAGTGAAATTATGAATGGCAGAGGGAAGGTCAATGAGTTAGAATTATTCTCTGTTTCTCATACTATAACAGCTGGGGGCATCAAATGAAATGAGCAGGCAGATGGTTTAAAACAACAAAAAAAAAAGTTTATAAAATGCATGATTAAGTTGGGGAGTTCATTGCCACAGGATGTTGTGGATGCCAATAATGTTAATGCCTTCAAAAATCCATTAGTCAGATTAATAGGGAAAATATCCATTAGAAGGTGTAAAACACAGTAATTTGCATCTGCATCTGGCTCTAGAAGTGCTTTATCACAAATTCTTGGAGGTGGAGAAGATATATGTGAAAAAAATACAACTTATGCTTCTCCACTCTAATATAACCATACTCAGTTTGGTTTCTTTTATGTTCTACATACATTTTTAAGAGGTATCTTATGTAATCACAGAAACAGAAATGTTTCTGTTTAATTTCATCTGGTTAAAAAAAATCATTGGTTTATTTGCAAATAGCTAATATTAAAATCAAAAAAATTACAAGTTTCTTCATGTCAGGAAGATGTAAAATATTGCACAAAAGTAAAAGAAATTAGAATGCTATTGTCTTCCTATGACTATTCTGAGTAGAATTCATTGACTTTTGCTAGGTTATTTTCAATTAATTTGCATAAATTTTTCCTATTAATACTTTTTTTTTTTCCTTATTAAACAGGTGCCAGTAGAAATTTCAGCAGTACTAGAGACTCACTGAATTGTTGTCTGGGAATTCTGAACACTAGGTTAAGAAGAAACAAGGAAAAAGTCATTTTGTTTAAATTTATTAATGTGTTTCGGCCAATCAAGGTTTAATCAATGTCAGTAAAAGATTTCTCAGATAAAACAAAGGTTGAATACTTACACTCTGTGCCATTGTGTCGTTTGTAAGGAATCTCCTTCTCTGAAATGGGAATTACTGGATAATCACTAAAGTGAAAAGTAGTTACATTCCACACCTGCATGTGACTCCTGTTGGTTTCCAAATATGTGTAATAAGTTTCAAAAATTAGGTCTTCTTAACATGTTGTTGTCACCACAAATAGAGCAGCATTTTCATTGTGTATGGTGGAGCACAGGATGGGACCCCGTGTGGTTATGTGTTCTCTCTCTTCCCTTCCATCTATTGAATAAAGAGTGCCATGAATTCCTCTGATCTTCCTTGTGGATCACATGTTATGTAGTTCCCTCAGTTCTCAGTTCCCTTTTCTCTAGATTATCCAAGCTGATTTTTTCCCACCAGGCGACACAGGGTTCTTTCCTCCCCTGGTCTCACTGTTGGTCTGTCTGTTCAAATTGGTCTGTCCCACTAAAAGGGTTGGAAATGCGAGGAAATGCCAAGAGCCTGTGTGCACGTCCAAACCTGAACTATAACTCCAAAATTTCAAAAATGCTGTATAACTTGAACATTCACTATCAGACATAAGATATTACTCATATAGTTTTTATGGGATTTTGAGTTCGTTCAAGAGCTCTTGCTATCCGAGATCTGGTGTGACCTAGTTGTGGCTTTCCAGGACCTGAAGGAGCTACAAGAAAGATGGAGAGAGACCATTTACAAGGGCTTGGAGTGACAGGACAAGGGGGAACGGCTTCCCACTGATAGAGAGGAGATTTAGGTTGGATATTGGGAAGAAATTGTTTCCAGTGAGGGTGGGCAGGCCCTGGCACAGGTTGGGCAGAGAAGCTGTGGCTGCCCCATCCCTGGCAGTGTCCCAGGCCAGGTTGGACGGGGCTTGGAGCAACCTGGGCTGGTGGGTGGTGTCGCTGCCCATGGCAGGGGATGGCACTGGGTGGGCTTTACGGTTCCTTCCAACCCAGGCCATTCTGTGGTTCTGTGAATCAAGGATTCCATTAAAATTGCCTTTATGTCCTGGTAGAACCAAATTTTCTAAGTGGCTGACATGTTTTCTCAGTCAATTCGTTCACTCTTTTTGAGCTGTACTTCTTTCCTCTTGGAATCTTGCTGAAATCTGAGTTGTTGATTTTCTCAAAAAACAAGGGCTTTTTGTTTTTTTATATTTGGATCCTTGCTTCACATTCTCTATCTGTGCAGCTGCTATCATATTCCTTACAATCTGTGTCATGAATTTATACTAAAGAGATCTAGAAACAGAGTGTCATGTACAGTCCCAGTATAACTGGCTACTGAAGAGAAAAAGATGGTGTTAAGAATGGTCTGATTTTTCACCCTCAGGCCTCTGCTTTGACATCTACAAATGATACATCCCCACATGTCCGGGGGGGCTCATTGGATGCATATTCTGGTCTTGAGTGGAGAGGGTTGGTATATTGAGATGATTCAACTGGTATTTATGTGGGTAAAATTGCTCATAGTCAGTCAATCCTCTGAGTATACAAAAGAACATGATTTTAAAAAATTGTTCAATATATGACCTTGCAAACACTGTTTTCATTGAAATAATATTCTGTCCTTATTCTTCCTCAGTATGTATGGTAATACAAGATATCCACATGGAAAATTATAGTAAAATATTAACATTCATCTGTTTAAGCTGTTTATTGCCCAAAGACAAAATACCATAGTTTGTTCTCTGCCTCGTGAGCCTGAGTTTAGGTTAATGGGATGGTGCATAGGTTAATGAGGTATGTGCCTGGGGAATAGCTACCTTTATACATCTTTTGTAATTAATGATGACAGCTTTTCTATTCTGAAATCTACTTATTCACATTTATAAAACAAATATGAAAACAAATAAAAGGCAAATAAAAAAAAAACAAAAGAAGAAGCAAATACAAAATGAAAATTAATAAATCTTTCTTATCAGTATTTTTACTTGAATCAAGCTTTTTCTGTTCCTATTCAGAACACTCATAATATTACTTTTATGTTTGCTTACAAGTTCCTCCTACCTTCCCTTTTAATTGAGCTCACAGCTGTTTGAGCAGTTTGTTTTAGATATTCTACATGAGGAATTTTTAATGTTCAATGACAATATAACTTGTTTGGAGGTGTTAGACATTCAGTGTGATTTTGATTTAGCCAAGTGATAGGGCAATGTACATTCTTTTGTTTTGATTAGAGAAATCTGTCTTAGGCCCATGATATAGACATTTGATTTTTGGTGTTTTTTTCGTTGGGTTTTTTGTTTGGTTTGTTTGTTTGTTTGTTTGTTTTGGTTCTTGTTTGTTTGTTTTGAGGTTTTTTGTTTGCTTGGTTTTGTTTGGTTTTCATTATCTAATTTAAAATGTAGGTAATTTCAGATCTAAAATAAAGAGAACAGTTTCCAAACTGGTTAAGTAAAAGAAATGTGAATTTTCATGAATCTCATGGCTGGATTTTCTGGTGTCTTGCTGTGCACCAAAAGATGTAGCTGTAGGGAAAACAAGAGTCCCAAAGACACCTCCAAATGCTGAAGTTTCTCAATCTGTTCTTCGTGTTTCTTACCATTTTGGAGCAATTAGCATGTCAAAAATAACAAAACTCGGAAATCAGCACAAGCAAGAACAGCCTCTCCATTTCTTTAGGACAAACACAGGTTATTTTGTGCTAAGAAGTCTCTGTGCCATAAAATAGTCCCAGGAAATGTCAATTGACTAGGAAAGACACACTCATAACTCTTTGCTCTTTTCGTTTGATTATAAACCCAAAAATTTTAGTCACTTGACATTTCTCATATTACTTCTTCATGCCAAATGCATTTGAAATTCTCACAATATGTTTTAAAAATGACTGGATGGGGAGACTATAAACTGTGTGTTTTTTGTTTGTTTGTTTTAGAAATCAAGTACTGCAAAATATGAGCCTGTGAACTTCAACTGGAATAGAATTTACTTGGTGCATCCCTTTATTTGCTCAGAAAACAAAACCAGTCCGGAAAAAGGATCTCATTGGGACCGAAACCAAAACTGTGTATACTGTTTTTCAAACTGCTCCTCAGGTCCTGTCTATGAATGTTAACAGAGACACAGATTTAAACAAAGATAAATTAAGAAGTGCATAGATTTCTAAAATATTGCCCCTTTTTGTTTGCCAAAATTACTTTTACACCCCTCAAATCGTTATGTTACACTCAGCTGAAGGAAATCTCTCCAGGGATTCGATCTGCAAACACCAAATACAAAATTATCAGTTTAATAAGAGACTAGGTTTCAAAATACCACTGGTTCACTTTCCCCCCACCTCTTAACAAAAACAACAGTTTTATTAAAATGAGTGATGAATGTACATCTTCCTGTTATTGTTAATTTTATATAATGGCAATTAAAAGGAACACCTTCAGTTCACTTCTGGAGATGAAACTGCTAGTCAAGAGAATTGTGCATAGTAACAGAAGTGTTGCTCTAAAAAATAAAAAGGTATAAAAAGAGAAAGAAAAAATGATGAAATTAGGCTAAATATAAGCCACACATTTCAATTATCAGTCTAGTTATTAAGCAGTGTCATGGCTATACAATCAAATGCAGTGGGTTACAGACATTAATCCTGTTGAATATGACTGTACTAGAATTAGCTGTGATATTAGGAAAAAGTAATATCCATTGTTAACATTTTCAGCTTGCAGTTCCATCTTTCATCCCTATTACAGAACAGACTGGCAAAGTAATTGATTCAGTAAGCTCATTTTTTTTGGCATTTGTTCTTTATTCATGTAGGCATTAATTACAATGTACCAATTTCTACCAATATTAGGTTCCTTTTTCTGTAGAAACCCATACATTAAACTTAGAAGCTCAAGCTTTTTTCCTGAAATTTTAATTTTTTTTTGTCATAGAACTTCCAAATGATTGCTAGAATTGCCATGATTTTAACACAGTTGTGAAATTAAAAAGTTGATGTTAAAACACACATACACAGACCTCTTCTGGATTATTCTCAAGTTTAAGGCAAGCGTCTAGAAAATATGGATAGAGCTGAAGTGTATTTTAACATTTCATTTGTACTACATTTCTCACCTTTTCCTCTGCCCTTGAATTTCGTAATGCAATTGCCTAAATTTTCTTGTTCTCAGTGATTGCATTTTGAAAAGTCTTAATGTGCTCACTTTGAGGATGAGAATCCCTGCTTATAAATTTCTGGGGAATTTTTAGTTTTAGTGTAAAGAATAGCACAGATCTGTGTTATTACCTATGCCACGTATTGAAACTGTCAGAAAACCAGTTAAATTCCTTTTCCAAACTACTCTGAAATTCACTCAGCACCTATTTATATATTTTATTTACTACAAAACATAGAGGAAGAGGAAGGTTTTCTACCAATAAAAATACATTATTTCAGAAAAGTGTTTGAACTAGTTTTCCACTTCACTGGGCTTTGGCCCCTCTCTGTTTATTTTGTTTCCCAGAACACAGGTTACAAACACTTCTCATTCAGAAAGGCAGCATTCATGTAGATAGAGTCAATGCTGATTCCATTTTAAGACTATTTTTAATGTTTGAAAAATTGCGACTTGGGTGGGAGAGGAAGGCAGAGTATAACAAACTACACATCCTCCTGCTTCTCTAATTGAAGCAAAGCAGAAATTGATTCTTTCTGGCTAATCCAAATAAAATATCTGGGCCAATATTGGGAAAAAAAAAATCTTTGTAGTAATGTTTTGTGGCTATTTAAGGAGAGTTTGGAAAAAGGCAGGCAATGTAGAAGAAGCTATAAAACCTAATGACATCAGGCAAACATATTTATGTTCATATAGAAGCACTTTGTGGTGATTGAATCCAAGAATCCAGTATATATATATATATTTCACTCAGCAAAGGACATGGCGATTGCTCCATTTTTTCTTTTTTTTTTTATTTATGGCTGACAGAATGACTTTTTTGTGCTCCATATATTATTTATGGGGACAAGGAAAGCAAGACATTCCATCAAAATGAAACACAATTGAGTTACTCTTAAAGTTGCATTTTGGACACCGAAATTTTCTCCAAAGAAAGCTTTGGGATTGCAAGGTAGTGTGAATGGTTGAAAGACTAAGTTTGCCTTAAATAAAAGTTCTTAACTAGACTAGATTTATTTCAGAATAAAGCAAAAGGTTTAGACTTTTGACCCTTAGTGCAAATTTTCTTCACTCTGTTGCAATTGTTCATACAGGTTAGTAGCCTTTGGTAAGGCTAACTTTGAAAGGAAGTGCCCTGGAATTGAACTTTAAAAAATCTGAATTTAAGTCAACTGAAGCACACTGTAAGCTCATGATTAGGGAAACTCCCTAAGAGAGCAAATATACTAATATTACCTATCACTCCTGCCTTGGCTATTGCTGTGGTAGAAATATGTTCTTTTTACATATCCCTGCATTTGTAATAATATTTTTTCTAGATTTTTGAACAGTACTGTTCAACTCCTAGACAATTAGATCTTTGTAGTTATCCTATCAAAAGTAACAAGGGTCTAATTTGAATGGTGTGCATTAAAATGCACACAGTTCATAAACTACCTATTAGTATGATAATTGCAGTACTCTGTACTTACAGGCTTGGAAAGAACAGCTATTATTAGATATGAATCTGATGGTGGCATCACATAATACATACTAAATACCGTGCAAAAATAGATTATCTCACATTAATTACTTGAATTACTCTGAAAAGGCTCACAGTCCTTCTCTCTCCCTGAAAACATGACACAGGCACAAAGGATGCTCTCTTTCAGTTGGAGACACTAATATGTTGAAGAGCTTGTGTCAAAATAGTACATAGGCCTCAGGGACTCTTATCTTCCCTTGTGCCCAACACAGGAGCTTTTTCACAGCCTCACTTACAACAAATTACTCACTTGTTCCCTATTCCTCTGCGAGAAACATCTCAAATTAATTGGGGATGGTCCTCAGGCATAAATACACTTGAAGGTACTTGTTTCAAAACCTCAAGCAGGGTGCTGAGTGGCACCACAGAAAGAGGTTTCAGCATCAAACAAGTGCTCCCCAGGGCTGATGAGCTGTTTCCCCACTGCTCCCACAGCCTCATGGAGCATCAGGTGGTTTAGGACCAGTGCAGGGAAGTTCCCCTTGGATTATATCTTCCTGAGTGCCACACTGGGAATTCAGCTGCATATTGGCACACAGTGCAGTGCAGTGCCACGATCCTCTATGGCACACGAGTGTGAAAACGTTGATAATACCTGGAGTTTAATATTGTCTTGATGGAGAGGTGTTTAACTTCTCATTCAGCCCTACTGCCACGGGAGGGAAAATTCATATTATGGGTGAAACTAGGAAAAATAAGGATTCAGAAGTGACACAAAAAACTCAACTGCAAAATCCAGTATGTTTCATCTGGGGAAGAGAACATGTGCAAAGGAGAGCATCCTCAGCCTCTGGAGAGAGCAAAGACACCCTGAAAAACAAAATGAGTCAAAGCAGCTGACACCTGCACACACTCTCAGGGTTGTGGTCCTCAGATAATCTCAGAAGGACTGCTGTCTCTCTACTAAAAATTCCTCAAACTTGTAAATGTTCTCCAGCATGGAAATATATTTGGAAGCTGTCCTCTGAAAAACTGTGCCTACTTTATAGGGTAAGTTAAATCAACAGATTATTAAGTAGAGGATTGTATTTTCTCATAAATGAAATACAGTGTATTAGTACCACACTCTCCTCATTTTATGGAAATGCCTGAGATTAGTAGTGTTGGTTTATTTGCAGAGTGGGAGCATTAAAATCTTTGTGGAAATGTATGCAAAGAGTATGATTTTTATTGGCTGGTTTCAACTCCTCTTGTAGTTCAACTTCGAGGATAATACAAGAGTTTAAGTTCTGTTACCAGCTTCAATAAATCCTAAATATCAATTAATTTATTCAATTGCCATATTCAATATTGAGACTATACACATATAATTGCATGGTTTATGTTTGCTGTTCATTTTGTTCAGGGAAAAAAAAGACAAAAGCAAACAAATAAAAGACCCCAGAGCTCTCTTCTCCTTAAAGACGCCACCCTAAACCCACAAAAGTTTCCCTCTCCAGGAGACAGAATCATATTGGTTTACTAATTTTGATAATGGTTGAGGTATTTCACAGGTTCCTTACCTGCCTGGATCTAAAAAAAGGAATCAGCCAGTCTGTAAAAACTTTGTGTATGCATGTACATCTGTTGAAATAAACATTATTTATAGGGATTCATAGTAATTTAGAGAAATTTTCTACTTGCATCACTTGAGCCATCCAGGGCTTGCAGAGCCTGTGTGCAAACATCTGCACAGTCACAAATGAGAGGACAAACACCAAAATGGAGACAAAGAGAGTTTCAAAGTTACTACTGATGGCAATTCTGTAGCTGCCTAACATGGAAACCTAAATGACAAAAGCCGTTTCCATCCTTCAAAACTATAAATTAAATTGCCACTTGGGAATACTGCAGCTTCAATGGAAATATTCCCTGAGGGAGAGCTGCTAACCAAGGATGTAACCTTCTGCTGGGAGACCACATGTTTTATTTATGCCTTAATGCATTCTCATATCAAGAGTCAGGGGAGACAGAACAAAAGGAAAGAGATTGAGATGCAGGATAATGCCAGGTCATTGACAAGTTTGTTTCCAGCTTTATATTTGTGGGATGTTAACTCTGCTCAAAAAAACATCAGATCAACCACCTGTTCCCACCACAACCCATCCAAATATTTAAATTGGGTGTTTGGTGAATATCTGAGTTCTCAATTTAAACCTGCAGTTGAATGAATTATGAAATTATTGGATTTTCACTTACAGAAATTGCATTTCTGCTTGGTTTGCACCAAACTCTCACTGTTGCCATGAATAACAAGTCTTGGATCTGTAAGTTTATGTAGTACCAATTTAGAGGAGTACCAGGGCTTTAAGAGCAGCTCCTGTTTTTTAGGAGTGAGCCTTCTCTGTAGCATCACAAAGTTTTAAAGAGCCATGAAAGAGGCAGTCTGTTCACATGCCAGTATAGCATGCTTTTAAGTAGTTTTGCAGCTTAATTTTAGAAAGTTGTGCTTCTTTAGTTATTATATTTCATATGGTAATTTAAACAATTCAGATAGGTATAGTGATCAAAGTTGCAGGAGGTTCCAATGAGCATCTTTGTTCTGTGTAACAATTTCCGGATGCAAATGGAATGTTTTAGGTGAACACCTTTCAAAATTATAATTTTCTCCTTAACTTTATGATGCCAGGGGACTCAAGTCAAATGTAAGCCTGGAGGCCGGGAGTCTGTCACTATGGAAAACAACGAACTGCATTTCAGGGGATAGAAATACATAAGGTTTACATATGAACTATAAAAGAATGAGAAGAATAAGTGAAATGCACCCATTAAGTTATGATTTAACCTGCAGAGGGTATCACTCTATTCAAACAGCTCTGTAGAAATGGATTTTCCTTCCATTTACTTTCACAGTTTCTCTTAAGAGAGACAGAAACCAAATAATGCTGGGCTCGTATTGTAATATTCTCTTGACTATTTGAATAGATTTGTTACCAGAACAAATGTGTATATCACTGTTTAAATATTTAAGTAATTATATTTAATTGCATAAACATTAGCTTTAGTGACATTGGATACATATAGGAAATGAGAGTAGAGCAAATTGAAATCCACTGTATTACTGGTGTGTGAAGGATGGTTCAGAGAAGACAGGAGCAAGGCATTTTACAGCTTTTTTTTTTTTTTTTTTTTTTTAATTTTTTAGAAATCAAACTTTTAGTGGCCTTACCACATCCCCAAATCTGCCAATGACACTCCCCTAGACTCCACAAATTGCTGCTGGGTAATGGACCAAGATCTTTACCGTTAATCTACTCTGAAAACAAGCACAAACCTGGCTGGTGAAGTTTGAGTGTCATCAAGCCTGCAAAAGTTTGAGTAGCCTGTGGCTCATCTAAGCTATCAGAAATGTCTGGCATTATGAGATATCCATCAGCAAAGAAACACAAAATAGGCATGTATGCAATTTCATGAGATACAGAGGACCTTAATGCAGAAAGTGACATTTGGGGAAAATATTTGTCAGAAATCTGTGACAAAGGCACAAATCTGGACGTTTCATTGCAGAAAACAGTTAAACCTATGAAGTATTTTGGAATAAAAATGCAGGCTGAAGAGGTAATTAGAACATGATGCAACACATAAAAGGAAGAAGGGAAAACACTGCAAGCTGTCCCCATTCTGCCTGTAGGAGGGTAAGTATCCACTTTCATTTAACTTTTAAATCTAAGTGTCACTATTTCTGGGGAAAAAAGAAAGCAAAAAGTAAGTCAAGAAGCTGTGCAGTGCAAAGTCAGAGAGCAATGTGCTTACCCCACTGTCCTGGAACAGATCCTTCCAGGTCCCTGATCGGAAAACATTGATTCACAAATATGTAACCCCCTTGTATTCCTCTGTCTCAGAGTCCATTTTAAGCTCTTGTCTGTGTTTAAAAAAAAGACAGCCTAAATTCAGTCTGTTTGACAAATTATATGAAGGCTAGTTTTTTAACATGCTACATACATGTGTACTGAATTCAGGCTTCAAATGTAACACCTCAGAAAGACTGATCATAAATACTAATATTAATATCTATTAAACATGCAGAGGTTCACCACACTAAAAATGAGGCTAAAATTATTTCAGGGGATATACTTAAGCAATCACTATTCTTTCAGTAAAAGATAAGGGAGCAAAGCTTCTGGTGCACACTCAGTTATTCCAGTCCAGGAGCAATATTTACTTCTGCAGCATGGTTTTGGGCTCCAGACCTACTCCTGTTGATATCAAGATACTGATGGCTCTAGTATTTCCTGCTGGGAAAATACAGAATCACAGAATCACAGAATGGTTTGGGTTGGAAGAGATCTTAAAGACCATATGCTTCCAACTTTCTTGTCATGGACAAGGTCACCTTCTGTTAGATCAAGTGACTCAGAGCCTCATCCATTCTTGAAATACATGACTATATGTTAAATATATAAATACTTGAATATATGTACCTGTGTGAGAGCTTCCTGGTCTTGGTGACATCACTGTAGAGAGGAGGAATCTGCTGAAAGTTGCTGTGGTGCCATCTGGGTGACAGACAGGTTTCCTTGCCATGGCAACCAGGCTGTGGAATCACGGGTTGTGGAGCTGTTACGTACGTGTGTGGTGTCCCAGGATGGAGTCAGGACAGTCTTTAATGCATTTGTATTAAGTTCTTGATTCACATGATGAATTTTTCTTGGTTTATGTGTGGCATTTTTTTTGCCTTTTTTTTTTTGTTTGTTTGTTTTTGTTTTTTCCCTAGAAATCTCAGATAGTTGTTTATTGCAGAGGTGAAGACAAATTTCTGAGTCACCTAATTACTCTTCTCACCAGCCATGGGGTTTAAATCACAGTTAAGTGACATAGTTGGGTAAGTGACTACAACCTCAAACCTCCTTCTGTCAAACCTACTGAACAAATGCTATTAATCAGCAGCTAATTTCATACTATTGATAATTGTCAACACTGTTATGTAAATGCATATTAAAGCAGCTTTACTCAATTTTGGAACAAGCAGGAGGTTTCCTGTTGCTTTTCCTCTTAGTTTCCTACAGCATCACCATTTTAGGCTGGATGGTGTATAAAAGACCTTGGGACCTGCAGGAACTGAATAACCCTCTGCTGACATTTACAGAAAATGTTAAATTACTATGACTTTGTACACTGCAACAACCCTCAATTACTGATTTGTAGGAAAGCACACAGTACAGAAAACTCTGTATTGGAACTGCCTGAGGCCATGTGAATATATAAGAATGCAAGAACATTTTGTCGATCCGCATGTGAGGCAGAAACGTCTTTTAAAGGTCATGCAGTCTGTTTTTTAGGTTGTATTTTGTGTTTGTTTTTCGTTTGTTAGGGTTTTTTTTGTTGTTGTTGTTTCTTTGGTTTTTCCCCCCATTTCTTACTCCTTAAGATTCTTTTCTTTTAATTAAATTTTCTTGTTTTGGACTTGGCATATATTAAAGGAAGCTTATAAACAGAGAAAAGTTTATCTAAATAAAGAGGGGGCGGAAAAGCATTAGCGGTATGTAATGCCTGTTTGTAATGGGTTCTTTCTTTGTTCCAAACACAATTTTTCTCATTATTACCCAGAGTATTCACTGGTTTTTTAATAAATGAGGATGTCCATTGTTGAACAGCCTCTTCTCTTCTTCTACTATGAACAGCATGTTTGTCATTTTACAGTTCCCAGGTAACACTAATTAGTATCTAGCCAAACTTCACTGGAAAGAAGGAAGAAGGAAAAAAGCAAAGAAACCCCAGCCAATAAACCAACCAACCAATCAACCAACCAAAACCACAAAAGCAGATACCTACAGAAATTTAAAGATTTTAAGATTTGCTATGGAGGGAAAAAAAATCCATTCAAGCATCCCTGCTGGAAAACAATATACTGGGTATAACAGAGAACCCTCAAAGATTGTCTATTCTATCACATTTGGTAGTGGTTGCTTCCTAATATAATAAATTTATTATGAAATAACATATTTGTAGTGGACATTTTTTGAAAAAACTTACAGGAGCATCGTCTTTTGTATATGGGAGGTGAAACATGTTCAAAGCCACAGAAGCTGGACCCACGGGTTTACTGAGGTGCAAAGACACATTTAAATTCAAAAATTAAATTGGCAAAATACCTGTTTATTTACCATCCTAATAGTGAAAACACCTGTTCTCCAGCATGGATACAGTCTCTCTTTGCAAGAGGACCAGTCTTGACCATTTCAAGGCTTGAATGCTATAACAGTAATTAAAATGTGTGGCAGCTAATATATTAAAATAAATCTGAGCATTTTGCCTACTTCACTATCAAATAAACAGATTTGGAGTGCCAATGGCCTGTTGGGTGCAGATAAGAGCAGAGTTTTGTGTTATTTAATGTTATGGATGACTCTGCCTGTATGTTCGCTGTCCATAGTGTTCATACAGCGGTGCAAACTCTTCTGTCTATCAGGAAATCTTTTATAACTTTCTCCAAAGAAATGCAGCAACTAAGGCAGAACTTAAATAAACAGGGTTAAGAAATATCAATAAGAAATCAAGGACACAAGCAGAAGAAGAGAAAGGATTTCCAGTGTGTCCAGGGGAGAAAGAACACAGGAAAGAAAGGGAGGGTTTCCATCTCCAAACAGGATGCCTGTTTTAGCCATACCTAATTCCAAAGTGCAAATCCAATGCTGCTCCTCTCTTTGTGTCACAGTTATCTTTCTCCTTCCTTGTGTGCCTTGATCAAGAAAGTAAAGGTGTTCTTATTTAGGTTGTTATCCCTAGTTTCAAATCTTAGCACTTCAAAGTGAACATGAACACTTCCCTCAGAGCTGTGATTTCAAGCTACAGAAGTCAAAAGGGCATGCTCAGCTATGAGTTTATATTTAATTCACTTCCCAAAGGCTTTGCTCTCAAGCAAAGCACTTAAGCTTTATGCTATTTTAATAGAAAGCTTTGATTCAGCCACCAGAGAAAGGTTTTGCTGAGACCTGGCCAGCCAGCCTTATTTAAACTGCAGCCTTGTGACAGAAATGTGGTTTGGTTTTTTTTGTGTTAGATTTTTTTTTTAATGTTTGTTTGCTTTTTTAATAACCATAATTTACTAAGCATATACTTCTGTAAGAGAGTTTAATCCCTAAATCATGAATGTCCCTCTATATAAAATTATCTCTGAAGGATGCCTTGCTAAATACTAATGCTTCTTGATTAGCCAACTTAAGTATTCTTTTATTGCTTCCATTTATTTTTTTTTTTTTTTTTTTTAGAATGGGAAACATTTAAACTGTGGCTTATCCCTGATAGTGGGATATTTTGCTGAGGGCAGCAATCATCCAGTCACTTGAAATCACACAAGTCAGTTCTGTGTAAGAGCAATAACCACCGACCTGCCTGCCTAGAGGGAGAGCATTGGCTCAGTGCTGTTCTGTGGCTATCAGTAGAAACCTTCCCTGTTTGAATTAGATGGATATTGGAAGCGTCCTACCTTTGACTTTAAATCAGTGGCACAGACATCTGTTAGATTAGCTTGTTTGGCTTCTTCCCAAATGAGAACTGCAGGGGTGGAAAACCACATGAGTTGAGATTATTTGCCTCAGAGAATCATTGTTTTCAATTTTTCTCTCTGTCAGTTCCAAGCTGTGTTTTATGTGCAGTACAGTCTTCTCCAATCCTTTGATATACTACTGTTTGCATTGGTCTGAAACTGTGTTTAAAGAGTCTGCTTAAGAGCTGAGCAAGAAGCAGACAGGTGAGGTATCTGGGAGTTCTCCTAAAGGAGCTCCTGTGCACTCTAGCGTTTCAAAGCAGCAGAGTGTGGTCACTACGAGCAGCACTTTTGCAGGTGACAAACTCAAACTCGATATATCTTTGATAGATATGATTAGTTTGCCCCCTAACAATCAATCAAATGATGTTATTTGCTAATGTGACTTTGTTTTGGTTTCTCTCTCCTCTTACCTTCAACTCTTTTATCAGGGAATAATGTGACTTTGTGTTGGTGTTTTTTTTTTTTTTTTTTTAAATAAAATTATTTGAGGCCATTCTTCACCATGCAAAACTCTAGCAGCTCTACCACATTTATAAGGGAAGAATGTAGGTTTTATGTTTCACACATTTATGTTCACTAATGAGATTGAATGCTGTATTTTGGAATTTTGGACATCAGAAGGAATCTCTTCACTGAAAAGGTTGTCAAGCATTGGAATTGGCACAAGGTGGTGGTGGTGGGGGGTCATCATTCCTGGAGGTGTTCAAGAAATGGTGGCAGCCAGTGCTCTTTTCTAGTTGACAAGGTGGAGATTGGTCAAATTCACACTTGATGACCTGGAGGTCTTTTTCGACCTAAATAATTCTCCAGCAGAGATATTAATGCAAAAGCAGGTACTACAGGACATGTGGATAGAGTCTGTTCCCCCCATGTTTTATTGCTGTTGAAGTACATTGTGTAACAATTTGGTGCCAGATCTACTTTGAAGTGTTGCCTCTGGCATTCATATAAAGGCAGACATCACTGCACATTCTCGGCTTCTCTGCTTTTTAAATACAGTCCAAGTTGGCTGACTTCAGCTGGTTAAACATTGCCAGACACAAACTGGAGCTTATGAAGTTTTCACTTTCATCAGCAGTGCTATTCCATACAGATCCTTTATATTTAGCTCCATCTCTGGGTCTCCGGAGATGTGAATATCAATCAAACCTTACTCTAACAGGTCTCCTTAGCCATAGCAGTTTCATATAATATCCCAAAATCTCAAATCAGTTCTGTTAGGGAATCAACTATTTTCTTTTTTCTTTTTTTTTTCTTTCTTTTCTTTTTTTTTTTTAATTTAAAAAATACTGCTGTGATTTCACAGGGTTTTTGCCATTGGCATGAAGCGTTCCACAGCCAGTGGCTGGCGATCCCAAACTGCTTCAATTCTGAGAATCTAGGAAAGGGTAGAATCTCACCATTGGATCCTTTCCTCTGCTGGAGAATTTCAAACCAACTCTTTCAGCTGCAGTGGGATGTGCCTTTGCCTGAGACAATTCACTGCTAGTCAGACTACCTAAGACAGGAGAATTTCTCACATTTAGAAGACACCTGCATGAAGCAAAGCTGATATTAGAGCTTTCTGTGGTAATACTGAGCACACTTGATCACTACAAGACCAGCAGCAAAGCACTTTTAGCTAGGGAGGGTGGGACTAATCCTTCCCTCCATAATTTCCCCGACCCACAGTATCTTATTTCATTTAGGGAATAGCTTTTCCTTCACAAAGATCTTTCCTCCAGGAGGGTTCCAACAAGAAGGAAGACAACAAGAAACATGCAGAAGTGTTTTTTACAAGAACTTGGATTGACAGGTTAAGAAAGAATGACTTCAAACTGACTGTAGGCTTAGGTTGAATATTAGGAGGAAATACTTGGCTGTGAGAGTGGGCAGGCCCTGGCACAGGTTGGGCAGAGAAGCTGTGGCTGCCCCATCCCTGGGAGTGTCCAAGGCCAGGCTGGACGGGGCTTGGAGCAATCTGGGCTACTGGGAAGCATCCCTGCCCATGGCAGAAGGTGGAATGAGATGATCTTTGAGGTCCCTTCCAATCCAAACCATTCTGGAATTGTATGATTCCAGCAGCCACGTCAGCCATAGAAAGACAGTCATAGTTGGAAGGTACGGGAATCCACCTGCTCCCCTATTCTGGGTTTCCCTGAACTCACCCAGGCTCACCCAGGTAAAGGTTTTCCATGCTCTGTTCCTGTACTTCCTATGCTTTATTCCACAAAATGTGAGTGAGGGTCTTCACAAGTTTTCTGCTCTGATTGTGTGAAATCTTGTAAAATTTATGGTGATGTCAGTGCACGCAGTTATGCAGAATATGCCAATATTAGATGTGGTTCTGCGTTTATGGAAGATATAATTTCTTACAAATAGATAACCAGAGGATAATTATCAAATAAAATTTAAAAAAAGAAATTGTGGGAGGCCTAATATAAGCACTAAAAAGCCACTCTTAGGAAAAATGAATGCATGAATAAATATATATCCAAAAAATACTTGCAGGCATCTCTTCCAAACTCAGTTATTGTTTTTTTCTTCTAACGACAAGTTTAGCATGTTAAAACTATTACTATTCTCCCTGTTTATATTTTTTGAGAACTGTTTCAGATAACTAGCCTGTAAATAAAGAGTTTCTAAGAGTAAAGAAACAAATGAGCCATCATTTTTTATTTTATTTTAACACGGAAATAGTCTGCAGCAGAAACATCACTTTGTGTTTCAGCAGTGAGGCCATGGAAGAAATCATTTCACCTAGTAATTTCCATAGCTCAGGAATTAGGAAAGCCAGAAGGTCTGAAATTGAAGTTATGTAATGCAACGAAAAGTATATGAGTATGTTCTGCTCACACCATGATCTTTGAAAAATACCTATTAGGGAAGGTAAATATAAATTCAGAAGAGGTTTTAATGGCAGAAATAGATGTGCATGAGCAGATTTTCCAAATTGCACAAACACTCTAAGAACTCTGAAAAAAACCTGTGGTGCAGTGAGAGGATTTCATCAAGAAGCTGTCCTTCTGTAGTCTCATGTTTGCCAGACAATTTGGAATTATGTAAGTTCCTAAACTGCCAAGAATAAGTGTAGAAAAATGTTGTCTCAAATGTTCAAAATTGCCTGCATTAACAACTTTATTTTTCAGAAATTTTAGACAGCTCCAGTTTGACAGAACCTAAAACTGGCCTCTCTGGACCCAGTTCAAAAACAATGTTAAAAGTGGGAATATTTCCTTTTAAACTCTAGGCATTACACATTCAAAGTGTTAGATCAAAACTATTCTTAAAAGTTTAAATAAGTTCATAACATAAGCAGCATTGTCCCCCTCAGCTTAATATCTTTTTCAGTTGCTTAAAAAGATAATAAAAAAGACCAAACCCCAAACAAAATTAATTTTCCTGGCAGTAATTTCCTATTCTTGTATAAATTTATTGAGGTGTATTTTAAGCTAATTTCCCTGAGAGGCCATAGCTTTCTAAAAGTTCTAAACCTTCATATGTCTAACATTACTAACACGAATCCACCTTTCCCCTCATCCAGCTGCCTGTGACTCTCAAAATGGAGCACTGGAAATTATTTAGTTTCTTCTCTACCGTCATTGCTTTCCTCACTCTGATTTTTTTGATAAAATCCCATTCTGCACCAGTTTGGACTTTTGAACAATATCCTTATTCTAGCACCACACAGTTTTAGAACAACATATAAATCACATATTTTTGTGTTTATTCATTTCTTCTGGGCTTCTGTCTTCAGCTGCACAAAACATTTTGGGAGTATTTTCAGTGCACAGTGTCCACATAGTCCCTGGGACAACATGGGAAATACAGAATATATGTCAACAAGTCATTATGACTCCCCAGCTAAAATTACTTATCACTAGCATTGTGACTGTGTTGCCTCCCGCAGTACCCCAAAGACTTTTCCCTACTTTGAGAGTTGATTTGTTTGCAAATAGAAATGGTGACTTGAATATCTAAGTATTTTTGATTACCAGGTCCATTAGGTGCAGGAAACTGCATTCTTGAAGAAGTAATGCCTGTCTAATTTTTTGTATTCTATTCTTTATCTCTAAAGGACTTTGATGTGTGTATTTTCTGTCCTTTGCAAGTGATTTTGATTAGAGTACTAAGGAATACACTTGCTATGAAAAGACCCTATCACAGTTAGCTCTCTGTTCCCCCAGCCAATTTTTATTTAGCTAACAGTGTAATTATTTTCTTTCAGAATAATTAGGATTACATTAAAAATCAAGTGCTGAAGTGGTCACACTTCTATCCTGACTTAGATTCTTGAATTCATGAATGATAAAACAATTAATTTATTCTAGTTTTCCTGACTATTTTTATTTGTGAAACAGTTTTCTTTGGCAAGGAGCATAATGTAAGTGTTGCAAAAAGAAGGATGTTTGAAGATCATCAAACATTTGAAATACAAAATAAATATAGGTATTTTATTTTAATGTATTTTAAATATAGCAGAGATTATTTTAGACTCAAATTATCATACCATAAATTTTTTTTGGCTTTGGTTCTGAAATGTGCAGCCCATAGAACCCTGACTATTCTTTGCTTCCCATTGCTTGCAGGAGTTATTCCTCAGGTTATACTATGTACTCATTAATATAACTCCAGTGAGGCAGACATAATAAGCTTATTTATGTCACTTATCAGAGTTATTTTTAGTTTACTATTATTTTTTTTACCTGTTTTCTAGCAGTAACTGAAGGTTAGCTCAAAACTCATAAAATTGTAGAATCCCAGAATGGTTTTGTGTTGGAAGGGACATTAAAGACCTTCACCAGATTGCCACTGCTTCTCAAATGGGAGATTCAGGATTCTAAAGACAATGTGAATCCCGCAGATTAACCACGTTAATAAAGTTCTATGAGTTACACAAATGAATTAATTTACAGAACTTCTTTAAAACTGTACATCATGGAATATACCCCTTTCTCATGCTCATACTTACGTAAGCCTTGCCCCACAATAAAACTCTCGTTTAAACTGCTTTTCTCTAAATAAAGTAGACGGCATGGAAACCTGGATTCCTATCTACCTAACAAGCGAGGAATCACAGTAGCTTTTTTCCTACTGCTTCCAGAATTTGTTTAGCTTTTTAAAATGTGCAGTATTTTTTTCTTCAAGAAACTATATTCCCTTCTGTTCAGAAGGACAAATAAAGACAATGTTTGTGTCAAGCCAGCAGAGGCAGCTGTTAATTGACCACAAAAACCTATGAAACTTTTCAGTGAGTGTATATCATTATTCAAGTTGCAACAGACAGATAACAAGGAAAAGGGACAGAATAAAATTTATGGAAGGAGGAAGTTACTTTACTGGGGAATATGCAAATCGCTTACACTATTGCATTGCTCTAAGTATCAGCCATTTAGAAGCAAGAAATGACAGTAGTGTTTGGAGATTCGTGAAAAAAAATAGTTGGGAAAAACCTCCCAAGGAATTAAAACACAAAACACCTTATCCCTGTCACAGTGGAAATCAGTAAAGTAAGGGTGTGGAACTGCCAAGAAAGGGCTTAAGTATGCAAATTTTAAGATACAGACTTCAGAACACAAAATGTTGCATGCAGAAACAAGAAGACACAAATGGAAGACCTTTTGAGAACACAAGAGGTTTGCTTCTGCTGTACACTTACCTCATTCAGCAGGACACAGTTATATCTTCAGGAGTTCCATCACAGAAATACTGCCCTTTTTTTCCCCACTCTCAGTCTAAAAATAGGCATTTTCAGATAAATCATATTAAAAGAAACCTGTGCTTTAGAAGGAACACCTTCTACTTACAGAGAATGGGGTTTTGTTTTTTAGTTTTGATTTGTTTTTGTTTGTTTGTTTGTTTGTTTGTTTGTTTTGTTTGGCTTGTTATTTTTGTTTGGGGTTTTTCTGTTGTTGTTGGTTTTTTGGTTTTTTTTTCCAATAATGCTCTTGCAGAAGAAAACACTCAATGGATCATTAGCTCTTGCAGTGGGGAAGGGAAAGCTTCAGCAACGTTTGTTAACTTAGTGTAGTTAGAAAAGACCTTCCAGATAAGTTAGGGTTAAAAATGGCTTTAATCATCTCTCTGTTACTCCCTGAGCATAACAACCATGTTAGATGGTTTTCCCTAATATTTTTATAGCTATTAAAATCCTATAAGATAGGAAAAGACATAGCAACTATTATTACAAGAGCCATAATCAGTTATAAAGACAATTTTTTCTGGTTTAGCTGTCATGCTAACACAGTTTTTTAAACCTTAACAACAGAATCCTTTGTGATTTTCCCCCATTTCATTCTGCACCAGCTTGTGAGAAATGTGTGTTTATGTATGAGGAAGCACTGCCCTGTTTGTTTACACTTTTAAATAATTGCATATTATCTCACATGCAGCCCATTATTTAAAGGGTTGCTTTCTTTTTTACAGAGGAGATTGTCTAACATGAGCAATGCGGTTGTTTTTACTGTACTAATGATTTTTGCACAACAAGGCTTCTACAGTCTGTGTTTCATTGGTTGTTCTTTTTAAACTCCTTTAAGGAAAAAAAAAACCAAACCCCAAACAAAAAACAACAAGCAAACAAACAAGAAACCCCCAGCTCTAAACCACAGCAAATATTAGAATAACACTTCTCAGATTTTAAGCTTCTTTATCTATCAATGTCCATGCCCTGTATGAAGATCCTTAAAAATTTGTTTATAAACTCTGCTTTTCAGGACAATATATTCTAGGTCATGTATTTATCTGTGCATGGTCTTCTTTATAAAATGGCCTGAGGGCAAAGGAAATCAATGGGTAGTTATAGGAATAGTTGAATATACACAAATAACCAAATAAGCAAAACCATTCAAGTAAAGTTTGAAAGCTTTAGCAAGTGCTTTGTAGCAACTTGGTCTTTCACTGAGTGGAAGACTAAAGGCCTACTAGAAAACTGAGTATAAGCACTATTTACTATATATAGAGGTATGCATTTAGAGAGTTATCAGGGCTGGGGTGATTTTTTGCTTGTTTTTTACTTGATTTTGTTTTGTATTTTGGTTTGTGTATTTGGGTTTTGTGGGCTTTTTTTTTTTTTTTTTTTTTTTTTTTTTTTTGGCTGCTTGATTGCTTTGCATTTGGGTCTGAGGGTTTTTTTATTTCAATGTATAAGATATTTTAAGCTTCATTTCTTGTATATTTCTACATATGGAATTCCCAAGCCCCAAGTCTTCAAGTCTCTCTGACATTTTGACTCCTTTCTCAAGGTGTTCCAAATACTTTTACATACCTCATACCCAGAAATGAAGGTGTTGTGCTCCAAAAGCTTCCGAATAAGAGTGAGTGAATGAAACCAGCATTAGTGACTGTAGACTAAAAATAAACTTCCCATTCTGTCCTTATTAGATAAACTCAGTTACCTCAGTTTCTCTTATTCTTTCTTTTTTTTTCTCTCTTTGTTTTATTTTGTTTTCAAAAACCCAACCAATTTGTTACCTTTTCTGTGTTTCCCATACTTACACTTTAATTAATCGTCTTCCCTTGCTTCAGCAAAATCCCTTACATGATGTAGTTTCCACAGTGCAAATGAGTTCCCAGAAATCCTTTTAGTATGGTTTCTTCATTAAATTTTAAAAAAGAAACACTTTTCCCTTAATAAAGACCCAAGATTTACCGCAACTCTTCACAGGAAAACCCAAGCTGCATGAAGTTCCTTGAGGAAGGAGATAATTTATTGAGATAATTTCCTATTTATTATGTCTCTAATTCACCTGGCACACCTTCATGAAGTCCATCATATTTCCAAAGCTGAAGTTGATAACACTGTTCAGAAAATATTTCCTGGTGGGTTCAATCTATCAGCTATGAATTACTGGACCTCACACCTGTTGCCCTGGGTGAAACATCAATTCTGCAGCACTTTTGGGTGTTGCCAACCACGTTTCTTCAGACTGGAAATGATTCAAAGAAATTATAAAGCTGCCTTGCAGTGATTCTGACGATTGCTGGAGTCTGAAAACAAAGCCCTTGTCACCCTGTTTCCACTGCTTTTGCCCCAGTGATGTAACTAGTATTGCCACCCTAAATATTGCTGAATTTGCAAGAGTAAACCACAGCTGTTTCACAACTGGGACAACATGAGCTTCGTCTGAGCACCATTTCCATTAGTTTTGGCTTGCAATCCATTATTTACAACTACTGTGGTTTTGCATGGAGATTAAGAGACAGAAACAAAACTGCCTGGACAGAAAAAAAATAAAAAACCCCACCCCTGTGTTAATCATCAGATAACAAATTATGATAATCACAACCAACTGAAGAAAAATATGTCTATG
>JAWWEU010000091.1:10264980-10275404 GCA_035583155.1 Acropternis orthonyx
GGCAGCCACAGCTTCTCTGCCCAACCTGTGCCAGGGCCTGCCCACCCTCACAGGGAACAATTCCTTCCCAATATCCCGTCTAACCTTGCCCTCCTTTGGCGTAAGGCCATTAAGATTAATGTTGATGGATTATGTGTATATCTGGTCATTCTTCTAATGGCAAAGCTACAAAAGATCCTGCTGTCATTGCTAAAAAATCCACATTTTCATTATGATATAATCTATCAGCATTCCCTGTTTATAACCAGACCATTGCCTTTTATACCGTATCGTCAGTGTTTTTCATCCGTGCTTTGGCCATTTCTGCACAGAAACAGAAGTGTTTTACTGACTCATTGTATGGACTGTAAACCAAGATTAGCCTCCAAACTACAAAAAATACCCACAAAAAACAAACAAACAAAACCAAATAAATAACCAAAACCAACAACAAAACACACAAACAAAAAAAAGACTGTTGATTGCAACAACACCAGAACTTAATTTTATTATGTGAAAAAAACCAACTTAAAAATCCTATGTATATGATAGTAAAATATCCATTATATGAAATGATGATTCATAAAATGGATGCCTAGAAAATACGTAGACAGATGTTTGACATAATGTCTTCCTCAATAAAATTGAGCTTTAGTTCAAAGACATCCTGTTTATTTCCAGCCTTTGAATACTTCTAGCTCAAGGTCATTTTTAGGAAAGATGTTGTCTTGACACTGCCATCTAAATATTTATAATTTAGGATTGTTTAATGTCTCTAAAATTTATTTATTGGCTATTATGCCTGAAACAGTAATAGGGATTGCAATATACAAACAATACAAAGTCATAATTTTTGTGGGGTTTTTTGTTTTGTTGTTTTTAGCTCTGAAGACTCTGAAGTAAAGACAAACAAAGGGGAAATTTCAACACTTTAATTCATGAGACAATGGTATTATAGTGCCCTGACTTGCTGGGTTCCAAAGATCACAGAGTTCACAGATTTTAAAACTTCTGAAAATTAAAAAATGAGACAAAAGGAGAAAAAGAACTTTACTTGCTAAGGAACTAATGTAAAACACAGTACATATTGTCTCTTTCCAACAAGCATGTTTCCATTGCTAAAAAGTAACAGCTACATTTCAAAAAAGTTGGCATTTCTTCTATTAATATGTAGCACTCTTCAACACAAAAACCTATTTCCGAGTTTCTAAAAAAAAAAAAAAAAAAAAAGAATTTACTTTGGTTCATGGGAAGAAATTATGAGCTGAGGTTGTCTATAGCAAGCTGTTCTAATCAGTATCTGTGAATCCTTAGGGATCACCGACTTCTCTGTCCTTACCTAGATTTTAAAATTAGACACATAAAGGCATATCATTCAACCAGCTTTGCACCAAGGGTGTTTGAGACCACAGCACAGGGCAAGAAACCATGGAAACTGGGAGATTGCACTGGGATGACTGTGGTAAAGTCATCTAAAAGACACCAGTGAACATGCATGTAAAGAACACAAGTCCTCTGGTTTCCATGGACCATCACCTGCAAACTGATTTATTTCCCTTGGAAAAAGTCCTCAGTCTGTAGGACTATATTACACCTCTGAGGAGGTGACTGCTAATAACAGACTGCTAATCAGTCCTGGGACCATAGAAGATCGATTGTTCTTATTACTTTATGAGCATGGGCATTGAAAGACAATAATTTGTGTTCTGAAGGTACAGGTTCAGTAATGTTTGTGCCATGTTGATCCAGCTGATTTATAACAACTTTATCGGAGTCAATTAATTATGTGGGTGGATCTATGAGGTGAAGAGCAATACCAACACAAACATTTATGTAGCTAATATATGTAAATGTTGACAGAAATAACAAGTGGAAGAGGAACAAGCTAAATTAAGCAAAAATTCCTTTCTACTTTATTATCCTCACTACTAATTTCAGTCCTTTTAGTGCTATATTTCGTAGCTGAATCAAAACATTCTTTTCAAAATTTAGAGGTACTCATTCTTTGGGAAAAAATAAAGAAAAGCCATTTCCACTTGTATGGAGAAGTGTCTCCTGTTTGAGACAGGGAACTGAAACTTTAGTTTTTGTTAAGACAAGTCTCTATGAGGGATGTCAAAGCAGTTTCTCAAGCTAAAGGGTCTTGAATACGGTATTTCTGATATGGAAAGAATAAAATGAATTTTATTCCTGCTGTTCAACAGATTACAAGGTCATGTCCTCAACACGAATTTCCACCAAACCTGCTGGTCAATCATGGACTTCAAATTGCATGAAAATAACCACTTCAGAAGAAACTCCAGTTTCTCCTGATGTTAAATTACACTTTATGTTGTGGTAGAAAGTTTAGTCCAGTCTTTCCAAGTTTTAGCTTTAATGTGCCAAGCAACCAAATGTTCTTCATAAACCACTCCAAAAATCTTTGTGATTTATTTTTTCTAGAGCAAAACCAGGGAAATAATGTTACAAATTAGCATAAGGGCTTAGTCTGAAGATTCATTTACAGGATGAGAGGACTGGATGGCAGAAAAGCTGTAGTCTTTTAAACTGAAATAGAAAAGGTGTTAATCAGTTACATAAATTGTTTCTTAATCACATTTGGAAAACCTGTAAGTGAAATATATGACATTATAGCCAACATTTAATTATTATATCCACATCAATTTCACTAAATTCATGATACCCTTGATTTTCCGTCATCCAATTTCACTTTATTCATTTGCAGTGAATAACGAAAGCTTTGGGTCATGACAGGCAGAGAAAGAGAAGTGTAATAATTCAATCGTGCCTGGTGGGTTGTTGGCTCTGTCTAGACAACAGGCACCCTCGACAGCCACTCTGTCACTCCCCTCCTCAGCTGGGCAGGGGAGAGAAAATACACCAAAAGACTTGTGGTTCAAGATAAGGACAGGGAGATATCACCCAGCTGTTACTGTCATGGGCAAAACAGACTCTATTTGGAAAAACTAGTCTGACTTATTACTAATCAAATCAAAGTAGGGTAATGAGAAATTAATCCAAACCTTGGTCCCCATCCCTCCCCTCTTCCCGAGCTCAACTCCACCCATGACTTCTCCATCTGCTCCACCCACAGCAGTGCAGAAGTACAGGGCACGGAGGCTGTGCTCAGTCCATCACACCTTGTCTTTACTGTTCCTTCCCCCTCAGGGAACTCCTCACACCTTCCCCTGCTCCAGCACGAGGTCCCTCCCATGGGAGTCAATCTTCCATGAATTTCTGCAATGTGGATCTTGTCCATGGGCTGCAGTCCGGTCCAGCATGGTTCACCTTCCACAGGGTCAGTCCTTCAGGAATTGCTCAGGGTGGGTCCCTTTCCATGGGGTGCAGTCCTTCAGGCACAGGCTGATCCAGTGCGTGTCCCCCACAGGGTCACAGGTCCTACCAGAAAACCTGCTCCAGCATGGGGCTTCCCACAGGGTCACATCCCCCTTTTGGGCATCCATCTGCTCCGTGGGGGGCTCCTCCTTGGGCTGCAGGTGGGTCTCTGTCCCCTTATTGACCCCCATGGGCTGCACTTGGGCTGCAGGGAATCTCAGCTCTGGCCCCTGAAACAGATCCTACCCCTCCTTCTTCCCTGGCCAGGGGGTCTGCAGAGCTGTTCCCTCACACAGTTTTGCTCTTAACTCTGATGCTGTTGTACTTCACAAAGTTTTTGATCCTTTTTCAGGTTCATTATCCCCAAACTGTCACCACTGTTGCTAAGTGGCTCAGCCTTGGCCAGTGGCATCTCAGAACCACTGATACTGGCATCCCAGGACAAAGGAAAACTTCCAGAAGCTTCCCAGAGAAACCACACCTGCAGCCATCCCACTATCAAAACCTTGCCATGCAAACCTAATACAAGGTGACTACTCTCAGGCATGCGGAAAGGCCCTCTACCACATGGGGTTATGTTCCCAAAAGCAGGAAGAATTCATTATTGAAGACTTACAGGCACAACTATAATAAAAATGCATGAAAATAATGATAGCAGTAGTCAAGACTATGGAAATTACATAAAATTTGCCATAAAATGGCATGAAAAGCATGAAGTTCTACCCTAAAGAATACTGACAATTCAAATATTCCATAATTACAGGACACTTAAGGAAACATCTGCTTTCCACTCCAGAATTATTTTGTTCTCATTCTTCATGCTGAAAAAGATACTATACAGTTTGTGGAGGAAAAGAACATTCTTAGGTATTATTAACCTCATCCTATTTCCACCCATAATGGATGATTGCCTCTTAATTCACACCCTTACAACTATGCAGGAGCAAATTTTTGTATCTCCTGCAGTTTTGGTTTTTTTAAAAGTTATCCAGAGGAGAAAAATAGAAAAGAAAGTTGAGGCTTATTTTATTTTCCTTTTATATTTTCTGTGCTCTATTCTTCATAAGAATGGAAATACTGATTTTTTTTGGAATCATATAGCTATGAAAGTATTCACACAGCAGGGACCCTATTCAAATCTGTCTTTTAGCTATTTTAAAGGTGGAAAGGGGAAAGAATAAGAATATTTATTTTCAAATCAGCTACCTCAGCTGTAAAATGAAATACTTGGAAAATGTCTCACATTAGTCACTGTATACAGCTGGTAAGTATCTCTCCTTTTGTTAAACACATAATTACAGAGTTCTCAGAACTATGAGATCTATCAAAAATACGATTAATTACAGACATTAATGGAAGCTGTTCAAAAAAATGTTGCAATTTTACCAGTGTATCTTGAAGATACTGACAGACAAAGCTAAAAACTTCAGGCTTTGTAGGCTTTCACTGCAATAATAAACGGGGCTCAGAAAATAAATAAATAAAAAATAGTCATTAAAAAAACATCCACCAAGTAGAATCATCACACCAATCCAAAGCTACTGGGAAGGTGCTATAAAACCACACCAAGGATTCTCCTGATATGAGAGAATTTTGTGGTTAGACAGACCAGTTACAACTCCTACACCCACTGACTGTGGTTTGAAAGATTCACCTTGGAATCAAGAGAATTATCCTGGGCTTCAGATTTCTTTAGGAAAAAACACTTCCAATTCACTTCCTAATCCCTTTTGAAGAGTCCTACATTATGTAGGTGTCTAAAGAATTCATATTCCCAAGAACAGTAACATATCAACATCTGGCACACCTTTCTCAGAGGAGGAAAGCATATCCTGGTGTGAACCCCGGGCAGATTCCAAGATGGAACAGGTTGCCCAGGGAAGCGGCTGAGCCACCATCCCTGGAGGTATTTAAAAGATGTGTAAAAGTGGGTCAGACAGGCCAGTGGTTCCCAGGGTTCTCTTTTCTGCCCTTTTTAAGAGTAGGTGCACTGTTTCCCTCTCTCCAGTCACCAAGACGTCGCCTGACTGCCATCACTTGTCAAATGCCCTGGAGAGTGTCTTGGCAGCTGCGTCAACCATCAACCTCAGTACTCTGGGATGCATCTTCTCAGGTCTTATGGGTTTGTGTATGTTCAAGTTCCTCAGGTGGTCTCAAACCCAACTTTCTGCTGTGATGGGAGGGGCTTTATTCCTCCAGTCTCTGTCTTGATTTTCAGGGATTTGGGCAATGGGGGAAGACAGATTACTGTTGAAAAGTGAGGAAAAATATTTGTGAAATACCTTGATGTTCTCTGTGTTGGTTGTCACCAACTTTCCTGTCTTATTTACCAAGAGGGGATACCTTTTATTTAATACCAATTTTCTGAACAACATCCTTGTTAAAGCTCTTATTATTCTTCACATCCCTTGACAAATTTAACTTCAGCTGTTCTATTCTTTTCCTAACCCCACCCCTACACCTCCAGGTAGTGTTCTTATATTCTACCCAGTATAACATCCCTGGTTCCGCTGCATGGGTATTTCCTTCTAACACTTCAGTTTGACCAGGAGGTGTTACTGACCCATTCTGGTCTCCTGCTTCTTTTACATATTAGAATTGGAAGTTCTTGCACTTAAAAACTAACATCCATAAAGTGCTGATGGATTTGTTTGCCTCCTTTGTCACTGAGTGCAGTTTCTCAGGGAATCCCATCCACTAATTACTTCAATAAAAATAAATTAATTCTTATAAAATTCAGTATCCTGACTCTACTCTTCTCCTGACCTGTATCCCTCAAGACTGTGAATTACACCAGGCCATAATCATTGTAGCACAGGCCACCACCAACAGCCCTAATTAGTTCTATCATGTTGGTGAGGAACAGGTCTAGCAATGCTTCTCCTCTGGTAGGACTGTCTAATGTCTGGATTAAGAAATTATCCTTGACAGTCTCCCAGAAACCCTGGACCACTCATATCTTGCTGTTGCACTTTCCCTGTGAGCATAATGCATCCTGAGGTTGAAGTAAGAACATCAAACTGTCCTTCACATAGAGGGCAACCCCTCCCTCCTTGCCTGTCCTTTCTAAACTGTTAATAGACATTGATTGAAATTTTTTTTTTCAGTCAGGCAATTCACTCCAACATGTTTCTCTGAGAGCAATTAGATTGTAGCTTTCCATCCACACAACAGCTTCCAGCTGTTCCTGCTTGTTACACGTGCTGTGCATTGGTATAGAGGCACTTCAGTTCTGTTATCGACCATGTAACCTTTTTAGAGGAACATCTCCTAATTCCTTGATGTGTTTCATAGCTGTTTCCCTCTCAGTTCCCAGCCCATCATCAGCCTGTGACTCTGTTGCCAAAACGTCACTCCCTTTCCCACTAATTACTGTTTAAAGATCTCTGTGTAAGTCTGGCCACCTGGTCATTGAAGACCCTGTTGCCTTGCTTGGTCAGGTGAATTCTATCAGCTCCCAACAGCTTCTCGAAGGCAGATCCATGATCATAGGAGGCAAAACCTTGAGTATGGCACTAGCCACACACTCACCTGTTTCTAGCCCTAACTCTGACTGGAAGGATAGAGAACACCATCAGTGTTCCACATCCTTTCAATATTACTAAAATACAGCCCCTTTTTATGGTTCTAAATTGCCTTGTTGCAGTATTGTTGAAGCCTAAGTGGAATATTAGGAACAGATCTGTAGGAATCATCAAGATCCTGGAAGGTAGAAAGCTTCCCTAGAGAAAATTGTCTGGATGACAAATGGGTGTTTTGGTGCCTCCCAGTGAGAAATCTCCAATAACTAATAGTTTGTGCATGTTTTTCTGCTGGTGGGTAGTTGCAGAAGCTTTGCATGGTTGGCTTCTGCTGGATCTTATCCATCAATCTCTTCATTAACTACCCCCAGAGCACAGTATCTGTTATGCAGGTACAATTTAGAGGATGGGATAAGGTTCTTCCTTCCTCCGCAAGCACAAATGCAGACATTATTTAGGACTTCTCATCCTCTTTCCACACAACAAAATACATATTGATGATCAGATTATCTAAATAATGACATGAAATAGAGTAGCATGAAAAGGGCTAACCACAGTATGTCCCAATCACATCTAGCTTACAAGGACAAATGCAGAAAGGCTGTTTTTCTTGGTTTTGTTCTGTTTTTCTTATGTAAACAGGCCTTGCTTTGATATCAGACTTTGATAATTTCAGTGTAATCACTGCATATTTTATCCAATTTTTTCATGTCTGCTTTTAAAAAGCAAACTGTGTGACAGGGAAATACTGACATGTATATGCTAAAAGAGTGAGCTGATTTCTTCTGTCTTATAAAGTTATAAAATAATATTTTACTATGCAAAATATGGCAATCCAACATGATTTTAAATACACACTAATTTAATGAATGTGGAACAAAGAAGCACACTCTTTTCCTTTTGGCTTTCTACCCAAGACTGTTAGGAAAACTCAAGGAAGCAGAGAACGCAGCTGGCTATTTGTCTGGGGCAGACTCAGCTTTCCTTATGTATCCTGATGACTCCAGTGATAAGAACTGCTCAGCAACTGTGCTTAAGTACTGCCCCAAAATAACTCCACAAAAGGCTTTGTTTCCCTTCCTCAAAGTCAATATCCCTCAGTGCATTCTGAGAATTGATTTTTGATTTACTATTGGGTACTTGCAATGGCAAGATTTACCCTTTCTCCATCGTTTTTCAGCTGTGAAGTCAAAATGCTTTCAGTCATTCTCATGCATTAATTTATTGGTGTCTCATCAACCTTGCTGGATTTATTTATTTAATTACATAACACCATGCTTCAGCCCAAATTTGCCATGCAGAGGAGTAGGTCCGTTTCTCCTCTCTAGTAACCTCTATTTTTTTTTTCTGTCTCAGTATAGTTCCTTTTCACTTTAAAGGTGTGAAAAGGTTGACTTTTTTTCTGTGTGCAAGATGTTGTTATATAAATCTCTTTTTCTGCAACTCTTCTGCTGGTGATGCTGACCATCCTTTGTTTCTGCAGTTTCTAAGTATAATACCTCTCAGGGGAAATTATAGCTTAAAATTGATTTGGTATACATGCCAAAGGATAGACATGCAACCACATAGATGGCAAAATTAAAAATGTTAATCTCTCCTTTTGTAGGTTTTTAACACTTGGGAAAATTTTAGAAGTTTAAAGGTGCAGTATATTATATTTTTTCCCAAAACAGTTTAACACAGTGACATGCATGTGAGAGACTTGAACTCAAGCTCTGTTTTGTGGTACAAACGTTATGTCACGTTGTTATGTCACCTCTGTTTTATGACTGTTGTCAACAGGAGACTTCTTCCCTCACCTCTCCTCAGAGCAGGCTGCTGACAAGTTCTCCTGATGACACCTCAAAAGCAGAAGGAGTAAAACATATACAAGTATGGCAACGTTTTTTGTCCTGTTTGTTTTATTTTTCTTTTTTTAAATAACAAACCTTAAAAAAAGATCTGATATGTCATTCCAGGACATGAATTCACTTGGTGTGAAACTGTGACAGTGCAAACTACTTCCACACACTGGTGCAAAAACAACAGGCATAAAAGTATAAATGGAAGTAAAGATCTCAAGTGTTACATTCAAGGTGCTAATAAGATACAGAGCTGCATTTTTAGACACAAGCTGTTTCAAATACCCTTTTTTGGTCTGAGAATGGATCAATCTATCCAGGACGCAGAGTGGTTTTGAAATCAGCTGGAATGTTGAAGTGGGAGATCTATACACAGCACAACCTCTGACTTCCAATTTACAATCTCTTCAAACTGGGCTGATAACAGAGGAGTATATGGGAGTCCCCAGACCCTTCATAAATAGTAAAAGTAAAAAAAGCTTACCTGCAGCTGGCACTTTGCTATAATTGTTATTAATTTTTATTAATTTTTGCCTGTTTTCTAGAAATGCAGCAGTGCATTTATTAAGTTCTGTGTAAATTATTTGGCATGTGAATGTCTGATCCAAGTTTGAGTTTATCAGAATCCTCTTTTTTTTTTTTTTTTTTTTGACAATATATAGAATATAATTTCTTTTAGCATTTCCTTTTAACAGTTTCATATCTGTCATGGTTTGACTTTACTTATGATCTCTCCAGTTAAGTCATGGTTTTCACAAGGTTAAAGTGCAAAGTGCCCTTCTGAATTTCCTGTTTATATTTTTACCTAAGAGTATTTCTGATCACTTCAGTATTAGATTAACCCTCATGTACAGAGAGGTAGCAATAATTGCAGACAGATATGCAAGAAATATTGTCACAATAATCCTTCAATTAAGATTAAGAAATAAGGGCTATGGCTCTAAGTGAAAAAAAAAATTCTTAATATTTTAGAGGGAATTAACATATATATGCAGCATAACTCATGCAGAGTTTGTGGTGAGTACATTTGTCACTGTGGGTTTGCACTCCACCACAAACCTAATAAACCCTTTCGTATTGAAAGAGGGTTCTCCAATACCATGTTCCACGAGTCTCATGTTTAATTTTTAGTAATTTGTAACAAATAGAAAATGTGATTAATAAATTAGCTTTAAGGCAGTCAAGGCAATACCAGCTGGTTTGCTTGTTCGAAGTTCAATATTAAACAGTAATTAAAAGTTATCATGGTAATAAACTGCTCAAGTAAGTATTTAAGCCATGAATCAGTAGTAAAAATTGCCATAATGTGCCTTCCTTTCTAGTAAGAATCTTGAAGCAATACTGCACAAAGATTTCTTTGCAAATCTGTCAGAACATTCTTTGCATTTGCTCAAGACAGGATAGCAGATATGGGTGTCCACAGTGTTACACATGAAAGTCTAAGCTGAATTTACAATGCCACAAAACCCATACAAATCTTGGATTACAATTTCACAGTTTGAGGGCTTGAACTCAGAGCAACTTCGTATACAGGCACAAAAGCCAAGTCCAACCTCTTCGTAGAGCACATATGCTGAAGACTTGTCACTGGACACAGATTGTGGGGCTAGCCCAGAACTATTTTCAATGTTTTTACTGAATTCTGGAAGTTAAAGTTCCTTCCTTCCTTCCTTTGTCTTTCTTTCTTTCTTTCTTTCTTTCTTTCTTTCTTTCTTTCTTTCTTTCTTTCTTTCTTTCTTTCTTTCTT
>JAWWEU010000091.1:10380018-10394461 GCA_035583155.1 Acropternis orthonyx
AGAAAGAAAGAAAGAAAGAAAGAAAGAAAGAAAGAAAGAAAGAAAGAAAGAAAGAAAGAAAGAAAGAAAGAAAGACATAGAAAGAAAGACATAGAAAGAAAGACATAGAAAGAATGAGGCAATGCTTTCCAATTCACAAAGCTGTCTAAAATGACAAGGCTAAATAAAAGTGTGAAATTTCGTGTAAATTAATGACTGGCATTGATCCACAGAGGGGGACTGGTCAATCTGAGTTTTTTCCACTCAAAGTGACACTGCAAAAAGTGAAATTATTAAAAGACACAATATATTTCAAGAATAGTTTAAAAAAATACAAAAAAGCTTTCACACTCACCTGCCTTGCTACTGAGGAGGAAAGGTGTATAAAACTCTGCCAAAAGTAACATCTAATTTTTTTAACAAATTTTTTTCTCTGTTAAAAAAAAAAAAATTAATCTAGATATATTTAAAATGAGCTCATGAAGAAGTACATGAACATGTGATTGATGTATTTATGGTGTCCAGCCATGTAAAAGCCAAACCTCATGGATCATAGATAAAGTTCAGATCCTTGGCTGGCCAGTATCTGGCTTGGCCAAGGAATAATATGTTATCAGTAAAGGCCTCAGTCTGTTCCTGACTTTTAAAAGAAGATTGTTACATGAGATTCATGAAGCTGGGAATGATTTTCTTCTGTAACCATCATCATACTGTAGTACACCTGATTATTTTCCTGCTTTATGAATTTTACGCATCCTTTGACACTTCCAATTTATCAGTTATTGCCCTTCAAGTGAGTCATAGAAATTTAAAACAATGAAATATTAAAGGTAAAGTAGTGTATGAATACATACCATTGTATTCTGACACAGCTGCTATTCAATAATATAATCTAGTTTGTTCACTGAAGATTTTTCCTGTGGCCCTGAGGTGCACAAGTGCACCCACGTACAAACTCTGTTTCATGCACGTAACGGTGCTGAATAGCCACGTTTGCTTTTCCCATTCAGTCAACCACCTGTATTTACAACTGATACTGCAGTAGCAATTATTTGAACTGATGAAAATGAAAGCAAGAATAATCTACAGGAAGAGAAAAGAAAAAAAATAATTGTTTTTCTAATTCTACTACAGGGGTGAATGTATGGGCTCCAACATATTTTGCAAGAAAAATGTCATTACCATCCAACCCAGTTAGAAATGGTGGATTATTAAAAGGCTCCCTTCAAAATGAATGACTAATAAACCTTAAAATTACGTATTTGTAAAGTAATATGGACATCAATTGAAAATATATAAATATACCCAGTTCCCACACAAAATCACCATTTAGAACCTGGAACAGCAGCAACTTCAGTGGATCACGTAAGGGCTCTGCCCACTTAAAAGCTGAAGCAGAAATAAAGATTCATCTCAGGGCCAAATAAAATTTGAGAAACACACAGGAAGTTGTTCCTTCAAGTCAAGTCCTTGCTTTTCTCATACTTTCTTTTTATGTAGATTGCTTGACATTATTTCTTCCTCTTTTGAAAGTTCATTGAATACAAAGAAATCAACTTTTTGAAATCTGTGGAGTTCAGTTTGGTTTCCTTCCTTTTAGTATTGGGTACTGGCCACCTTGTCCTGGGAAGGCAGAAGGGAGTCCTCATACAGAAGAAACACAATTTGCCAGAAATATCATCAGAGTAGACCATAGATTTATTATATCAGGGAATAATCCAGTAATAGCATATCCAACAGATCTTAATTGGTTTTGTAACCATTTCCATATGATAAAGGTCTGTTCTCAGTTACCATCTCCCCATCCCCTCTCTCACTTCCAATCTGTTAATGTGAGCCATTTTTTAATATCAGATTTTCCCTTTTAATGTGACAAATGAGAAAAAAAAAAAAAGACAAAAACTCTTAACCATAATAAATAATAAATTCTATATGATTATCCCTGCAGTGCTTTCAGAAATTTCCTGTTCCTGTGTTGTTTGTAAATTCACTCTGGTGAGGAAACAGACTGTCAACTGAATAAATACAGAAAATAAGAACTTGTTGTCTTGAGAAAATATTAATATTGCTAATTAATTTACTTAATGTAGAAGATAAAAAAAATAAGATTACTTTAACATATTCTATTAGCACACTCCTAGCTTTGAAGCACCACATAGTGTGAAAATCACAACAAAATTCCCAAAGCTAAAAATATTTTAAAAAAATTAAAAATAATTAAAAAATACTATCAAATGCGTAAGGAAAGTAACATATCAATAAACATTACACAATTCTGTCAATTTTAACAACATAAGAACAGTTTTTATAAAATACTTATTAATGTATATAATTTGCAAACAACCACTAATAGAAAAATCACAAAATACAGATATAAAAATATTAAAGGAAATACAATCCAGGAGCTAAAATGATAAACATATAATTTCTTCAGTGTTCATTATATGACTTCTGAAACAAAAATATACAGATGGAAGCCAAAGTAATATTTTAACTAAGAGATACAAACTTAAATATCAGCATATAACTTACAAGAGGGCAAGTAATTAATATTTAAATTATGAAATTAAAAAGGAGATTTGTCTATCAGCTTGTCTACCATTCACAAACGTAAATGTCTTGCTAGAGATGAAGACAATCTAATAATAGTTTACTGGTGCTCCATTTCAGGAGAACTAAAATAGAAATATGTAATGTTTAAGATTGTTTTACTACTGCTTTCTGTAGTGAAATAACACATAACCTGTAAGGAATAACAATACAACTCTTCTTGTTGTTGTTGTTGGTTTTTATAAAAAATGAAGAGCTGTAAAGTTTTAAATCCCTGTACTTTCATTCCATTCTATCACACTACAACCAAATCAAATGAGCAAAATCTCTGGAAAGAGAGTCAACATTGTTCGAATTTCAAGTGGAAATAGAATTTCACACAAGGCATGAATTATTTTTCCAAGCTGAACTGAGCTTACTCCAAGCAATTTCCTCACTAATTTATTAATCCAGAGTTCACAGCATCTGAACTCCCCAGAAGAATTGCTCCTATGAAGCGTTTTATATCTTGCCTGCACTTCAAAATGCTGTCTTCATCATGAATTAGCAATATCTGCCCAGCTGATGTGGAGCTTTTTCCCGTAGAGTGTGACAACATCTCCATTTGAACCACATCAGTACCAAATTAAAAGCAGATTCTGCCAATAGCTATATAAGAATCCCCTCCAAATGTGATTATAAATGATCCTCAAATGCTGACTTTAGTAACAGTAATCAGCTTATACAAGTGAGGAATTTGTGTTCCCTTCCTACATCCTCCCAGGATCTCTCAAGGTCGAAATATGTCAAGGCTGTACATTAGAGATACTCTCTCAACAAACAAGCAACAAAAATGCTCATTAGTGGGCTTCAAAATTAAGTTATGGCAAAAGAACTCTTTGGAACCAGTTGAAGTAAACGCATTGTCAGGGGTGATGCTGGTGAAGCAGCACTAAAGCCCGTCTGTTTAGGGATGTCGCAGAGATTTACAAGCACTTTTCTCTCAGAATTGTTTTTCCAGTTCTGCAGTTTGTAGATACTTGTCTGCCTCAAAAGCACTTTGAATTCTTCGTAAACAGCTGTCCCAATGAAAATACTGTTATTTCGAGCAGCACAAATATCATGACACTATCAATTAAAAAAACCTCCAACAAGTCAAACACAAAGTACTTATACATACCAATATCACAAAAGTCCAGACTCAGTGCACGGCGAAGGAACTACTTTTGAAAAATATTTTAGCTCTTGTTTTAGTGGAAGACTGAAAAAAAAAACAAAACTTGTAAGATTATACATCTAAAAGTCAATGAAGGACACATCAAGCTCAAGTCAACTGTCTGAGGTTTTGTTCCTGCAGTTTCCAATCACGCATCAATATAATTTTGTGAATTTTTGCACTTCTAGCTAGATACATCCTCATCTCTTTATTTCTACAGCAGTTCTTACCATTTTTTTTTTTGTCCTTCAATGCTGATGACCTGCTATTATCACAGATCTGCCTACCACTAAGCCAAGATCTCTTTCTTGAATAGGAATATTTAGTTTACATGTATAGTTTTATCCAAAAGATTAAGGTTGCTTTCCCACCTAACAGTCTTCTTTAGGTCTCTGCAGTTGCCTTCTCCCCAGCATGAGAAGTAGTTATGTTTCCTTTAAACTTCATAAAAATGAGTCAAGTTTCCTGTCTTCAAAATTGTCTTTTTTTTCCTGGGTCTCTACCAGCGGGATTTTCCACATTTAGTGACTCATCTGAAGAAATTCAACAGGTCTGTGAGGGATTCCTTTTTTACAAAAGAGAGATCTGTTTTCCTCTGATGTAATTTATTGACATTATTTAATAATTGTTTAAATAATTTGAATTATTTTGTCAGTCTTGCCCGTTGCTAGCAGGGTTATAGAAGGACTTGGGGGTCCTTTGGGCAAAACAAAGCAGAAAAGAAACATTGCATTTAGAAATAGTGAGGTAAGAGTTTGAGTATAACTTGCCACACAACAGAGCAAAATATATGTCTCTGTGTTTCTGTGTTTCTGTGTGTGTGTGTGTGATGAGCTTTGGCACTTCTGTCACAGGAAAATGCAGAATGTGTCCCAGCTGTGAAAACACATGTCATATACTCTATCCTTGCTTCTTTTTCCCTTTGGAGAATAGATTTTAGACACAGTCACAGTAAAATTTGATGCTTCTTTACAATTCTTTGAAATTGACATGAAGAAAAAGCTCATTCTTTCCCTCACTGGTCTTGAAGTGGGTTGGATGTCTGTCATAAACATCCCAACCCAAAACTTCAGGTATCTCTGAATATCTCAGAGACTGATATTTCTTCTTGGATTACTCACAAAAGGAGTGAAATCTAAATCAGAGGCCCTTATTAAAATAAGACTGTTTTATTTTTGGGTACTTATTTTGTGAGGATAATATTTAACACTGCATTATAGGCTATAAAGGCTCTTTCTGAACAGTAAAGAAACAATAAATGTTCACTTAAAATAAGCTATTCCCTGAGCACTGTTGATGAGACATTTACTTTCTACAGACTATGGCAACAGCAAGTAATATATCTATCTGAAATTATAAAAAAAAATAAAATAAAAAGAGGGAGAGTAAGAAAAATGCTAATAGCAACTGAGACAACTCGGAGTCATCATACTGCTCACTTTAAAAAATAAAAAATTTCTGAATTAAATTCAAATTAATTTTGCCTAAAAAAGAACATGTGAAAAGCACAATAAAAGGAAATTACATGTAAAAGAAAATAATACCCACTTATTAGCAATTAATCTATGCTTCAAATTAACATATTTCAGCTATTCTGAAGTTTAAAATGTCAAAAATATCAACATCAGGAAGTTCCATAAGCTTGTTAAGAATTAAATTAAAATAATAATATCTAGTAAAAATTACCTAATATTTTCTTTTGTCTGTGAAATGAGAAAGGGGATTATATTTAGTATCTCTGACTTTGGAAAGTGATCAACTACAACTTTTTTCAATGAATCAGAGTACGATATACTAAGACTTAAATATCCCAGAGAACTAGAGCCTTGGAGAACTGATCTTGAGCTAAAAAATAGTCCCTATCTCAGAATTCCTTCTGGCCTTGAAGACCTAAAGAGACTAAAAACACAAAAAATGTAAATCAGTGCTGTTATATGTCCAAAGACATCGGGTTTGTTTTCTTTTAGAAAGAATTAACAAAATCTGAGTGTTGAGGAAGTATATCCATATTTTTCCAAGGGAGTTTACTTAGTCCCTCATGATATATTTATCTAAGTTTGCATCTTATTGGACAACAACAACAACAAAAGGTAGTTTAACAAATACCAATACAAAATAAATTTAGAGGATGAGATATTTTTCCTGAAGTGTGACAGATCAATGGAGGGGTCGGAACAGAGCTGCTGATTAGTCTGATTCTTTTGGAAGATGACCATTACAGAATGGTGTTAAGACATTGAAAGGTAACCGAAACATTTAATTTATCCTCTGCAAAACACTACATTTCACAGAGAAACCACAACAAAAGCAAACTGGGTACTTGTGTTATGTGGGGAGATTGTGTATAATTCCTGGATGTATAAATATTTTATAGATGCTGGGAAAATACATTATCTCAGAATACTTAACTTGTAGTCTCTCTAACACCTTATTTTTCATTTCTCCTCTACAACATAAAATATTATCAGCTACACAGTTGCTTATAAAGCACACCAGTACAAGACCTTGTGATTCAGTGGTGTTTTGGTACCTCCTGCTCTCTAGCCCTTGAATACATTCAGGCTTTTAAAGACCATGTTCTTTTAATGCAAATATTTTAGGCTCAACAAATGGATTTGAAACAGTGACCCATTACACACTCTAAGCCGTACTAATGAGTCTAGTGATCCCTTCTGGCACCAGGTGCTATGGACTATTAAATATTCTAAAATAGTTGCTGGCAGAAATAGTTTCCATCACTGCAAAGTTCATCAAAATATTGAAATCCCACTTGAAGTTTTTTCTAACCATGGCTGGAGCTGTCAAAGGCACTCAAAGGCAACAAAACTAAGTGTGACATGAACAGGATTTTTGTATAAAACTCTTTTGGATGAGGATGTTATTATTTTAAAAGAAAATTTGAATGAAATATCGATATTTGCAATACCTAATTTAGAGTCCCTCAGATATGCCTCTCCAAAGGGCTTCAAAATTAACTGCTCTGGTGGATTTATCCCCCATTTCAGAAAGGACAATGAGAGATACACAATCCAGTTTCCATTTTAAAAGAAACTTGATCACATTCAACTAAAGCTGTCTGACACAAACTACTCCATACATTCAATTTTCTCTCATAATTTGCTCACATTTCCCCAGAGACCATCTTGGAAGAAGACAAACTGGGGAGTGGGTCTTATATTGAGAAGCAAAGTAAATTTTAACAAGTCTGTTCTTGGAATGAGACAGACAGGGTAAGGAAAGAAGTCACTTTTCAATGACTTATTATGCCTTGCTTTCAAATTTTTTTGGGGAAAATGTGGATATTTGATTATGGAAACAAGATGGATGTAGAATGTGGTCCAGGGAAGACAGAAGCTTGAACCACGTGTAACAATGTGGGTTATTATAATTTATAAGGTATTTAAAAGATGGCAACATAGATTTCTTTAAGTCCAATACTAATTTTCTTCCAAAAATATTTAGTATTTTAAAAGTAATTGTCAGGAAAAATGAATACAGAATCTTTGATGTTTTTTTTTTTTTTTTCTCTTTTCTGTTACGGTCATTAATCCTGATTTCCAGAAGATTTCTGAATAGGGGTTCCAATACATCAATTAAAAAAAAAAAATTCCTTTATACACAGGGAACAAAAGTTCAAGCATGAGTGGTACAACCCTTCAGGAGCTTTACCTGTATGACAGTATAGCTAACTCATGAATGTATTTCAGTAGAATTAACTCAGAATTAAATGGATTTTTTAGGGCAACAATTATTTACTCTTAACATTAATCACGATCTAATGTCTGGCTAAATAATGAGACTTTGAAATCAATTTGACCAATACAATTTTGAATTTCAATTTGATCAACATTGTTTTTGACAAATAAATAATCTTAACTTAAGAAAAAGATTTTGCAACCTGTTATCATCACTGAATATCTTAATTTGAAATTCCCTTTCTCTGTTATTTTAAAGATGAAACTTGGATTTTTACTGAAGTAAAAGTCAGTCTACATGGTCATCTGTCCCCATAATAACAAAGTAAGTTTTATCATATAATTTAGTTTCTGCTCAAGTTAAATATTATGAATTATAGTCAAGGCAAAAATGATAAAGATAAGCACAGTTATTCTGAAAAAAAAAAATATAGTTCAAATTATAAATTATATTATCTCCGTGTAATAGCAGTAATAATCTCAAAATAAAAAATACTTCTGTTAAAAGCACTTGCTGTATCTCAGATTCTTTGGCTTTTCCAAAAGTCTTTGTCTTTTAACTAAAACATAAATAAAAACTAAGTAGAATAACTTTAATACATTGATTCAACATTTTCCTATGGAAATTTTTTCTTCTATCAAATGTAAATTCTAATGCCAAAGTCAAACTACAATGGAATTTAAAAAAATTTAAGAAAGTTCATTTTAATTTTCTTATTTTGAGAATGTATTTTGCACTGTGCTACACTTTAAAACCAAAATAAAGAAATATATTACAGGCGAAAGGGAGGAAAAACAGGAAACAGAAACAATCAAAATGAAAGAACCTACTGCATATTTTGTTCTCAGAACAGAAAACACACAATGAACACTGTCTTTGATTAAAGAATTGTAAAGAACAAGGCATTTTATTGTGCTCTACATTGTATGAGTCATTTCAATAGTAAAATGCAATTTAGTTTTACTACCAATGCACAGTCTACTAAACAATGGACACAATGAAAGTAATATATATTGTTTATTGTGGTGAGTTTTCAAGCAGTGAAAGAAATTTCAAGCAGTGGTCATCATTGCTCAACCACAAAAATTAAAAGAGCCACAGCAGTGGCTGAGGAGAACCAGGAGTTTTTGTATTGCATTATGCTTATTTAGGGAAAACACTGCAACAGTGTGTTGAAAAGTGTTTCAATGTTTTGGATTTAAGCTCCCTCACTTTTAAAATTAAATGTTCGACGTTTTCAAAACTATTGGATTTGTTACCTTACCATTTTGAACTATTTACATAATACTGAAGAAAGTGCACAATAAAAAGAAAATCTAAGCAAACAAACAAACAAATGTTCTCAATCTGAGAAGAAAACATATGTTGCTTTCATTTAAATAACATTTTGACTGAAACAATCAGTATATTGGAGAGGGAGGGAGGTCTTTAATATGTGACAGTGTGGGCATTTTCAGCATCTGGATGAGCTACACCACACCTGCTTAACAGATGCAGCAATGGGATAATTCTGAAATTCAGCTGTAGTCAGTCTTAGGATGCCTTATCCAATTCACTCCATGTTCCCTCGGGGATGTGAATGTTATTTATTGGCATGATGTGTAATTAAAGAGTGGCGTGAAGTTTTGCCTTTCTGCCATTCTAAATTCTCTTTCCGTGCACCTGGAAAATAAACTTCCGAGTTTCGTCTTTGCCAAAAGCATACTTGGCATTGGAAACAAGACTGGATGCCACGGGGTCAAACAGAGAGCGATGAACAGTGCCTGGGTATGAACTTCTGGTTTCACCATCCACACAGCCAAAATTACTTGGGAATAAGGTTACATTTATAGACAGTGTATCTGCCCAAATCCTTTTAGAGAAACATTTCTCAGACAAAAGACAAAAAAACAAAACAGAGCCAAACAAGACAGGAAAAATAAAACCACCACCACAAAAGAAAACAAACCTAGAAAGAAACAAACAAATAAAATAACGGCAATGATAACAATAAAAACCCAAACAAAACCCATTATTATTATTTTCCTTTAGAAGGAGGAAGTTAGCAAGGTTTTTCAGTGTATTTGAGGGTATATTTTAGTGTATTTTTTGCTCACTGGGATCACTCAGGCTTCCTAATGGCACTACTCTCAAATGGTGGGGTTCAGAATTCATCAAATTCACTTTCTGACAGAACTTCACTGTCACTTGACACAGTTTCTTAAATCTAAATATATGTTTTACAAAAGCTCTGGGTTTTCTGATTGCCCAGTGTTTCCTTGGATACTCCCATGAAGAAGCAATGGTGGCTCTTCACTACTGAGAATGACCCACCGCACATGCAACATGAAATAGGTGTGTTTCCATTAAAAAATAAATAAATAAATAAATATTGTTCTCAGAGGTTTAATTTAGGAGCCAGCTCATATAAGACTAAGATTAGCCTCAAACTTAAAATAAAAGTTTAAAAATAAAGTTCCAGTTTTAGCTAACTAATATCTGTATGTCCCAAGAGCAGGTAAAAGCGACCATTGCTGAGCAATGGCACACTAGTGGAGACTGGAATTTCTTCCCAGGTCACTGGCTGCATCTGAAGATTCACCACGCTTCTCCATCTGACTGATTTTGACAGGATCCAGAACTTTTTTTATAATCTCTGGTGAAAAGGTGTCATAACAGATCATGCGCAACCTGATTTCAAATAATCCAGGTTTTTATTTCATCCTTTAGTGCCTGGTGTAAGCAAGAATTTAATGTGCCCGGACATGAAAGATATGTGTTGAATTTATTTTATTGAGTTCCTTCCTTTTGTGTGTGTCTCTGTGTGTTTGTGTATTGGAGTGGCAGAAGGAGCCAGAAAGATTTATAGACTTTATTTTCTGATAAGCCTTACAAAGGAAAAGGTCAGAATTTTCAGGCACCTGGAATCTAAAAAGCAATAAAATGTACAGACAACTCTCTCTTAAAAGTAATAAAATTCAATATTGTTTTCATGAGTATCTGTTACTATTACTTTCTTTTTAAAATTCATTTCCCCCCAATCAAATTCAATAGTTTTAACCCCACTATATTCAACAGTTTTAGTTTAAATATGTCACTTGTTCAGGAAGGTAAACAGAATTTCTTATCTATCTGTTATACTGTTTTCATCCCTTTTGTTACCATTAAGCAAAACCAGTTTGAAAAAGTCAGACCAGGAAAAAATAGAGGGGGAGGAAAAAAGTTCTGCAACACAAAGAGGTAAAAGATAGGTAGAACAAAAAACCCACATAAATCAAACAGGAAAAAAACCAAACCAAACAAAACAACCAAAACAAAATGAGAATTATATAATTTCTGCATATGAGGTGAAACAATTTAAATTAAAATGTAAGATCTATCAAAAAATATACTAATTACAGAATTCTATAGGATCTTATCCAATTGAATTCTTTCTATCAACAGTAACAGAACATGAAACAATGAGATCAAGTCCCAATTTCCCATGAAAACTATATCAAAAAACTGCAGCACACCAATTAAAGTAGGAAATAAATAATAAGACAAATTAACATGCAAGTCTATTTACAGCTATACAACTTAAGTTCTTGGTGGATAATTTAAATCAGATTTAGACAGGCAACCTATGTTTATTTGTTCAAATAAACCCAGAGTTATTCAGAAAGCAATACTGCAAATGAAAACACAAGTGAAACAAAGAATAACTGAAAGAACTGAATGCAACTTGAGGGGAAAAAACCAAAACCACAATGAAAATCAAAATTAAATTAAGCAAAGTGAGAAAAAGGGATATGGAGTTAATGAAGAAATGAGAAATAAAAAGTATTTTTGACATTTACAGAAATTTAAATGTCATTTACTCAGACTCCTATTTACATACAATTCATACAGGAAACCTCTACACTGCAAATTAGTTATGGTTGGTTTTACTACATTAGACAATCTATTCCACAACATTTGTTGCAGGAGAAGCATGTGGATGTTACAGCAAGGCTGATCAGGTACATTTTACCTCACATTTGTTCCAGTAGTGTTTAAAAATAAACACTGAAGACTGAGCAGATACTCTTCTGTTGCACTAACACTGCCTTGGACTGTACACCAAATGGGTTTTTTTTTCCATATAAAATAAACACTGGATCCCTACAGGATTTTTTTTCCCAATTTTTATTGCTGGAGATAAAGGTCTGTATCCATTATTTCATAGCAAATATTTTTTGGTGCATTTTTCTCTGGCAACTCTTCTATTACTGCATTGACAGCAATCCCACCCTGGCAGTCAGAGTGAAAAGTAGTTCTTCCCTGCAGCTTGTCTCTCTATAAAATGACAACAGCTCCTAGGAAACACAGGGCTACAATGGCAACTCAGGTTTTAGCTGGTGACAGAGAATCTGACTGGTTTGGGGGGGAAAGGACCTTAAAGATCATCCCATTCCAACCACCCTGCCATGGACAGGGACACCTTCCACTAAACATCACAAGAGAAAGTTTTGGGTAGAAATGTGTGTGGTTGCATGTGCCAAAAAACACAACAGAGGTGGAAAAAGAACAAAAGGAGGAATGATTAGGAGATGAAAATGCGGTACAAACTAGAAATGGTGTAAGCTACCCATTATGAAGAAAATATTCACAAATGGATGTATTATACAAAATATTTAGTTTTACAGGACCAAAAAACAGAAGGAAAAGGTTATTATGTTGTAACTTGATTTTTAACTTTCCCTAAGCAGCCCTTTTTATTACAAGCTACAACAAGCTTCTATAAGTTAGCACTGTGATATAAGTTGTATGTCATTACTAAACCTAAAGGTTTTATTGGGTTTTATAAAGTTTTCATTTGAATAAATTACACTGATCCGTAAAGAAAGATATATGACTGCTGGCCTCTCTCTATTTTCAGAAAGACAATATTTAGCAATACACACATTTGAACATGTTTGGTTTTGGGTAAAAGCCCTTCTGGTGTTCCACTAACTCAGCCTTCTCAGATAAAATTTCAGCTGAAGCACTTTGTTTACAACTTAAAAAACATAGAATTATAGAATATCCAGACTGGGGAAGGGTGCACAAGAATCATCGAGTCCAGCTTCTGGCCCTACACAGAACAGCCCCAAAACTTATCAAGATACTATTATTTTCCTCTCATAATTTACAATCATTCTCACTTGCATTTTCAAAATGCAAACATACATTATTATTAAAGCTGCATTTGTTTCATATTGTGCTAAGTTTATCTGCAGACCAGTATTTTTTATATATATGTATTGTCTAGGTAGTGTATGTATCCCATGAAGTTGATCCATTGGTTTTCCAAGAAATTGCAGACCTGGCCATGAATTAACCAATAAGTAGTATAAAATAACATTCTGCTTCTCAGCCTGGACTAAATACCAGCTGCTTTGATCAAACATGTAAAAAATCTATTACTTCCTAATGAACATAATGTTCTACAATCAACTTGATGGGTATTATGTAGGGAATTACAATTTTACTCATTGTTGCTGGGAATGATATATTCCACTACAGCATCAGCCAGGCTTCAGAGATAAGAGGCTTTAAGAGTTTAATTAGAAAAGGTTTTTAGTCTTAAAGATATGCAAAGAAGATTAATACTAGTGGGCTTGAAAGCTACATGGGATCTCTGATGACAACTCCTGCTTTGAGGCAAATACTTGTTTTCTAATTAAAACCAAGAGTACTAAAAATGCTTTGAAGAGATCTATGCAGACCTTTATATTCTCAAGTTGCAGTGACAATCAAAATATTGACACTAATCTGGATCTCTGCTCTCAGAGGTACTGAGGGAAACAACTGAGATTTGTAGCATCCGCCCATGGACATTTCCTACGGTGCTGCGCTCTCTTCCCATTATAGCCATCATCATCCTTCCATGATCATTACGTACAGGAGCCACAACTAAATCAGAACCACATTCATCAGGTGTTTCCAATACATTTATTGAAGATGAGGGATGGGGAACGGTCTGACTCTATCATGGGAAAACCATTGTGAAACTGCAAAAATCTGTCATTAGTTTTCACATCATTTTAACACCACTGATGGGTTGTATAAAAAAAAAAAACACCAAAAGGCCACGAAGATTTTGTGAACTGCAATATAGATGTCTTAGGAAAAACATACTGTAGTTCGTACTATTGAAATGTTTAGAATCACAGAATGGCCAGTGCTGGAAGGGACTTTAAAGCGCAGCTAGTGCCACCCCCTGCCATGGGCAGAGACACCTCCCACCAGCCCAGGTTGCTCCAAGCCCCATCCAACCTGGCCTTGGACAGTTCCAGGGATGGAGCAGCCACAGCTTCTCTGGACAACCTGTGCCAGGGCCTGTCCACCCTCACAGGGAAAGATTTCTTCCCAATATACAGTCTAAATCCCCCTTCTGTCAATATAAAGCCATTTCTCCTTGTCTTTTCACTCCAGGCTCTTTTAAATAGTCTCTCCATCTTTCTTGTTGGCCCCTTCAGGTACTGTAAAGTCACAATTAGGTGACCCGAAAACCTTCTCTTCTCCAGGCTGAATAATCCCAGTACTCAGCCTTTCCTTGTGGAAGAGGTGTTCCATCCCTCTGATCCTCTTGCTGGCCCTCCATAGGATCTTATTCCTCTTTTGGACCCTAATCCTGGTTGGCAAGTGAAACAACAATCATACAAAAGTGCTATAAGTACTGCAGAGGGAACACAAGCTTCCTGAGACAGAAATAGTGAGGTGAAATCTGAGAGGCAGAATGGGGAAGGAATAACAACAACACGGCCTAACACCTCTGTAGATTAATTTTCTAAATGCATTTTGTACTTACGTGTGAGAGAACAGATTACTGCAGCTTCGCATTCTAATTTCGGAGTCTTTTCATATGGAGGGTGCTTGTGGCAGATACACCTTGTTCATACTCGACATTAAATAGCAGCCTTTAGCAGATGTCTCTCTGGCACTGTGAGCACTGCCAGTGCTGGAATAGCCTTGGCAGATAAGCAGTCATAATTAAATGTCAAACAAGAAGACCCATTTGAATAAACAAAACTTCTTTAA
>JAWWEU010000091.1:10394561-10407705 GCA_035583155.1 Acropternis orthonyx
TGGAAAACTTAGACAGCCAAGGAAAAAGCAACAGCTCATGAGGAGCATATGTCCTCTTTACCTACAAGAGCAGATATCGACATAGTTTAAAAATTAACACTCCCAAATCAGACATGTTTCTTTGTTAAATAAATAAGTAAATATACAAATCAAAACCAAAGAACCAGCTTAATCCCAGCCAAAGACTGAAGAAATAATTTTTCTTTTAAGATGAGTGTGTCAATGATATTCACCCATGTGAAGACTAAAGTGCTTGAAGGCACAGAGTTCAGCTAAAATGCAGAGAAGGAACTAGTATATTCCCTCAAAATGACTAGCTTAAAGAGATGGCAAAGCAGGACGAGGAAAGCCCTTTAGCTGGAAGTGCTGTCACAGGAATAACTACCCATGGGATTACACTGAGTCCAAATGGAAAGATAATCTGCTTGACAGAAATTGACCACTTATGGCTACTATTTCTGATAAGAGAGCCAGATATGCAAACATTCTTCTTTTTATTCTGTTGCCTTTTAACCAAATGTCTGATTTTTCCCTGCAGTGAGGGAGAAGCTTCACACAGCAAGGGCATAAGGCTTATTTAAAACCTGCCAAGTACTAATAGCATCTGAACTACTGTTTTCCTGAAGCACACCAATTTAACATCAAATGGAGGAGAAATTTCAATTTGCACAAGACTGGCCCTGGGTCTTGCAATGGTCTCATTCCAGGAACAGTACCTTAGAGGAGTTGAAGTGCAGGGCTTAGAGCACAAGCACTGCTTGATTGACTCGAATCAATGCTGAGCTCCTGCTGATGGCAATCTCACCAGGCAGTGTACACCAGTCTGATGTACCTTCTCAGTATGGGCAAAGTTACTGGAAATTTGTATGAATATCTCAAGATAGGTTTTCTTCCTCCTTGACCATTCTTCCAGTATTGATATGCACATATTGGGTCACCCATGGCATTTGTTACTTCTCTTCTCTGAGATGTTCATATATGCTAACAGCCTAACCTCAAATTTGCACAGATGATGGTGGCAATTTAATTACCTGCTCTTATCTGCTGATGCTTCCCCTTCAAGTATTTGTCACTCCCTAATTCCCTTACAAATCACGGGCACATAATCATTCTTACTAGCTAAAGCACTGGACCGTTAGCATAAAATGATAAAGTTGCATTACTAGCACATCACAAATAATGTTCGCTTTGTGTGCAGCATGATGGGAAAGCCATGGTGCAGATGAAAGCAATTGCATCACTAAACTACAGAATAGCAGTTTATATCACAGAATCCCAGGATATCTGGGGTTGGAAGACACCTCTGGGAATAATCCAGTCCCAGCCCTGCCCGGGCAGGGTCACCCTGAGCAGGTGACACAGGAACGTGCCCAGGGGGGCTGCAATGGCCCCGCACAGGGACACTCCACACCCTCCCTGGGCAGCCGTGCCAGGCTCTGCCCCCTCCCTGCAAAGAAGTTCTGCCTCATGTTGAGGGGGAGCTTGTTGTGTCTGAGTTCATGGCCATCGCCCCTCGCCCTGTCACTGGCACCGCTGCCCGGAGTGTGGGACCGTCCTGTGACACCCCGGGGATGTTTGTGTGGGTTGGTGGGATCCCCTCTCAGTCTGCTCCTCTCCAGACCAGCCAGGCCCAGCTCCCGCAGTCTCTGCTCATCAGGGAGATGCTCCAGACCCCAAATCATGTCTGTGGCCTCTGCTGGACCCTTTCCAGCAGCTCCTTGCCTTTCTTGAACTGTGGAGACCAGAACTGAACACAGCACTCCAGCTGTGGCCCCACCAGGGCTGAGCAGAGGGGCAGGATCCCCTCCCTGACCTGCTGGCCATGCTCTTCCTGATGCACCACAGGATACCAAGAGATATATATATACACACACACGTAAATATATCAATCTATATATCTATATACCATATTGGCTTGCAAGAGTAGGCAGCTAAAACCAAGGCACTTCCTAATCTGGGCATAATTTTGAAGCCTAATTACCTTTACTATACTTGTAATTATACTATGTCTAAAACAGATTCTAAGCCTCTTCTTAATTAACAATGACAATAGAACATCAGTTTCCTGGGATAAAGGTTATGAAATGAACAAGGAGGATCCAAGTTCTAGTCAGCATTACCAGGTCTGCCTGATTCCCCATCACTGGCAAAGCCCCTCGTGCTCTTGGCCAAGTGATTAAGCTACAAATGGTTGTTGTTCACAGCATCGGAGTATTGATTCAAAATGCATAGAAGTTGTCACATAACCACATTTTCTTTTACTATAGTGGCAGCTCCAATACATCAGTTTACCCCCTCATGAATGGTAATACATACATACATATATACACGTACATATGTATCTATCAGTATCTTGTTGAGACCAAGCTACTGTGAAATTGAAGATTCTATACATGTAAAAGCCTGTTACCTGCATAAATCTTCAGACCACACACATCGTTCTCTTCCTCTTTCACATATTTCAGTACCATGTCCAGATGGCTTTTGACTGTTTCCAGAGATAGAGGCTTCACAAGCTCTCTGTTCCAGTGCTTGGTCACTCTCACAGTAGAAAACTGCTTAATTTAATTGTTTATTAACCGAATTACTCTTGGGTTTTTAACATAACAGCTTTTAGTTCTGCATAAGATCATGCACGGTGTTTGACTATTGAGAAGTGAATAGTTGGTGTACTTATTACCATTCAAAAAGAAAGAAAATAAAGGTAAAAGAGACAGGAGAAAAGACAGAGAGGAAACAGAAGGGGAGGAAAGAAGGAGGAGAAGAAAAGTGTGTTGGAAACATTCACTGGAGTTAATAAAGACCCAGAAGAAAAGCAGGATTTCCTACTAGCTGAGTTTATTTAGAATATCTGAAAGGTGGGAGAAATGGGAAAGACCATGACAGGCAAGTTTGAGAAACTCAAAGTACAAACATATCCCCGTAGATTTGTTTCTCAGTGTAACAATGTGTAGCTGCAAGGGATTTATTCCCATCCTAGGATCAAAAACAGGATTCTCTCTGGTTGCCCCTGATTTACCAAACAGTCACATCGGACTGACCCCCTGCTGAGTTACAACTTAACCCTGAGTAAGGAGAAAATCCTGGCAGTGTTCTGTTTCATTTAATTTAGTACTAAAATACAGGAAAAAAAATAGAGAGGTGGTACTGGAAAGGAGAAAGTTAGAGAAACAAATAAAATTTCAACACAGTTTGCTTCAAGTACAAAGACAGAGGAAAGAAATCCATCAGACATTAAATTAATCATTGGAATAATCATTATTTCATATAAAAGATAAGCATTAATTACCAGTGGAGTAAGTTGCACCTAAAGTTATGGAAAATTTATAAATTATGCTAAAAATCTACACAAATATGTTTGAAACAAGAAGCTGGAGTGAATTTCGGAAACCAAGTTCTGTGTGGTACAATTCTATATTTTATTTTTTTTTTTTAAATTTTTGATCTTAAACCCACAAATTTTACTGCCAACCTTAAAAATCACAGGAAGAAAAAAAAAAAACTAAATAAAAAAAATGCTTGAAAATTGCTTAGGTCTTATTAAGCGATCATATATTTTATTGAAAGAGAGTTTCTTTAAATATAAATAAAACAAGTTTGACTTTCTATACTTTAGATATATTTATGTAGGTCTTTGGTAACAAAAAATCTTATCAACATTATATAAGCAACTTGCAGCCTGACAAAATCTGCAGTCAAAATTTTTATTTCTCTGTTGGATGCTTTTATGAAATTATGATACCCTTTCTAAGTGGCACAAACATCTGACATTCCAGTGTGCATATGTACAACAGAGGTGTATGTTATGCCCAACAACTAAATCTTAATTAATAGATTATTAGTTGAAATTAATTAGAATGGTAATTTATGTTTTAAATTTTAAAATATTACTATTATTACACGTTTATTCTGAAATGCCATGTGATACATGGAAATTTAAATGCCTTTTTCTTTTTCTCTTTTTGTTCTTAGGGGTTTTTTTAAATATGTAAGTAACATAAGCAAAACTCACAATATGTAATTAAGCAACAAAGCATAAATTAACCAGATAGTTAAGCTAGAATGCAATCAGTTGTACTTAAGGTTTAAGAGCAGGATGAGATAAGAATTAATATGTAGCATAAAAGAATCTTCTTTGATATTTTCATATGGTTTGAAAAAAATTAGTCCATTTGCGCAAATGAATTTATTGGTTTGTTGCAAGAAGATTTTTCTGAAGCTGCTTCCAAGTGTAGAGAAAAGAAGAGTTCTGCTAAGGGAGATGGAAGAAATTAGTACAAGCACAAACGACTTCAGACATTTCTTAAGGGAGTGAGAGAGACCAGGCAGGGCCATGGCAAGGGCAATCAAGCTCTCAGGTGCAACACATGCCTTGCTGAAAATGCTGACACAGAGGATATCCCTTCCATGAGGATAAAAAGATAGTTCCCTTTATCTCTGATTCGGTGAAATTCACGCAAGTTTCACAAGAAGGATCAAAAAAAGTATTAAGAGGGATGGAGAATCATTTCTTACAACTGTTCTTTTATCAGTGATTTTCTACTCATAATGTTAAGAGGATCATTTGTGTTATCCACTGCCATGAAACCATTGGGACCATAAGGAATTAAAATATATATATAAAAAAGAAGGTGCCAGATTGCACCAAATTGGTGATTTTCTAAATGCAAGAGTAAAAGTATTTTAGGAAAAGCAATCTAGAGTTCCAACACATTATTTGTATTAGTCAAAATTGTTTAATTCTTACATCCTAAACATCTAACTACTTCCATTACATGACTTTCTAGGGGAAAAATTTGCCTTTAATATGAATTTTCCAAATTTTTGTCGTGTCTACAAGATCTCTGCAGTTTATAATTTTCTAATTTATGGTTATATGAGCAAACCTGAGCATTCTTGCCTATGGTTTTATATGTTCAGCTTCAGAAAACTTCAAATAACTTCAGAGTTTTTCCATGTAGTCGAGTGATGAGGAAATATGTTGAACCATAATTGTTCCTTTAAATGACTTTCTGGTATTTTCATTGTAAAAGAAATACTATGCTAGGTGCAAAATGAAACATCCTTTGTATACGTAGAATCACAATAAATACCCTGATTTTCTAGAGTTCTCATAGTAAGTGCTTTTTGTATAATCAGGAGGCTGATGAATCATAGGTAAATGAATATATTTCAGAGGTGTGCATTTACTAAAAACCAGATAAAGTTCTTCTTAAATGCAAATAGTTAAGTGCAAATATTCTATTACATATTAAAAAAAAAAGTAGCCAACCAAATAAGTAAAAGATACATCACTCTTCACACTGCAAAAGATGAAGAAATGTAGTCTTTCTCAATGACAGAATATTTTGGCAAAATTCCAGATTTTGGAAGTAGTGCCGCTAATGAAACGTGACTGCTACAGAAAAAGAGAAATGCTGCATACACAGTAAATAACTCACAAGCACAAAATATATATTTGTCTATACATGATTCAAATTTCAGTTAAACTGTATAATTCACCTCTGTAAATGATATATTTCATATGACATAGCACCAGAGTGTAAGCTTCCAGAAATATATTCTCACAAATAGCAGCAAGTGCACAGTCAAAAGATCAAGAACAATGTATTACTATTAGATTCAGTGTAATTAAGCTTGGCACATCTGCTCATCAAAGTGCATGCTATAAAATAAAGGAGTGGAAAAAACAGCAGTGTGATACTTCGGTGCAGAACCACCAAACATATGCTGTAAAAGCACATTTTAGGATCACTTTGGTGGTTTTTTCAACTCTTCAGGCTTCATTGCAAAATGTTCTGTGTTCCTGGTGTAAGGAAGATGTGTATAAATTGGTGTGCATTCAGCAATGGACCACCAAAATACCTGGGGGCAACGGAGTGTTTGCCTTGTGAGGAGGAGCTGAATGAGATGGATTTTATTTTTAAATGTAGGGGAAAAGAGATCTGAGGGAACATAACATCATCTTCCTGATGCATGTGTGAACATTCCTGAGCAAATAGACGATTTTTACTGACATGACGTCTCATTGAAAATTCAGAAAAGGAAAAAAACACAACAAGATGAAGTTGCCAAGACAGGTTGTTCCAAGGCTCTGTCAGTCAAAGCCCACAGTAAATAGGTGTGACTTTTGTGTACACCTGCTTTGAGGAGGATTTTGGACTCAGCAACTTCCTGAGGTCCCTTCCGTCCAGAGCAATTCCATTATTCGTAATACTGAAAAAAAGATGTGATGAAGATGTGGAAGAGTTAAAGTAATCAAGAACCAATTTCTTTCAAATCTGACACATTCAAAGGTTTTAACACAAGGGGATGATATTTTGCTATGGTGAATTATACTCAGACCAGGAAACATCCACATGAAGCAGAAACTGTGAATCAGCTGGGAAAGGAGTGTCATTGTTGAGACGGACAAACAACAAAATATACAAGAAAGTCAGGTATAGATTCTGTTTATTTTTAGCACAGCTACTCTTTATCTCTTTCCTAAGTGTATGTGCATTAACATTATTGATGCTTATTACATCTAAATAATCATTCATTGGCCACAGTTATAACCTTTTGTCTCTGTACAAATTCACCCATCTCGTTATCCCTTATCTTGTAGCTTCCTGAGTTCTTTCAGCACCCGCAAGTTGTTTGCGATTCTCTAGCTGAGAATGGGTACATCACTATCTCAGCAAGGTCAAATTCCTCCTGCTCCGCCAAGGGATCTGCAGGCCTGCTGCAGTTCACTATAAAGGAGAAGCAAAAGCAGCTGTTGAAAATGGATTAAAGTACAGTGAGTAAAGAGATGCAGAAAAGAGGCTGAGTGACACCATGGACATGTTGTGTGTGGTCCAACCTGGGCACCTAAAGCGGGCATCAACAGGAGGGAAAGAGGCTGAAAGGAGCACATAAGACTTGGAGAAGAAGAGAAAGAATTGTCAAAGAGAAGGTCACACACTAGTAGATCTTGTGGGGTGAAAGCAAACAGGGTGATTCTGGCAGATAGAGTTCTCCAGATTTTCTCACTAAATGAAACAGAGGTGAAAACTAACTTGATTTTGAAAATAAAAATTAAAAAAAAAAGGTAACAGCCTCCCCCTTCCCCTCCAATATTTGCAATAAATAACAAATCTTTGAAGGACTGACTCGTATTTCTTAAATTCTATAGTGTCTACACCTTTAGTACCATGCCAGGCTTCTTACTAGTGAGGTAGAGAGTCATTACAGGCATTATATCAAAGCATCAGTACCAGAGTTTAAAAACACTAGCCCAGTTTTGTCAAAAACATTGAGTATAAAATACTAAGAAGTGTGTGTTGTTGAGCTGAATAAGGAGAGGCACCCTATTTTTATCTACTGACTGATGATGGTATCAGTTTGCATGTTCTAAGCCATGGTCACAAATGAAAAGATAAAAACTAGGAGAGTTTTACAGACATATCAACAAGATTCCATCCTACATCTGTTGTTTCCAAATGCACAGAACAAAAATAACTTAACTTGGAAGAATTAAACTAAACTCATATCCTCCCTGCCAGTTAGGCTTAAAATCCTTGCACCTTTAAAGTTCACCTTTTTAGATAAATTCACAAGATTGAAAATGGACTTTTGTTTAGTTGGAATGCAAAATCCAATAATTATTTTTTATTATTTTTATTTTTCACTCTATTTAAGCTGTCGTAAGAACTCTTCTCTGAGGCCCCAAAATTCTATTTCCTTGGAGACATAAATCTTAGAAATGCTGTATAATTAAGAAATGCTGTATAATTAAGAAGGAGCAAGAGTTTTTGTAGCACAAAAACATCTCTAAGCTAAATCAAAATTCATTTGCTGAACTAAACCATAAATGCCAATATTTTATTTTAATTTATTTTATTTTGTTATTTGAGGCATAGATGGACCAAACTAGCTCTTAGACTACCTTTGCAATACCGAGGTCCTCCTTCACTCAGCAAACCCAAAATAAATGACTATTTCTCTGAATTAAGTGTTTAAACACCTGTGTAGCTGAACTGTAGGTCAATTCTCTCATCACAAGACCATGCACTTCTCTATGTGTGTTGCACAATTTTTTTCTGATAGTTTTGACTCCTGCTTTACAAATCCAGCACATTAGCGCACAGATTTATATACACTGTGCTCTGCAATTAAGCAGCATGTGGCATCAAAGGAAAATTAAATATTTACCTTCCTTTAGCAGTAAGTAAGGAGAAAAAAAAAAAAAAAGAGAAACAAAAAACCTAAAACTTAAAGAACAAACTTGTAGAGTGTGGTTCTTTTCAATAGTTTAAGAATTTGCAGAAAATTACAATAAGCAGAGGGTGCTACAATATCTTGTCACTTCCACATTTAAGGTTATGTATTTTTGCTTGGAACTGACTGTTTCAATTAAGCACTGTTCCCATTCTCACATAATTATCTCCATATAAGTTGTCATTTTACTTTCAAACCACAGACTGGAGACTACTTAGTTCCTAGCTAGAAAGAACAGTTGTGTTTTTAAGTAAACAAAGATATCAAGGGCTGAAAACATTCTTATGCTGCCTGCCAAGAAGTACTATAAGTGTACCGGGATTTTAAGCAGCCATTCCAATGGAATCACTGATTAAGTATGCTATCAAATATCACAGACTTACATATTTTAGGCGAATTGTGAGAATTTCTGATGCTAACACCTGTAAAAGTGATAAATGAAGAAAGATTGTAATTACACCATTTCTCTATGTTAATGACAATATTAAAGGACTCACTTGCATTTTCTGAATATGTAATTCCCACTAAAACTAAATTAGCTGCTCTTATCCTGGTCTTCACTGATATTTAGAATTTATATGTCAATCACTGAAATGAACACATTGCATCACTCTTTTCCCTCCATATCAGAAATTGCAGGTCACACAAGATGCTTTCTACATAATTCTTTTATTTTTTTCTGGTGCCATATGGCCAAGGACTCCCCAGAGTTATTTTTCAGACCATTATCCTCTCCTTGAAGATGGAAAAAAATACAAAAAATATAGGAAAGGAAAGCAGAGGAAGCACAAAATCAGAAATTAATAAAGTACATTTTGTACTCAGCACTTGCAGTCCATGAACAAATTCAAACACACATCCAGTAAAGGCAAAATTCTAAGGTTAAGCAGGAAAAAATGTCAATATTTTACCCAAATATTGATACACACACACCGACTCACAGATACCATGTTTTCCGGAATCTGCAAGACCTCGGTTTGGGGTCAGGCTTCAGAGACATTTATTGTCCCACAGTGAGCTCAACAGGGGTATGAACACTGCAACACAGTCTTGACAGTATTTTATTAGCCTAAAAATAAAAGTAACAAAAAATGCCTAATTTTGTCATGAACGTATGACACGCTCTATTTAGGATTATAAATTTGCTTCCTAAATAGCCAAACTTCAAAAGGATGGAGGGTAAATCCAGTGATCTAAGTGAAACATGACTCATCGAGCACAGTTATGAGAAATTATCAGCTTTTAACAACTTGCATGAGTTGTTCAAATGGGTTTAACACTTACGTAAGTGCTGAAAACATAATAAGAAAATAACATACTAACACTTAGAATTATAATACCACATTCCTTTCAGCCATTTAAAAATGCATTACTAAGTCAATTTGTCTTCAAAATATTCAGGTATGCAAAGTGTATTTGACACCCAGTTTATAAATAAGGAAATGTAAATAAACTTTGGAGTTGCCAGAGACATCAAAGAGAAGTTTTGGCAAAAGTCAGGGTCAAAACCTGCCACGTGGTTTAACCTGCAGCCCGTGGTGTTAGCTTCGGGCTAATTATGTTAATCACCACCGCAGAGCGAGGACTGAGAGTGTTCTTGAGACACAGAATTATCAGGCCCACGGCAACCTGTCCTTCTCCACAGCAATTAGCATGGCCCACTCCGCACCGAGAGGCCACGGCAGGACCGGAATATGAAATAACACGGTGCCTGTGAGGTGCTTCCTCACAGAATTATTGACATCCAGAAGGAAGAGAGCAGTCATTTGGCCATTACCATGTCAAATTGCTTATGGAGCAGGAGCAAATTACTCCAAACAAATGACTACACACCAGGGAGGAGGCTCGATCCTTTTTAACTCTCCTGGTGAACCTGCACCTGACATTGAAGGCAGCTGGCAGGGTTTCGCTGCACACCTTCCCGGCCTCTCAGGAGGAAAGCATAACAGTGTTGGCAGGAGTTCCTGACAAAACCGTGTTGAGTGGGAAGATCAAGCAGCTTTAAAGCCAAAATGCAATTTTCTCGCTGATGCTCCAAATTGGAATAGCATTTTGGCAGCACCCCGAGTCCTTTTTTGAGCCAATAAATATCTCCTTAGGGAGAAAGCATGCATCAAACAGTATTAATAATCATGTTTTTTACAGTCTCAGGGACCATTCCACGGTTGAGGAGAGCTTAGTTTAGTAAGACTCTGGTTCCAGCAAAGCCCATAAGCTTGTGCTTAACTTCCACCTAAAGAACATTTACGTTAAAATCTCAGAACAACTTGTACTTGACAATTAACATATTCTTGAGAGATTCAGCCGGCTGGATCTCAAGAAGAGAAAAATCAGTGTTAACATCGTATTACTCTAAATGAAACACACTACCAAGTCTGAAGTGGGATACAGCAAATGCCATGAGAAACTGATATACTGGATGCAGTCAGAAAATACCTGGGAATTTTCCACTTTCTTCGCAGACAGACTTGTTCAGCAAATGAAAGATGCAATTGTAGAAGCATTTGAACAGGCTGAGAGTGGGCACTTACATGTAGGTAATAGCAAGTATGTGTGCAAGGCAGGAATTTGGGCTTCTCTAATTTTGATTATCCTGTGTAAGTAGTTCAGGCTCATACAAAGCAGTGCAGACGAACGTGCATGGATTTTGATGTGCAGAGTAAGTTTAAATGTAATCCTAGCCAACCAACTGGGACTCCTTTAGCATCATAAACTGGGGTAGGACAATCACAGCTACATTTTCAGAATTGTTTGAAATTACTGCGCTGGTTGTGAATCACCTTTCATGTCAAGCTTTAGAGTATTAACAAGTATAATCAGTGTGATTTTTGTACATATATGTTTCCACTGCACTTGTCTCCTTTTGTATTCAACAGGGTCCTTGTACCCGTGTCTAAGCTAAGTTAGTACTTAGAACTGTAATTTTTATAGTTCTGCACCGATGCTGAAACAATGTGTTCTAATCTAGGAAGCATATCCATTTTCATAAGAGATAATATATATCTCCAAGGCTTTTTTCTAATTACATTAAGCCCATTCAAACCTCTGATTACTACATTGGAAATGTGTATTCTTTAATGGATCAGACAGAACAGCTTCCAGAAGCAGATGAAAGTACTTAATTCAGTTTGCAGTTTCATTAATGCAGGCTTCAACATAATTTAGAGACATAATCAACAGCTGCAATTCCCCTGTGGTTTTGTTCGATATGTCTTTACCTATTTTTTCCTTTTTTTCTTTTTTTTTTTTTTTATTATCATTATTTAGTGCTTGTTCAAGGCACTTTAAAAAAAAAAAAAAAAATAAGCATTATTTTGCAACTTCACATTGTATTCTTCTGTGGTAATGTAGCATATATTTGGAATCTGGTTTATTTGCAAACTAGTGGCAAATTACAGATAAAAATATGAATTCTCTGTAATGCATCTTTGCTTTAATAAATTGTTGCTGGCATGTCTGCTTCTTCTCATGTAGATGTTCTGCCTGTCTGCTTGAGAAAGACTGTTAATCTTTATCCTGGGCCCCACTTAGGTCTTTTACAACCCTGAAAACATCCAGCAGTTATAAAGACCCTGAGACACTGCCTGTCAGTGCTGAATCCCACAGTGAAGAGAACTTTATACCTGTACTGTAAGGTAGCCTGGATTTATTCCTCTGGAAAAGGCAATAACCCTGTAGTTAGTGAAGATTTCACGTTCATAAATTCCTCACAACATCATTCCTGGCCATAAAACCTCATAAAAGGAGATGGGAAAACACTCAGATTTATGTTCTGATTCAGCACAAAAGTTTGAGGATTGAATTCATTGTCACGACTTTAGAAGTTGAGAGAAGGGGGGAACAAGCACCACCAGCCTTCAGAAGCAGTGGGGTACACTCTCGCCCCCAAACTCATTGTCCCAGATCACACATAAGCATGTTTGGCTTTGGGTATATTCAAGTAAATGCAGTGTAAACAACAGTGAAGTCAGGACAGGAAAACAATCATTTTTGCAAAATAAAGAAAATTGGCTGCTCAGCATATTTAGGATCCTAAGAGGCAATGTGATCCCAAGTACAAGCCTGTGTTTAAATGTTTCAATATTTGCTTTTACTCTCAGTTGATCAATTTGATTCTTATTCCACTGATTTTGGCCTAGGTTGTATAGTGTTCTGAGGAATCTGATCTAGTGGAAGTGTCCCTGCCAGTGGCAGGGGGGTTGGGACTAAGTGGTCTTTAAAATCCCTTCCAACCCAGGCCATACTAAGATTTTACTATTCTATGAGTGAAATAGATTGTGTTAAATCTCATATTGTATTACAAGGATTTATTAAAAAAACTAATATCACTCTGGTAAGTGTCTAGAATTACTTATTTCATAGAATCATGAAATCATAGAAGGGCCTGGGTTGGAAGGGACCTTAAAATCATCCAGTCCCACCCCCTGCCATGGGCAGAGACACCTCCCACCAGCCCAGGTTGCTCCAAGCCCCGTCCAACCTTGCCTTGGATGCTCCCAGGGATGCAGCAGCCACAGCTTCTCTGCCCAACCTGTGACAGGGTTCCCCCACCCTCACAGGGAAGGATTCCTTCCCAATATCCCACCTATCCCTGCCCTCTGGCCCTTGCCCTATCCCTTTACGCCCTTTTAAATAGTCTCTCTCCATCTTTCTTGTAGCCCCTTCAGGCACTGCAAGGCCATAATTAGATGACCCCTAATCTTCCTTTCTCCAGGCTGGACAATCCCAGCTGCTCCAGCCCTCTGACCATCCTGGTGCCTCCTCTGGACTTTCCAGCAGCTCCGTGTCCTTCCTGTGCTGGCTCCCAGGGATGAAGGCAGAACTCCAGTTTGGGTCCTACGATGCAGCTCTCCTTGGACCAAAACACAGCCCATACAAACATAAAGTCAACTTTCCCCCCCCC
>JAWWEU010000091.1:10463781-10478704 GCA_035583155.1 Acropternis orthonyx
GAAGGGAAGGGAAGGGAAGGGAAGGGAAGGGAAGGGAAGGGAAGGGAAGGGAAGGGAAGGGAAGGGAAGGGATGAAGGATCATAGATAAATATCCACTTTTGTACATCCTTATCCAAACCAACCTATGAACATTCTTCATAATAATGTTATCATTAATCTGTGATGAATTTGTTACTCTGCTGAAAGTGGACTAGCTTACCAAAATTCCCATAGGGTCATTAGAAGGAGTGCTTCACAGATATCCTTAGGGAACACATAAGCACACCCATAAGGCAAAATTTTAAAGTAAGGATTCTCTAGAAGTATCAAAAGCTGATTGTGTGTTGAGATTTCACAGGAAAAAAAAAAAAAAAAAGCAGCTGATTAAAATGGCAAGATCCTGCAGTAAGATGAAATCTTTGCCCAGGTGCTTCAACAGTCTGGCACACACTTTTCTCCTTTGCTTTGCTAGTTTCTCTATCAGTTTGCAGGTAAGTCCTTCTGCTGTCAAGACATCATAATGAAAATGCAACCTATGACACTGGTGCTATTCAGCCACAGAATACTCACCCTGTTCCTAAGCCAAAAATACTTCTTTAGGCTTTTTTTCCCTTAATTAATTAATTAAGTTAAAGATGCAAATGACATCCCTGTGGCCAACACAGTATTATCAAAAAAAAACCCCAAAACCACCTTTCTAAGCTTTGTATGCCTGTTTTACTACAGGCACATAAAGTACTAAATATTTATGATATGCAGAGAGGTGTTCTATTTTTATTTTAATTCATTATGTTTAACACAGTTGTATAGTCTGTTGAGTTTCTGGAAATACTGTAGAATATTTTCGGTGGTCCTTGGAAAGAATCTCTGCACATGGAACAGAGGAGAGTTGTTGTGTGACATTTTAGAACTTAACTTAGTTTTAACCTTGAAATCCAGTCACCCCGAAGTCTCAGCCTCTCTGCATATGCTAAGAAAAGAAGCTGCACAAAGTGTGATTGTGTTTATAAAAACCATTTTCCAGCCACCTTACTAAGGCAGTGAACTAAAGAAACAGAAGAATTTATTGAAGTAATTAAATTCTAAACACTGGTAAAAGAAAAAAAAATTCCACCAAAAAACCCCACCTAAAACCAAACCAATCTGAAAAAGACAAAACCTACCAATATGTTAAATTAATCTTTAAGAATTTTTGAGGCATTTAAATTGGCTTCGTATGTCAAGGGATGCTTTTTTTGTGTCCAACGTATTTTGCACATTTGCTGATAAAATGTGTCTGCAGATCCAGGTAGGCTATTAGCCTAACACAGTGACCAATTAATCAGTGCTTTTAGACCAGACATGGAAAACTGTAATGAAAAATCCTGGGGCTTGGTTAGTTAGTTGGGTGTGCGTTTGTTTACTTTTGGTAAATGTGGTTGCAGTAAATTACCTTAGAACATCATAAAATGGGTAAGTGGCATAGGTAGATATGGTGACAGTAATAGAGGCAGGTACAGATATAGATAATAATAGAATAGATAAAAGTGATGGATTTTGATAATCGATAATAATAGAGTATAGACAATAGCATGGATTTGAGGTGGTAGATCAGGAACTTCTGCTGTCCTAAAACACAAGAACGATGGGGACACCTGATGTGATAATAATGAAATGAAGAACAATTTTTCACAGAGGAGCCTGTGACAGAACATCACAGGTCCACAAAATTACTTCACAGAATGCAGAATATTTACCAAAGTTTTCATTCCCTTAACATGAATTTATTGGAAGCCATATTCTGTATTTTGTCAGTGTCTGAGCCAGTGTCTCTTTGAGGGCAGGAGGAATTCTGGTGTGGTTAGCAGATTGTTCCCATTTGCACGAAAAAGGTCACTTTTGGAGACAGAATACCAGACTAGATTGTCCTGGGCTTGGTCCAAGTGGGAAATCCCGATATTTCCTATTAGACATGCAGCTTAAATGCTGGACAAATGCCTTGTCACATTACTGAAGAAGCAAAAAGAGAAGTGAGATTTACAGAGTGGAAGCTACGCACGGAAACACAGAAACCAAAATATTCTACATCCTGCCTGCTGCAACATTTTAATTTAAGAAGTGCAGCTTTTAATCAGATAGGATAGCAGCTAGATTTATAGGTGGTATGAACTGTTCTCAGTCAAAAGAGAACTCATTTGAAAGACATTCAAAGTTCATGGGGACAATTCCCCACAGCTTTTTCTCATACAAAAGTCCAATTGACTTGAAATGAGTGTTTTGGCAGAGAAAATAACTTTTGTACAGAGTTTATCTTTAGCAATAAAGAAGAAATAGCCTTAGGCAGATCGTATGGCAAGAAAGAAAAAGCCCCAAACAAGATGTGTTACAATGATAAAAAAAATGGCTTTAAAAATATCTGAGAGATGACATGCCACACTTCAATTAATACCTAGAACTTGTGTAAGAACTGTGTTGGAAGATTACAGAAACACAAGCAATGGTAGGAATCTTGGGGCAAGTGGTAGATTTCTGGTACAGTGAATTCCTCAGCAGCTGAGTGATCCAGATGGTGATACTCAAGCTTTGGGTTTTGTTACCAGTCCAGTTTCACACTCAATGAAAGAAACCAACTTTATGTCTCTCTCCTAATTCCTGCCCTAAAATTTTTATCTTTTTTTTTCATGGCTGTTTTACAGAGGAATGAGTGAGATTTAATTCTCAGATGGATGAACAAGTTGAGGGCTTTAGAAGTCACAATTAGATTTGAAAGGGCCTTTTAATTTCATGACTTTTGGTGCCTACAGGTGGATTTTCAGAGACAGGGGCATCTAAATTGATTATACAGTACCAGAAGAAGTGAAAGAGAGGAAAGGAGATGGGCTCTTGTAGACTGGCATAGGAAATAGGTGTATTAGCTAGCTCTCATTTTGCACACCCACACCCACACCAGCTTCTAACAGAGACACAAAAAATGGTGAACTGGCTTTAGAAACATTCCTAACAGTCTTTAATGACTTCAAATCCAGCATGACGCATCTGGAAAAGTTATGTTCTGTATTTCTGTCTCCCTTTATGGCATTGTGAGTGTGATTCCATTATCAGATAAGAGAACATGTTTGAATCCAGCAACACGTAATACATGAAATCTTGCCTTCTGAGACAAATTGTGTACTACAATAAGGTAATGCAGGGGGGCTGCGGTTCCCCTTTTTTTTTTTTTATTTTTGTTGTTGTTGCTGTTGAAAAACCCTCTTTGAGAGCTTTTTAGCTTTTTGCTTCCTTTCTGTTCATTTTCTTCCTTCATAAATATATTCTGGCTTTGCTTTTGTTCTTCCAAACTATTGTTCTGGTCCCTTGTGATAAGGCTGGTATCAACCTCACAGTGTCTTCAAGAGCCTCCCAGGAGACTGTCAAAGCAAAACTAAACTGTGCAGACGATGGGGCTTCCTGATGTCTTGCTGAGTTGAAAGCACTGCCGTTTATCCCTTCACCCTTTGATAGTCACTGCCTCATTTTCTTTGCTAATGCATTAAACCTGACGGAATTATCAGGAACTGTGCAGGAAAGGGCTGTATGATAATTTATTTTTGTGTAAATGCACACGCACACACACACACCCCCCTCAATACACACTGCCTCCTTTGCTTTTAGTGCCAGGCTGAGCCTAGGAGCTAAAAGGGTATCTGAAGTGTTTCCCAAACTCTATGGCTGTATTATTTCTGAACAGCATGTTTTGTTTAATTAAGACACAAATGATTTTGTGCCAAAGCTATTATGACTGCTGCGTACATCACACTTAAATAAACCCCACAAAAGCAGGGACAGCAAAGTCACCTTCCCAGGTTTAGACATATATTCCTTTACAGTCAGTTTACTATTCACAGACCTACCAGCACACAGAGTGTTCCCCAGGTAAGCTTTCTTCACATACTGGATCTGGCTAAATTTGGAAAATTTGTTAATTACTAGTCAACACAACATGCCAAATCTCTCTGACCCTATTTCTCCCCTCCCCCTTATATTTTATGTTTTGCTAGGTGGACAAGAATGTGGCATGTGGCATAAATTGTCCGGCCTTTGAAACAGGCTGGAAAGCACCAGAGAGCAGAGAGAGAGACACAACAGAAAACCTTGTTGAAGTTGAGAGAACAAATAAGTCAGTCTGAGGAAGTGCCTTTGGACAAGCCACCGAGCGTGGTGTTGCAGCAGCCTGGTGTGTTACCATCTGGGAGAGTTCAAACAGGCTGTAAATCCCAGGCCCTGCAAGCTGTGGGAAGCTGGCTCGGAGAATTTTCTTGTTTTCTTTCTTGGGAGGTAAAGTAGAGGCTGGCTAGCTGATGCTGTAAGCATTCCCTGCTGGCTGATCAACATCAGACAGAAGAATTTTCTTATCCTCTAGCCAAGGATAAGGCCAAAATGGCAACACGGTTTACAAGAGAGACAAAGAGCTTGCTGAAAATAAAGGACAGAGCTGATAGGAAAAAAGAAAAAAAAAGAAAAAATCACTCCAGTTACAGACAATGCCTGTGGGCAAAAGGACAAGGATTTTAATCTTTTTAGGTTGTGTTATGCTGCACACTGAAAGTCCCCAGACCAGCATTTCAGTGGAATGGGCACACCGAGCACCTTCATGCAGGTTCTGCAGTACCTAAAAGAAATCAAACTCCATGAAAGAGTTGGGCATGAAGATGAACTGAATGAGGAACCCTAGGCAGTCTGAAGGGTAATTCGGGGTGAATGTTGCTAATGTCTGAGGATAGGTCCATGCTGATGTATTCAGGTGGAAACTGCCTGGGGACAGCTGTCAGAAAGTACCAAGAAATTATCTCAGCCCCTGAAAACCTCTGGCTTTACTCCCTGACCAGAATACAGAATAGAGCTCTGTTTTGGGCAATAGGTGTCTAAATCTACTGGGCTATCCTTTGCAGAATAACTACAGGTCATGGGTGTAGTGATGCTGGAGGGCTCTCATACAACTGCACTTGCTTAGGACATTTGGAATTGGGGGATGTTGGTTGGGGGCTTTCTTTCCTAGGGGCAGTGAACGTACCTTTCTCAAGAGACAGCCTTAATCACCAAGCTCCAAGAAGGCAGGTGCATGGCTTACATTCCTTGTGAATTTTGGCCACTGCCAAGTTAGGAAGGCAGGAACCTTCAGGCAAGGGAGAGAGCAAACAAGAGACCGTGAATTAGGCATGACATGGGTATCTCTGTCAGGCTGGGCTTTGGATCTACATGTCCAGGTTTGGGTGGCCTTTCAACTCACATATCAGTAACCTTGGCTAGTAGGTGCTCAGATCTTCAGACTAGAAAGTGACAGAGCAAATGTGGAAGTCTAACCCTGGCTGTGGGAAGTGGTGCAATTCAAAATGAAAGCGCTGTGTTCTTGCAGGCAGGTATCAGGCTTGGTAGTTACCGACAAAACGAACCTCTGGACTGCATTTGAATTTGGATGCCAATAATCACTGTAAGGTCTCCTTTCATCTCTAGATCTCATTCAATATGTGTTTCCTGAGTTCACTTAATTTCTGGTTTCTTTATCTTTTAAGTCACCCTAAATTCTTCCTGTTCCCATCAGAAATCAAAACCTGGATTCTGAAGCTGTTGTAATCCTGATACTGTGACCCAACACTCATTTGCTTTCCTCTGGCAGCTTTAGCTTTTCACTGGGATAGGAAAATTAACCTCACACATAGATAAAAGTATCTGGAAAGTCAGTGTACAGTTTCTCCCTTGGTTGTCAAATCTAATAGGAATGTAGCCATCATCTGCTAAAGATGAAACACTTTTCTCCACAGGAGAGAAACTCAAGCAGTGCTGTGTGAGGAGGAGTCCTTCCCAGTCCACCAGAGACCCTCACCCATGTCTAACTTTCATTTGAATGCTTTTTTCCTACCCACTCATTTCCCACTGTGTGAACTGCTTATCAGAAGGAGCTGAGGAAAAGCAGAGGGGTCAGAAGGAATTCAAACAGGCAAAGATGAAGCTGGCTGTGTGTGACAGTGAGCATCATGCAACAGGATGCTGGTCTTTAATCACTGTGAGACCAATACAGCTCCCGTAGACAACTGGTTTTGGTCCAAAGAACCCACAAAGCTGAGGATGTGAGCAGATAAACTATTTTGTGTTTGGTTCTGGATCTTTATTACTGGCTTTCAGATAAAACCAGCTTGTGAAAATGAAATAAAAATGCTATGAGTGGTTCTGTCATGGGCAGTGTGAAAGCCAGGGTGCTGTGCTGTGAGCAGAATAATTTAGTGCTAATACAGAAATGGATGTTGTCAACTACAACAAGAGAACAGATCTGTAACCTTGTTAGGGAAAACAGGGAGTGTGTACCCAGTCACTAGGACTGACCATTTTGCTGAGGGCTTTTGCAGCCCAGTCTGACAGGTTAGACCAAATCACCATAGCAGTGTCTGACACCGTCCACAACAGTTTAAATATTTAAACTGAGATGTAGGTGGGATTTTTGTGCAAAAATTGAGATCCTCAGAACTTCCTCTTATTTTTTAAACAGATCTAAAACCAACAAAAGCCTCTGTCTGCCTGGTTCTGACAGAGGCCTTTAAACACATAATGCTCTCATGACAGCACTGAGCAGTTCTCTTTCTAAATCCCTCCAGGATCAACGCATTGGGCATTGCTCCGCCCAAGGGACTGAATGTGGAAGGTGGTTTGTAGGGCTGAAGCTGGAATCTGCACAGATCATGACAGCTTTTATTATTCATGAAAAAATCCCGGCTACTTTGCCTCAGATGGGTTGCTCAGCAAGTCCACCCCATCCTGAGCACACTGAAGTTCTTCCCTTTGTGAGGCAGATGGAGGATGCTCATGTGCATTTTATCTGACAGGGCTTTTGGAAGCCAGACACCACAGACATGTGCACCACACCAAAATAACGCAGCAGTAGGCGCTGACAGGCACACAGTGGAAACCTGTTGCTAAAAAACAGCGTTGACAGGGTATAAATCCTATTCAAGTTCTGTTCCCCTAGTTGCAGACAATCCCGGGAGCAGGAGCTGGTGCTTGGACCACAGAGAGGTAGAAAGCAGCCCTGCCATCAAGGGCTTGAGATATTGGATTGTTTTGCTACGTGCTCCCTGAAAGGCACTGTGGAATCTGCTTCGATACCATCAGCTCTCGATTTAGAAGTGCCTGCTTTCTCATGCTGAAACAAATGTGTTCTCTGTGCTGGGAATGAGAAGGTTGTGGCTGAGGAAATTGAATTAGAGGAGCAGGTAGCAGAGCAGAAAGAATGCACTCATTGAACGAGCACATCTACAACTAGCTCGTGGTTACACCTGGGCTGCCCACTGCCTGACTGCCCAAAAATTCCTGCCCCCTCCTCGGGTGTGTAGGGATCTCAAACAAGCGTGGTTTTATACAGAAATATGCTGGAACTCCTGGGAAATTCCAGGACTCAGAAATCTGGCGCAGGATCTAGGGGCAGTGGTCTCACGTCTGTCCTACAAGACCAAGCTCCCCGCTGGCGTATCCTGTCACAGCTCCAGGGAAAGCTGATCCGTCCCAGCTCACGTATCCCAGCTGAGAGTCTCCCTGTGCATTTTATGACACTCTCTGGGTGAGATGTTGAATATACCCTCGGCTCATTTGCTGCTGTTTTCCCCTAATCCCTGACAATCGACTGGAATGGTGCACAGGGTGGGATTCTTTGGGCTCTCCTTGCAGGGCCAGGAGTTGGACTCTGATGATCCCAGATGGTCCCTTCGGACTCAGAATTATTCTGTGATTACTTGGGACTAATTTTAGAACTCCCTCTTCTCATAAAAGAACTGCTTTATTGCATGTCCTGATGTTAAAAGAATTAAAATAAGTGAATGTCTATTTTACCCTATTGTTGGTGTTCATAATGCTTGTTATGGGCAAAAAGAGAACACACCACAGACATAAATAGAATATTAATAATAATAACAACAACAATAATAACCATAAAAAATTCATTGGCTTAATGGCAATTCTTAAAGGTTATGATGAGCCTAAATTAAATTATTACAGAAAAATAAAGGCAAATAAAATAAAGACTATTATTAAGTAAAAACCCCAGTTACAAAAAACAGTGGTAACTGTTTAAGTATGGTGACCTTTGTTTTTCCTCCTTGCCTTTCTGATTATTTTGATTCACCTTGCACATTTTCTGATATGCTTTTACACCCCATTCTTTCGTCTTTGGTCTGATAGCCTGTGCTGCATCCAAACTCCAGTAAACAAATCCAAATAAATATCATTTCAGAAAGGGAGACAGATGTCAGTAGTAATGGCTGAGTTTTCACACAGAAACAAGGCTCTCAGGCTTATAATAAATCTTTAACATTAGGTTTTTTCCTCATTGCAAGCTGCAGGGGTTGTCTGTTAACACAGCTGGTAAATAATTCCATTTTTCACTATTAACTTGGAAGTATTTATAGCCCGTGATCATGTATCTTACATGGATCTGCTCTGTTTCTACAGTAAGTAAATTTCAAGTCCTTAGTCTCTGCTCAGACAGTTTGTTTGTGTCATTTTTCTTTTCCTTATTTTGAATAATTCGGGTGCTTGTTGAGAAGGGCACATAACTGCATCATTTTGGTTTTACTTCTTTCAAACAGCTTTATAACCTCAGGAATATTTACAATTTAGCTGTTTGCCAGAAGGAAACCATTTATACAAACCAATTGACAGCAACCTCTTCACTGCCCCTGCGTTCACATAATAACCCTACAACATCTTTCCTTTCCTCCTGCAGACACCTCAATATACCAGGATTTCATGCCCATTTCCATTGTTTTTGCCCCCTTACAATGTGCTTTTCTGTTTCAGCATCACTTCCACTGTGTTTTCATGCCATTATTCATTGCACTCCATGCCTCACAAGGTGAGACCCGAGCACGCTGAGCTGGCAGCTGGCTGAGTCTGCTCAAAGATGGGCACGATTTCCTCCACACTTCACTGCTCCCAGCTTTTGGAGTGCCTGAGACGCAGCCGAAATCTCTCATCTCTCAGGCTGTCCTAGAACTTTCTCTCAAAAAGGTTTGCTTATTTTTAAGGCAGAGGTGAAGAACTGGTCTCCTCTACAAGGTGCTGGCAAGATGCTCATCAATTCTGACCTATTTTGGATCAAACTTCATTGGAAGAGGTTTCCCATAAATGCATACTTAAAGTGGCATGTTTATAGTCAGTTCATAGATTTCTTTATATTTATAAAATTTTATCTTTCCCCTCCAGTCTAAATGGCACGTGAAAGAATTCAAAATTGTACATCCCCATCGAACTACTAAGGTAATTAAAGAGAGGCATTAAAGTTTCAACTCTAATTGTTCATGGTGCTGCTAATGACAGCACATTAACTGGGCCCTGAGATGACACCAGACAATTTTCTGTGTTTATTTTATGTCACTATGCTGCCTCATGAAGTGCTCATCTGGTGGCCTACTCAGGGTGAGTATCTTATGCACTTACCGTAACAACACACACACAAATTACAGCAGTTCTGTCTGAATGCTGAATTAATACCTAATGACCTTGCATTAATTGACTTGTCTTGAAAATGCATATGGACACTGAATTTTGACACTGATTTGAACAGAAGATGTGGCTGTGTGATTTCAGAGATTTCCTTAAGCCTTGATATAAAAGTAGTAGAGACATCATATCTGACCAGCTGAATCCCCTTCTCCCTGCATTTATGTTGATGTATTTGATATTGATAATTAATTGTTGAATAGATGAGCAGATTATTGCAGTGATTTTTCTACAAGACAAGCCCTGATCCTTCAGTTACTTCTATGAAGATCATTCCCCAATTTCGACATATCCACTGGGAAAAACAAAGGGCATAATAGAAAAAGCCCTGGAAAACCTGTACATTTTCCCATAGCAAAGCAGAACTAACAAAAGTGTTAGGATTTAACTTCTCTGAAGGTGAATAGCAGCAACAACAACAATGAAAAAGGTGACATCAGACATTTTTTGTGAGTGCCTGGAAGTGTAATATCATAATTATTTACACATTTGGGTGAAGACATCACAGTGGACATCAAAGCCTGCTCGGTGTCTATTTGGCATCAGCATTTGCAGACTGAAAACGGGTATATACACTGGGCATGACTTTTGTCTGGTTCAGCAGAAGTTTGACAGAGTGCAGCCAGAGAGATAAGGCCTGAAAAGAGCGATAACTCACAGTCTCTACCCTGCCAGCCACTCCTGCCAGTAAACAGTCCTGGACTCATTTGCTGCTGTTTTCCCCTTACTTCCCTTTAAACTTATGTGTGAGGGTAGTCTGAGTTTGTTCCTGTCTGGGCACTACACATGACAGGGTTCTGTGGATTTCCAGTTGTCCTCGCCAAAGGGGAAAGAGGTCTTCAAGGACCTTTTCTGACCTGGAAGAAACTACTACAGCTCAGTGGAAAGGGAAACCTATTTTTTTTAACTTTTTCAGCTGCAAAAAGCGTCAAACACCACTTTTGAAATTTGTTTTGAAATAAAAGTAATTGTGAAGCCTTATAGAAGATAACAACAACAACAACAAAAAAACCCCAAAAAACCAACCAAACAAAAAAAAAACAAAACCAAAAAAAACAAAACAAACAAACAAAAAACCAAACCAAACCAAACCAAACAAACAAAAAAACCCCCAAAAAACCACCTCACAGAAACTTCCCCTGCTCCTGTTTTGTGGCAGTGAAACCGGAGTGAAGAGTGACATGAAGAACACGGTGCTTATGCTTTTAATTTACAGAATCTGAAGTGCAGACAAAACCTGTATTTAACATAATTCAAGAAGTGTTTGCACTTTAGACCTGTCAATAACAAAGTAAGAGCAATACTACAGGAGCACAGTTAAACTGCTTTTCCTCCCTGCCTCTCCACTTTCCCAAAAACATACTTTCTCACCAACTTCACTTGCCTCACTTGCTCCTGAAAACATGTCAACATTTTAGGTTGTAGTGTAATGGTTGGAAAACATCAAATGTTATGAAAACTGTAAGCTCTGCAACAGCTCAAGCCTCAAAAATCACCCATTTACTTAGGAAATGTCGAGTATGTCAAATCACAGATCAAACCCTCTTCAAAAATTTAGCGCACAAGCGAAACCACTCCAAACATGAGAACAGAAATTCAGAACTTACACAGAACTGCAGTAGCACTTTGAAGCAGTGATGGCTCCATTAACCAGCTGGTAAAGCAGCTTGTTTTAAGGTGACAGCCAGTCGAAAACTGTTTACAGGAGTATAATGTCCCCCAAAAAATCAGCTGCTCACAGGAAAAGGCCACCAACCACATATTACGACAGCCAGTCATAAAATTCCAGTCCAATGTTAAATAGTGGAATGAAAACGTGTCTTTAAAATTAATCTGCTTTATTTGGAGGGAACAGCCAATGATATAAAGACCATTCAGTCAGCAGGATGTAACCTGTTTAAAATTTGTAAAATGGGAAAACAAAGTTTCTCATATTAAAAAAAAAAATCAAATCAAATCAAATCAAATCGAATAAAAGATTAAAAATCTGCTTACATTCAGCTCTCTGACAAAATAGCCTATATAAAACATATCTTATCCTTTGATCCATGGAACTACATGCTCACAGTGGGCCTTTCAGAAACTAAGTCAGTCTTATATTTTTGCTGCTGAAAATAGAATTGATCTCAGGATTTTGTTTTAAAGGTGATTCCTGCAACTATTTGTAAATTGTGAGGGCTTTTGCCTTCATGGAGGCCTAAGATTAAACTCATATCATTACATCTTGGGTGTTCTTGTCTTGCTTTTTCTTGGGTTATTTTGTGTTCTGGTCCAATTGGCCTTATCCCATGTGTCCTCCTTCTCCCCCTTTCTATCTCTTCTATCTATTTTGTAAAGATTTTTCACCAGGAAACCCAAGTAACACCTATTTAAAGCAAGTTAATAGTGGTGAAGTCATTAGAGGACCTGATGGAAAATATTAGCTTGTATTTTTCTCAAGTTAAAGAAAGTTGCACCAGTAGGGTTCTTTCATATTATCAGAAGTCTTCTGTTTCAGGTGCATAAGTTTATTAAGGAAAAAGAACTTCTTCAGCATTGTCCAAAGGTCATCCAGGCTGAGTTAATTTAATAATCACCTTTGGGAAATTAGTTTTCTAAGCAGACCCTTTAACTGAGAAAACCTTATCCTTGTCTCTCCTAGGGTGCATTCTGAGTTGTATGAATGGCATCCTGCAGAATAAAACTGCAGTAAGAGCCATGCAGCATGTGCTGACAGGTCATGCATTATACATGGAGGAAGAAATAAAAAAAACCACAGCAAGAGACTCTTCAATTCCAATTTAAAACAACCTCTTTAGAGCAAATCTATTTCTCATCTACTGCAGTTCTCAACCAACCTGCCTGAAGCCAAGCTATATAACCCGGTACAGATGTGCAAACTCAGTCTGGATAATTAACTGCAGCAGATGATGACTCTGTATTACAATGATTGTATTCACTAAGTGCAAAAGTTCATAATAATAATTCAGAAGCAGTTTAGGGAAATTTGATTCCCTGCCAGAGCTGCACAGCAGGAGTAGGGGAGGCTCTCTGAAGTTTCTGAGTCAGACACAGATCTGTGGAAACTGGGTTAATAAAGCACTCAGAACAGTGCTCTGAGGTGTGACCTGCTGTGCTTGAAATCTTGGTTCTGACGACTGTAACAGGTAAACCTTTTTAACTTCACTAGAAAAGAACAATTCTGAAGGGGTCACTGAGGGTGGGTGGTGTATCAGCAAACTCTGTCCCTTTTCTGGTCTGAGTTTTGTCCTAAGGGAGAGGCACAAATCAGAAAGAGCCTCCATTCCACTCAAACAAATCACTAGAGAACCTGACCTTCTCAGACAAGTAGGACAAGGAACCACACACTGATGAATTCTGGGGGAAAAAAGCCCCAAACCCCAGACCCACAATTATCAAGAGTAATTTGATATTAGTCAAATCCAAACCCGCTGTTTGAAACTCTGTATCCCTTCTGATAAACCCCTGGAGTTCAGTGAGCATCAGCAGGTTGGAGCTGTGATCAAAGCCATGTTAAATCACACCATGTAGAGCTGTACCCTGAATAATACTCTTACACAGTGCCACCAGCTTATTGGAAAGTGAATTTTGTTAATATTAGTAATAATTCCCCTTTTCAATAGGTTTACTCTAGGACACATGGGCGCTATTGCTTTATATGCTCCAGATCTGAAAAATTCTGGGATAAGAACACGAAGACTGAACTGGTAAAGAGCTGTGCCATGTGCATATTTCCAGCAAGAAATGACCCATGTCTTGTCTGTTATTGCCACCACTTAATGACTGTGGTGATAAAAGTGCCCAAGTCATGTGTCCGTCAGTTCTTTAGACACATATTTGGATATATATCTCTTCATTACATTGTTAGTACTATGTGCGTAAAATCAATGCCAGCAATTACTTCATTGTCAGCACCACTGTCATGGTGCCATAATAAGAATTAAGAAAAATGTACCATAAATCCAATAATTTGTGTAGGGAACTATGTCATTACAGGCAGGGAAAAAACAAAACTCAGACTTTATTAAAAATGAAACAATTTTCTTCCTTTTCAGGTTCTTTTAAGTCTTCCTACATCCACAAAAAGCTACAAAAATTGAGCTAGCTATACTTTATTTTATTTCTTCAGTTTCTACATAACAAATCTATCATAGTATGTTCCTAAATATATCACCTATGCACAGGTTATAACCTTGTGCAAGAAATTATTTTAAGTTAGATAAAGTAGGTTCCTGGTGTTTGCTATTTTGAAAATAAAAAGACAATTTTTTTCCCCCAAAGTTCACTTGAACAGACAAAAGTAACATAGAATATGAAAATGTGTTACTGTTATTTTCTTAATAACATTTCCATGGCTAAAATATCTTTTAAATAATGTTGTGCTCAGATGTTCAACAAAAAGTGTGTGTGAATGTATCCCTACTTGTGAGTCTGCTTAATTATTGACTTTCAGTGCATCTTTGATTTTCTGTTCATTTTGGTTTGTGTGATTAGTCACCAAAATTAGCTGTTGCCATAGAAACTGTTGGTCTGGAACTATTCATCTCCCAGGTCTAAAATTTGAAGATGTGAGCATTAATCCATATTTTAAAGAGCAGCCGACTTTTGGTAATCCGATTCACTTTTTACAGTTATGGATGGGATTTCATTGATTTTGATGATGTTGCCAAGACATAATAGTGTGGGAATTGACTCCCATGTTGAACTTTCTACCCCAGACTGAGGAAACACCAGGAGGATGTTTCTACCTGTACTGAATTTCTTCCCCAAGTGACTTTTAAAGTATATCACACTAAACTGTGAAACACACCCCGCCCCCCCATCATAATATTTTATTGATGAGCTGAGAAAGGTTTTCACTCACTAACCCTGACCCAAACAATTTTTACACTGGCTGCTATAATTTGACCTCATATGCGAGATCACTTTATTGACTTAGAGATTCTGCTGTGACAAAAAGTGGCAAAGGTAGCACTTGGGAAATGAGAATAAATGGAAAAGATGTCCTGTGAGCTGTTGAAGAGAACTGACGTAGGTCAAAAGGAGATGATGGGAAGGAGCGTTGAAGGGAAGGGAGGAAATAATGCTGGTGAAATGTTAGAGCCATAAACAGAGCATAGCTAGAACTGTAAAAATAAACATCAGTATTCACTCATGTTGGCAGTGAATCCCAGCCAAGCTAAACAGCTCCAGGACCTTTAATCTTGATCTCTGTGGCACCACCTTGTTCTCCTCTCCAGCCCACAACTGCAGTGCATCAATCCCCCCTGGAAATTCACAGCTGCACTGCGTCTGTCCAGCCTTCATCCTGCCCTGGACAAACACTCCTTTCAAAAATGCAAAACACATCAAAGTTATCACGCAGGACCCTGAGATCAGGAAGAAGACACACAACTTGCTCAGAGATGAGGGAAAAGCACAGGGCTTTCTTAATAACCCAGA
>JAWWEU010000091.1:10499677-10512363 GCA_035583155.1 Acropternis orthonyx
AACACGGAATTTGTGTACTTGGTGGAGCATTTTGTTTTGTTGGCTGGGATTTTTTTCAAGTAACACTGAAAGATATCATACTTGTGCTTTTAATTTTGAAGGAGACTGTAGACTAGCAAATAAGCACTGCATGGGCAATCCAATGCTAGATATACAGTTCTCAAACACTGGAGCTGAGACAAAGAAACAGACCCACCCCCCAACCAAAATGGAGTCAGCTGAGGACTTCTTTCTTTGGGAAGCTCTCTGATAGAGTGCTATTTATTTTTAGACACAGAAAAAATAGATGCAATCACTAGTTTGTTGGGGTTTTGTTGTTGTTGTGGTGGTTTTTGTTTTTTGTTTGTTTGTTTTTTCTTCTTACTCATGAATCTCTTTCCAGCTGAACCTTAAAGTAAACAGTGTGGTTTCAAATGAGAATGTCTGAAAACTCTTGAGTGACAAAACCCCAGGGATTTGTCCTGGAAACAGGTGTGATCTTAGATCTTAGCTGCAGTGCTCTGTCCTCAGCATCAGCTCTTCCGCTGACAATACATGGAATATCCCTGTGCAGGATTTTGAAATACCAGCTCCTTTAGCTCTGTGCCATCTGCAGAGTTGAGTTAAATGTTATTCCCACAGAATGGGTACAAGGGAATCATCAAAAAACCCCAAAAGCCATAGGAACTGGTCCCAAACTCCTGTTCAGGTTTTTGTAAGTTGTGAGTGTGGTAAACTTGCCCATGTAGTTCAGCGTGTCTGTAGAAAACCAATTTCCTTGCTCATTTGTTTTTACCTCCAGGTCTCACTCAGGTACCTGTTACATAAATATAATTTTGTTTGTAGACAGCATGTGCTGATGGGCAAAAACATTAACCTATTTCAGACAATGAAAAGGAACAAATCTTAATTTACACAGAAATACCCAAAGGAAGTCAGGAACTGGTCAAGCTTGTAGTTATGACCTTCCTTATTTTGACATCCGGGCACCATTTCCTTATGTGGGTCTTGAAGTCTTGTTTTAGTACATTGCCACTATGACAACCTGCTTTAAATTACCTTGTAGGCTGGAGTCTGCTGAATGAGATGAGAAAATGAATGCAAGAAATATTGTTAGGTGTTTTGGGTTTTGGGTTTGGTGATTTTTTTTTTTTTTTTTGTTTGTTTGTTTTGGTTTTTTTTTTTTGCCAGGTGCTTGCAAATTAATGTGTTTCCTTGCAGGCTAGAAATAAAAAGCATCTTATTAAATCACATCATAAATGACCCATGTAGCACAGTTTATTTTACATTACCTAGGTAAGGAGGCACTGAGCCAAATAAATCAAAGTGAACAAGGCAATAATTGTTCCTCCTTTTATATCACCTAAAATATGGGAGTAATGAACAAACGTGATTAAAGTGAGAATACTTCATTAGTAATAGGCTTTTCATTTATTGTTTTTTAGAGAAATCATGTTCACTGTGGCAACCCTTTTCCCTGTATTTTCAAGCTGGCATTTTGTATATTTGAAAAGGATAATGCTGTACTTTTAAAATAAGAGCAAGCATAAAATGCAGGTGGCTTTCTTTAGAGTAGACATTTCACGAGCTGGATTTGTTTTGGATTTCTTTTTCACTGAAAAATGATATGTTCAGGAAGAGGTCAAAACATGTCTTTAGTGCTTGCATTAAAAATTCTATGATTTTCTGGAGACTAGAGGCCACTGTAGTGTCTTTCTTTCATGTACCAGCTAGTTTTATTGAAATAAATGGAATTACTAAATGGAGGTTATGTGGTGAATATGTTTCTGAACTGAACTGTGTACTATGCCCATTACTCTTCAGGAGGATTAAGATTTCACAGAGTAGTAAATTAGATTTAATCATTACAGCTTAAGTAAATGAAATAGCAATATGGCCAAGAGTAGAAAAATGGACTTAATTATGATTAAAAATACAAACCAAAGGAAAATATATCATCATGATCAAGATCAGACGTACCCTTGGCAGGTCTGAAACATGATCAAAATTTTTAAAGCTGCATCTGAAAGGACAGGTTGTTTAAGACAATATTCCATCCTGCCTGCTTAGGAACATCCTTGCTGTCTCAGACCAAGGGTTCCCTTAATGCAGTGTCCTGTCCCTGAGGTCGGCCAGCAGCAGACACACAGGAACACAGGAAACAGGAAATAATGGAATTGTATGGAGATGCTAAACACAGAATTATCTGCAGGTCCTTTCCTAGGATATCTCCCCATGCCTTTGTCTTACGGTCAAGAGTTCACCTTGTATTTAGACCATGTTACCTCTGTTAATTTGTCTGATATTTTTCTAACTCTTCCACACCCTTTACTCCTCTTTACTTTTCTGCAATGGAGCTGTGCCATGTGCAAAAAGATCATTCCCTCCTGTTTGTTTAGGATACTCCTAATCCAATAGGGGAAGGAGAAATGCCATTTAATTCCTGCTTGGCAGGCAGCTGCACACCTTCAAGTAACACTGTTCCCCCTGAATGAGTACATTTATCATGAGACAGAAGCTACTGCCTACATCCTCTTCATGGGTCACCTGTAGCTGATCCCAAAGGATTCTTAGGGATACGCCTTTAAATTTGCATAGCCATGATTTGAGTGGCAGGTCACAGGAATTCCTACAGCAGGAACCACCCCACTAATGGGAGGACAAGCATGACAAGGAGCAGTGCAAGTGCAGCAGAGACCAGGACTGAGCTGGATTTGGCAACTCCCCTGTCCTGAGTGACCACCAGCACAGATGGAGCCCAAAGTCATGGAGTAAAAGAACTCAATGGACATTTTGTGGACATTTCTGGACATTTTACCAAAATGGAATGATGTCTCTGCACTGTATCAAAGGATGGAACGGGGATGGTGGTTACTGAGGATGTATTGGAGCATGTGTGGCCTGGGCATGGCATACATGGTATGGAATGAGGACAATGTATTGCATTTGGCTGAGGTAGGGTTAACTGTCTTCAGAGTAGCTGGTGTGGGTCTGTGTCTTGTGCTGGAGACAGGGCTGGTAGCACAGGGATGCTTTTATTCTTGCTGGGCAGTGCCTGCCCCTGGGAAGTGGGGAATGGATCCCTTGCCCTGCTTTTGCTTTACATGTTAAATCACCTTCATGTCAACCCATGCATTTTCTCACTTCTATCCTTAGGATTCTCTCCCTGATCCCACCAGGGTTGGGGGGGGTGGGGTGGGGGGTGGGGGCAAGTGGCTCCGTGGGGGTGAGTTCCTGGCTGGGATTAATCCATGACACACATATACAAGCTAATCATTAGGACAGGTGATCCCAGACACTGTGGTCCCCTACCTCAGTGATGTCATTTTATGCCTCAGAAGTGAGTTCTGCTTCCGTGTCCATACCTAACATGCGCTTGCAGTAGGAAAGGTGAGCCCAGCTCAAGCTTTAAAATGGGTGAAATAGGTAGTGGGAGAGCCTAGTAACAATCCAGTGTGAAGCCTGGTTACCCAATCAGCCAAAATTCAGTCTCGTTTTCCCACAGGAGTCCTTTAGAAATTAAATGGATGCACAGGCCCACTTGTCCCCTCTCAGGGGAGCAGTGATCAACCTTTGCACAGAGGGTTGTAATCTCCATTTCCCATTACTGGCAGGCATGAAACAAACTGACACTTTATAAAGCATTTTGTAATCCTTTTGGGGTGAAAAAAAAAAACCAAACCAATAAAAGAATCCTCACTTGGCCTTGTGACTCTCTTATGTACAAGAAATGAATAGAAAGGAAGAACAGTCCATGTCCTTTCTCCTGCTTTGTATAAGGTCTTCCATAATTTAGACATCTAAAGCACCACAAATTCACCTTTCCTCAAAGCACATGCCTTCTGAGAGCATTGTTTTCTCATCCCGAATTGCCCCCATAGATTATAAATAGATTTCTGGAGTCAGCTCGCAGAATCGGGAGCCAAATACTTGGGAGAAGAACAGAGGAAAGAGAGCCGGGCCAGCTCCCACCAGCTGTCCAGTGATGTGATCAACATTTTGTACATCTGTGCTAACTCTGACCTGCCAACTGGGTTATTTCGTTCTCCCGCATAATAGTATCTTTCAGGGTTAGATATCTTATTTTAAGGAGGAAGAGAACCAGCTCATCAGTACCAGGAATTAACACTCTGTCAGGGTTTTTAGGGCCAAATGATCCCCAATGCACTACATTCTTATGTTAGGTTGCAACACCCATCCCAGCAAAAAATTGACTGAGCCACCAAGGGGAGTGTACCTGTGTTTCAGCACCATCTGGAGAAGCAGGCACGATCCCCTCTGCCACAGTGTGTCCGTATTCACCCCTACACATCTCCCCCTCATTGACATTAGTAATTATTTTGGGTACAGGCCAACAGGAGAATAACGAAGGACATGAGAACGGTTTCAAAAGATCACTTTTCAGCTAAAAGGCTCTGTGCAAAACGAGACATTCCTGGGCTGCCTGACAGCCTCTTGGTGTAGGTCAGCGGGGACAACAAGCAGCACTTGCTGTGAGTTATTTGACAGGATTCAGGGCTGGATCAACCAGCCTGATGCAGGAAGCCAAGGCAGAATCAGCCCTGTGCTCTGGCAGACGAGCTATACCTGTGTGCTGCTGAAGATGGCAGAGGAGTAAACGCTGCCTTTGTATGTTGTTTATTGACTTAAATTGGTGGCTTTCAAGGCAGTGTTCCTGGCTTGCTCTGCTTATTTTGGTGGGGTGGGACTGGGGGATTCTGAGGGTTGCTTTGGTAAAATTGATTTTATCTTGGAATTGGTTGTAAATGAAAGGGGTGAGAGTATATCCAAAAGCAACATTAAACAGACTGTGCTAAATACGATGTGTTGTCTTAATCAAATATGTTGTTTAAAGGGTAACCAAATATGGCCACAGCTTTATTGTCACTACATGGTCACTTACTAGGGGCCAATAAATTATGAACTGCTTGTTAAAATCGGAGTGACCTTTTCAAGGCTGAGTAGAGCACTAAGTGTATTAAACGAGCCATGTTTCCTTATCTGGCATGACAGATGTTTGATTTTGTTGACATTTTCAGGAATGCACAAACAATTACGACTTCAACTGTATATTCATCAGAGAATGCAAAGTTACCTGATGGTGCCTGTATACTGGAGAGTATTGTGCAATAAATCTTGCTGTGGCTGTTGGTCTCACGTAGGTTTATCAGCACTTAAAAAGACATAAGCAACTATTGTTTTCTTCGTGGAAAGGTCATTCCTTTCTGATGGGTGATGTTTTAGGCACTACCAGGATCTCATGGAAGCCTGAGGCATTTAACAAGTTATTTCCAGACAGTGCAGAGGAATCAAGCATTTGTGCAAAACTACACAAATGGGCATCTAATTTCGGTACTCCTGGACTTTATGAGACTCACCAAATGAAGGAGTATCCCACTCCCTTGGGTGCTCTTTGAATGGATGGGAGTAGCTGATGGATGGCTGACGGGGAATTCTTTCCCTTTGCCTTGGCAGCAGTCCAGAACATCTAATTTTTTGGCAAATGTTTGAGCATGCATTTCAATTTAGTTCCACTTGTAATACTTATTACAGGAACACAGCAATGTGAAAACACTGCCTGTTGAGAAAATTAGGTATGGGAATGATTGCAGTCCTTTGGACATTTGTACAAAACCACTTGAACTGAGCAAACGAATGAAGAATTAGACAATATTTATTCAGGTATTGCAGCACTATGTAAATAATAATTCTGTGCAAAGACTGAAATTTTAGGAGTTAGGTTTTACAGCTAAGCATTACAAAATACAGGGAAATGTAATGGCATTGTTTTAGAAATGGGTTTAATTTCTTCATTCTGTGCATATTCATTCCCAAGAAACAAGTATTATTTTCCAGTGGAACAGAGAGCAACTCCAAGTATTTAGACAATGCTGTAAATTCTTGTTGCCTGTACACCATCATATACATGCATAAAATAAGGGAGAAAATCAGTAACTAGGAAGAGATGCATCAGATAAAGTTAAGCGGTGGGACAAAAGGGTGACATGATTTTTTCACAAAAGTTTGGGGTTTTCACCACCTCTACGGAAGTTTTTTAGTCCATTTGACATTCAGAAGAATTTCTTAATTGGATAGACTTTGAACATATCCAGCTGTTATTTTATAGGTTCCCTGACAAAACAAAATCCATAGCACCTTTTGCTAGGACACCTCCATTTTTATTTTTGTTTAAATGTCTGTATTGTAAGGAATGCAAATATCTTCTACAAGGTCTGAAAACGCTCACTAAGGAAAACCTGAACTTTCCAGGTCACTTAACTGCTTCTGTTCTAAATGTCTGCTTTATGTCACGTTGGCAGTGGTTATCCTTCCTAGCTTGAAACCACATTTGCTTTAAAACCTTACAGTACCATAGAGCTGTGGCTCTTTTTTGGGACTTAGAACACTCTCTGAATTTACAATCTTTTTATAAAGACAAAAAGAAACTGAATGTGACAAAAGAAGATTATGAAGGAGAGGGAGGAAGCAGTGGGTTTTTGATATCCTGCAAGAGTGAGAGACATTATGAGGCCAGATGGTGCATTGCTTTGTAAATTACTGTTGCACTTTTCAAAAATTTCGAAGTATTAGCAGCTGAACGGGATTGTCAAATAAATAGCTCATTATCTGCACCGAACAGGACCAGTGTTGAAGTTTCATAGGGTATTTACAGGTAGAAATGGAGAAACTGTGGTTTTCCAGAACAGCTAGTGAGATAATACAAATTTTTGAGAAGGAAAATGTTTGAGATTAAGGGTAAGCAACAACATACTTTTTTTTTTTTTTTTTAGCATACAAGCTGACTATTTTATAAATTATTTTTGGTTCAAAGGCTTCTAACCTTTGGGAGAATGACCTCCCAAGCTCTGCAATGGTGTTGTGTTCACAAAGTGGGCTGGCAAACTTTTTCTGACGAATTGCTCTGTCAGAATCATCTGAGACTGGGTATTCACAACTGAGTACTGAGATCATAAATGCTGTAGAAGGCATGAGCCAGGATGAGGAGATCCATTGCTGATGTTTTATTTCTAAAGTCTTCCTGCAATTACAGAAGGCTAAATTCAGTAACAGGTAGCATTTAAACTGTAGAGAGGAATCCTGACTTCTGCTTCTTTAGGAAAATGGAAAAAAAATATTAATTTCTTTGGCACACACCTGCTAAAAACCTGTTCTCCCTTTCACGGTGTGTGTTTTGGTGCTAGAATCCATGAGGCTGCTCTCTGACCCCCAGGCAGTGGCTGGGTGTAGTTTGCAGCTGCACAGACCAAACCACAGCGAGGAGAAATGCCCAGAATGGAGGTCCCAGTTTCTCCCTGTTGTTTTTCCAGATGGCAGGTGGACAAACTCCCTTTGGTGGGCAGTTTTTCTTCACTGTGATTTGTTGCAGACGTGGGACATTTTAACCTTCACTTAGTACCTCTCACCCATCAGCAGCTTCCACTATTTCATCTTCAGCAAGATAGTTGGAATGCTTTTTTCCCCTGTTTTGTCAATAGACTTACCTTGAATTGTCTTCTATTTCTGTTTTGTCACTAATTTTTCAAAGGTCATTGATTTCTTAAGGGAGACCAAAGGTTTCATTTAGGAACATAGACTGAAAATTGCTAGGGGGAGTTTAAGAAATTACTGTTTTCAGTCTCTGATGACACATTGTCTTTTTCCTCTCCTATAATTTCAGACAAACTTTTTTGAGTACTTATCTGGCAATAATGACATTTTCAAAAAGCAGGACCTGTGGTTATTCCCTCTCCTGTATGACCTGATTTAGTGGCTGGTGGAGTGGTATCTAAATTTAGCTGGGGGAAAGAAGCAGCATGTGGCCACGTTCCACCCAGGATGGCTTTTGCGTAGAGCATGAGAGGTGCAGTTTCAGGTGATCTGTGGTGGCCCCCCGAAGGGCGAGCTTTAACCCACAGCTTGAGGGACACTGGTGGGGGTGTGCTCTCAGCACCACCCACCCAGCCATTCCACCTTTCCAGGACTGTTTATTGAATAGGAGGGATGGTTGGGGCATTTCACTAGGGAAAAAAGGGACCTGAGTTTGCGTTCTAGTAAATAAAAACTGCATTCAACTCTGTTTAAGCACCCCCTGGAGCAAGTGCTGAAAGTTGGGTCTTCTCTCACAGGGAATTAGGTTGACTATCAATTTGTGGGCTTCCTGTAACGAAAAGTGAGCCAGTTAGTGGCACCCAACACCACGTAAAAACAAGAGGGTCTGAGCCCTCTCCCTGTGCTTTGTACCGATGCTCTGCTTGGCTTCCTGGGCTTTGCACTTCCCATTCTTGGCTCTGCAAGACACACGGAAACCAACTTGAGTTGCCTTCTTAAAAAGTGACCTATGCGAAGCCCTACTGGCAAAGTTTCTGCTGACCTACTTGGAACTAGAGTAGATGGCAAATTGTTTTACAGAGCTTGATTTCAGCGGTAAGTTCCGATTGAGCTGCTACAGCATCACCCTAACTTCAAAGCAGCATCAGACTGAGAATTAAATACCATTCCCGTAGCTTTGAAGTCACACCTCCAGCCAGTTAATTGTCCTGCAGCCAGGCTGTCAGTGCCCACACTCTCCCTTGTGGGTTAAGTACTGGGGAAGAGGCACTTCAGCTGGGCCTAACAAATTCAATTAGGCAGTATCTGTTATCTGGGGTTTTTCTTTTGCAGAATGCCTCTCCCTTTGTTCTGCCACTTCAGAATATTATAAAAAACGATCTTATTTAGAGGTTGCCAGCCTTCCCCCTGACCCTTCCAAAAAAGCCTGATCCCCTCCACATCCAGCTTTGTAAAGCCAGCACCAAAATGCTCCAAACTAAGCTATAAAGAGGCACTTAGAGCTCCTGACAGCAGGTTGAGATAATAGTGAGTTAACAGCTTAACTCCTGCTGTTTGGCAGAAAACAAATCTCTGCAGTATTGGATTCAGAGGGCAGCATCATGTCTGGAAAAACAAACAGGAAGGAGAAGCAGCACTGCTTCGGGCTGTCAGAAAAAAAACAACCCACCAGACAAGGAATTAGAGAGATGGATCCTCTTTAGGGAGGCACATCTTCTCCAGCTTTCACTTTCAATTACCTGGATGGCTCAGGGACACATGCAAAAAGAACTGCTCATTTATATTAATAGCCAATATATTTATGTTTATTTTCTTCCCCCTCAACAGCCCATTCTGCCACTGTTTCAGTCAACAGCTCTGGCTAATTGCAAAGCCCCAAATCTTATCTATTCCACTTATTACCATTAAATATCCATGCTGACTGGTGGCCAGCAGCTTTTCCCTTCCTTGAGGAAGAGGTCTTTCTCCTTGACTACAAAACTACATCGAGTCCAGAATTACGGAGCTGTGCTTTTTGTTCCCACACCCACTCAGCCTAAAAGAACCCTCAAGAATTTTGAATTTAAAACAAACAAACAAAAAACAAACAAACAAACAAACAAAACACCAAAAAATCCCCACTTTAGAAACAAAAACCTCAGACCCCACTCTTCCTTCTGATCTCTGTCCTCCCACCACCTGTCATAATTGATATTTTTATATTTTTTTTTTTTTTTTTTTTCAATAGCAAGGTACATTTTCAAGGTGAATTTTATTGCTGGCCCTGGCTTAGTTGGGTTCTCAGCAACACTATTTATACACTGACATTTTTCAAAGAGCTGCACACTCTACATAGCTAATGGAAAAAGGTGGCACAACCACAGAAAAAACTTAATATTATTCATGGAATACCAAAAAGGAAAATGGAACAGTGGATCACATTAATTCCAGCAAATACTATTATTTTAAACTCATTTAAATGCCAGTTGAACTTATTGAGCATATCATGCTAGAGAGCAACTAACATTTATCTTCTCACTGCAGTCAGGGAGTTGGTCAGAGGAGGGAAAATTACACCTTTATGTTTTAGTTAATTGAAACAGTGATTAATTGCCACCAGTCCCCATCTGTTCAGAGGGTCTCACTGTCTTTTCATCTGGATCTGCCATAAACCAGCCAATGCTATTCCAAAGTGTGTTTTTCCAGTACCACATACCCGAAACTTGCACCTTTCTTTCTATTTTTCAACCTACATATTTTTGTGATAATTGAAGATGTAATTACAATACCTGCAACAACAAATTAATGTCTTACTGTGTTCCTTGGATGTCCATTCCAATTTCCAGTTAAGCAATCCAGAAACTTCATCTATTTTGCCCCACCATCCATATTTTCACACATTATAACAATAATTACAAATAACTTCTAATGGCTGTTTAATGTACTCCACTGAGGCAGGAATATTTTTATGGCACTGGACAGCCAGATTCTATATGTAACTATTTCTTGATCATGAAATTGAGATAATTTCCTTTTTTCATGGAGGCACCAAATATTTCTTTTTCTTTCTCTCTTACTTTCTTCTTAACAATTCTATTTAATTTTTTTAAGAAATACCCACTGATGTGACTACACCGATAATTCAACTAAGGCAATGAAGTGCAATGTTTACGTGACCTTTACCTTTAAATAATAAAAATAGTTTGAATGTGTTAGCCCATGCAACACTGTCCAACCTCTCATCCACGGCTCACATTCAACAAGAATGGTTGCTAATTTGGTTGTCATGACAACCACCTCTCTACTTTCCTATTTTCTTCCTCCAGCCCAATTTGTTTATAAACCTCTAATTTTGTTTCATGTTCCTGTGTTGACCTCAAACAGAAGTAACAATCTCAGGCTTGCAAGGGCAACTTACATTGGAAGATATTTTGGAAGTTTACCCCACTGTTTAATTAGCAGTAAAAAGATTTTAAAGCAATTTTCATAAGAAATTCATACTCATATTGTGTAAGAGTAGTTCATCAAATCCAGTATCCTGTCTCAACTGCGGGTGAATACCAGATACTTCAAGGGACAACTGAACAAGACCTAAAATTTCTGTTCTTTAGCAAAACAAAGTCAAATTCCCTTTGCTTTCTGAAAACTGTATCTGAATAGGATATCCTGTCAAATTAATTGCTGAACAGAAATTCCAAGATTTGAAAAATATTATTTTTCATCACACTGAAATATTTACCCATTCCCTGTAACTGGAATCCTTCCAGACTTGTCCCAGAGTACAACAGAAAGACACTCAAACTAAAATCATTCCAAATATTAAAGCATATCTAATTCACATCTGCTCAGATTTAACTGAGAAACTGCTTGAAGACTATACCTAACACAATTAAAATGGTAAGGAGTGAAGCTTTCTGGAAGCAAAGTGAAATGATTTTGAGTTTGTGCCAAAACAGAATTCAAGAAGGGGAAAATTAAAACAAGAAAACTGGAAAAGAATCAGGGGCCACTAATGATTTTCCTTAAAAGTGCCATCAAGAAAGCAAAAAAATACGATCATTCACACAGATGTGTTATTTCCCAGAGGTCCTTTAACCACTGCTTTGCTTCCTTCATACAATTTTAATGACAGAGAAGCACCACTTACATATTACTTTTTGCCTGTAATGTCAAGCCTGCTAGGGTTTTGTTTTTCTCCCTCTTGTTTTTTCAATTGATTTGTCTTCTACCAAGTCAAGGCGCCCTAAAGGGAATCCAAAAGGCTATTTTAAAAATTAGTATTTCACTGGGTACTCAGGCGATTACATAGCTGAGTGTGACAGAACACACTGTTATGTTTTGCACAACTTAAATTCTACAGCTCCTGGGTCCTAATGAACCTGATCTATCCCATTTATTTAGCATTAAATATCAGTTCATTCTTACATATTTAGAGTGACACCTCTGTCTCTAGAATCACTCAAGGCTGGATATTTCCATGTTAGTATCTGCAGTGGGAATGGGTTTAGGGAAGTCCTTCCTCAATGAGAAATTAAGGTGACAAAAAAAAATCCACCAGAGTTTCTCTGGCTCACCTATTTACCAGCCAATAAAGAAATAAAAGAGTAGGGCGACTTAAACAGTACACCACAGAATGGGTTAAAGACCAACATAAATTTGGGGAAGAGCAGCTAAATAAGTAAAAAAAAAAAAAAAAAAAATGGTTGAAGAGGAAGGTGCTGTAAACTGACACATGCTCCTAAAACCAAACCTGGCTATAAGCAGTGATCTCATAAGAGAAGAGAAACAAAATGCAATCTGGAGTTGTGCCTCTGTGAAATTAAACACTATCAAAAATCTGACAGGAGCAACCTCTCTCGATGACAACCAGGATTTTCCACCCAAGCAACCAAAATGATGTATTTTAGACTTTGCTTTGTGTTGAGCAGTGATGACGTTATAGGTAGCCTAGAAGTAAAAAACACCTTTAGGGAGAATGCAGACTGCCCCAGTTTGCATTAATACGTAGACCAAAACATATCTGTTAATGTGCTTCTGCTGCAGAAGTGAAAGTTCTGAGATCCAAAGGGAACCCATTACCTAAGTCACAGACAGCACTTCCGAACTTGGTAACTGGTGGCCCTGAAAATTATTGAAAACTGCCTGAGCAACTCATGAAGGGAAACAGCCCAATTCTAAAGGGACTAATTACAGCTTTGGAGGCACAGTTTGCCTTGAACGGAGAATGTGGTTACTCATTATGAAACTTTCAGTGTGCAAGTGTTACATTAAAAAATACAAGCTAGCAAGTGTGAGGCTGCACAGATCAAAAACAGTAACATTATTTAACCTGTACTCAAGAAACCCTGAATTAACTGAGCATATTAAAGAGGCGACAAAATTGTATTAAAATGTCTTTG
>JAWWEU010000091.1:10517097-10532566 GCA_035583155.1 Acropternis orthonyx
AAACCACCCCTTTTGAGGCCCAATACTATGTTCTAAACCTTAGCATAACTACTTCTAAATAAACTATATCTGCAACAGGCCAAGCCACACCTTTGTGCCAGGGCCTCACCAGCCTCACAGCCACGAATTTCTTCCGTCTAACCCTACTCTCTTTTAGTCTGAATCATATCCCCTTGTCCCGTCACTCCATACTCTTCTAAAGAAGTCTCTCTCCATGATGGATGGGTGCTGGTGATTTATGTAGCATCACAAAGTTCAGTAAATATGTTGCAGCCTATTTAAATGACGCGCCAAAGGAACTTTGGCAACGTGAAGGTAAAAACACCCTTCAGCACTCTTTATGTTTAAAGGAGTAATAAACTCCCACAAAGTTAGTTCTAAAATTGGTGGTCTCCATCTGTTTTCTTACATGCAGTGCTTTATATACAAATTCTTCTTTTCCTTATTTTTTAGAGTACGAAGTTTTGATGCATCAGTAAACAAAATGGATGTTGCCACCTCAGCATTGCAAGGAAACGAAATTTTTCATAGCCCTTCTGCATAGTTTTGTACTAAGGGAGGATAGAAAACCAGGATTTTTATGGTCACCAACATAAGGCATTAAAAAAAACAGATTGAAAGAACTTTGAGACGTGTGGCTTAACTAATTTTTATTTGGAAAATGTTTTGGAAAACAGAGTCTTTGGGAACAGTAAGGAATAATTATTACAGATTACTTTGAGAGGCAAAGTCGATTAAAGGAAAAGACACAAAAGCAGGAATAAAACAGGAGTTTTTTGAATATTTGAAGTTGTCAAATGGAATTATTCATCTAAAGGGGAACCTACATTGCTGTTTAGGCACCCAGGCCTTTCCTCCCCCAACACTTTCTCAAACGTCTTCTAGTTGGAATTAATAATGCAGTGTTTTCTGCAGTCTGCTTTATTATCTTGATAGCGCGTGTTCTCATTTTAATGTAGCTCTTCTCTTCCTGTAATGGTTTTTACAGTGTTGCTGTAGAAGAGATACTGAATAGAGGTATAAACTTACATGTTGCACGGTTGCATTAGCAATCGTTTAATCCTTGTTGCTTTGTAGATGTCTTCTGTGCAGGCAGAAATAGAGATCTCTAGGTAAATGTGGTAGGGAGAGGTAGATCTTTAGGAGAAGGAGTTGTTTTAGAGCTGAAGAAATTTGTAAGAACACTCATATCTGTTCTCCAAAGCATAAACTGATACAAACTAAGAATGTGTGCAGGAAGAGTTTAGAGCAACAGGTTCAGTTGGCATTGATTGGAACTTTGGCAAAGAAAGGAAAGGTAATAGCTTCCGAAGTGCTAGAAATATGATGTACAATAGTTATAATGTGGATAAATCAGGTAGCAGGGCAGATTTTTACAGGAAATGCTAAGTGCTGCACTATGTGCCGGTGTAAAAAGGGCCTCCTAACTCACACACAAACTGTGGGACTCACAGAAGGAGTTACTGGGTGAAATTCCCTGCCCCATGTTATGCGTAGGGTCAGAACGGGTGATTACAGTGGTACCTTTTAAATCTGTGAATCTTTGAATCTAGGCCATTTATTCACATATGTCTTCTTATATCTACAATCCTTTCTTCCTTTTAAAAAAGCCCTTTTACATTAACTGCTTAGATTTGTCAGCTTGTCTTCTTCATCTTTAACAATATATTACGTTTTGCTGCTTGTGAATATGACTTGGTGATGAATTCTTTCAGGTACTGCTTTCTTACTTGCTTTCCCCCACAAAGAATGTTTGTGTTCTTGAACTAGGAGGCAGAAATACAAACAGGAAAAAACCCAGGTAACTAAAGAAAACAATGCACAATATCTCTCTTCTGTGATCTTGATGAAAGAAAGAAGCATAGTGTACATTTTACAAAATAAACAGGGCTATACAACACTGTGCATTTTGAAGCTGCCAATCACTGAGATATAGTGATAGAACCAAGATAAAAGTAGTACTGGCTTTTAAAATCCCCCTTTATGAGTGAAGAAAACAGCTGTTTTTAAATACTGAAATTATATATGATTAAGTTCAGATGTATGTACTTCATGAAAACGTTTTAATAGCATAAACCCAGGAGGCAAAACAGCCATCATAAACGTCATGAAAATACTGTGTTTTTTCTGCAGAAATTGTCCTTGATTTTTGTTAGCATGATAAATTATTTTGTGTAGCGCTTCAGCCTAGGAGTCACCCTTCCTCCAGGCATAAGGTCAGGTATTAACCAGAAGATGAAGCAGTTAAATGCTAATTAATGAAAGGGAAAGGCTGAATAGAAGCTGTAAGAGACATTTTATAATGGGTATTAGTTACGTGTTTTTTAGGAAAACTATGGGTTAGCAGAAATAACTCTGATAGAAAAATTTGTCAGTCTTAGTTTAATTTCATGACTGTAGAAGTATGTGTTTTTTAAGAGCAATTTATCTTGCCTTATATGTGATAGTTGGGTTTTTTTTTTTCCCCCCACGAAGTAAGTATCCTGAAATGTAAAAGGCCGTTAGAAATGTAAACTAGACAGATAACAGTATTAAAAATAATGTGGGGTCTTCAGGTTCAAAAAGAAGTTTTAGTATGTGAAGCATCTGTATTTAGCACAATGCAACGCTGAAAACCTTGGAATGAAACAATACAAATAATACTAGTTTTATGGAATTATCATTTGTAGGAGATACTTACCTTGATTCCAAAGAGGCCACAAAAGTCCCTGGAAAATGCACTGAGGTGGTAAGAGGAATTGTCCCTTGGAAACAGCTACAATATTTTTGTAAACATTGATAGCCCAAGGATGCTCCTGGGAGAAGGCTGTTAGGAGAAGTAACATCTTTTATTCTTCCATTATAGTTGTTAAAACTAGTCAAGCTTCCAAATGTGCAAGCCTTCCTTAAAGTGCGAAACTGAGTGACTTTCAAATGTAAATATACACTGAAAATCATTTTTGCAATGCGTAATTCAAAGGACACCCTTTCCCCCCCAGCTGTGCTTTCAAGTGGACCGTTTCACAGATCCAGTTCACTGTGTAGTGCAGTGAAGACTTACACTGGCCCACAGAAAGGTGCAAAGCATTAAAAATGTGGAAATGGAGGCATAGAATTAGTGCTTTTCTTGGCAGCAACATCAGTTTATGTTGGCAAAAAGAGCTTGTCCAACTACAGCTGTAGTGCTGAACACATATATATTACTTGGGATTAGGGCATGAGAAAATTATTACGTGAACCAAATAAAATTCTTTCTCAAGTCCCAGACTTCTAGTGCCTGGTGCATTTATTAATTTTGTTTTCTAGGATCATACTTGATGATATTCAGGACAAGGTGCTACTGTGGTAGGTATTAAAATATTATGCACTTTTATAAGTGGAGTTCAGTATATCATGTCATGTTATAAACAAGAAGATAAGATAATTAGAAATTTGTTTTTGTACTGCAGTACCTTAAGTCCAAAGGTCTTCCTGATGCTCTATTACTGCCTTTCTGTCAACCACTGCTCCAGGAATGGAACTTTAAAATGTCTTTAAAACTGTAATTAACATTTTAACCTTTTACAGTTCAGATCATATGAACAGTTAGCATATGCAATTCAATTTACTGTTCTCAACCTGAATTGAAATACTATGATTTTTGCATCTGTTTGAATTCCAGAAGTGTGCCTGTGCATCCAAATTTGGCCTGTTACCTCCAGTTGAGTCATTTGGTTTACTATTAGGATTGTGGGGGGAAGTAACACAGTGCTGTGTAATTCATATTTTTAAGCTATCGTGACTACAAAAGTGCTGTGGGCACTTCTTTGCAGTGTTCCTGCTTATTAGATGGGTTAGTCACTTGTAGGTTCTGTAGTATCATTTGGTTGTGAAAAAACAGAGGTATTCCGAAAAGATGAGCACAGATTGATATGACTGAACGTCATTCAGGAGAGCAGGTTGAACTAAGCTGTAGCTGGATGTGCATAGTGACAAAACTACAGTTTTGGCAATGTACCTAGATAAATTTATTTCCACCTTATTTAAAAAATTGCACCTTCATATAAATGATTTCTTATGGATATGAAGACTCATTTGTATGTACAAAACCATGTTCCAGCAGCTGAAATAAGTGTCTGACAATAATATTCTATCCTGACAGGATTTTTATTTTTTTTTTATTAATCTTTTGCAGCATTAATTAAATCTGCCCAAAGTCCGTATAAAGTATGTAATGAAAGGTTTGGTATGCAGAACTGATTTCAGAGGCTCCATGAGAAGCGAGCACTTGCACAGTGAGAAAGAGCTACTTTGCATTATTTGTTTTGTCTTCATGTCTTTCTCTAAAATGGAGTGTGTAAAGTGCCATATTTTTATCATAGACACTAAGACGTATTTGGTTTATAATTACAGTAAGCAGTGTTATAATTACTTGCATTTTGAACTATCTCATTGTAACAGTTGTTGCTTGGTTGCTAAAGCTTGTGCTTGAAGGAACTCTTTTGTGTTTAGGAATATCTGGGAGCCCTGGAATAAGCATATTTGCCCTACATTTACTTGCAGGTGCATACTCAATTTACATGGTAATAAAAACCAAAAACTGCCCTCGTTTTTCTGTCCTAGTTGTGTTTTTTTTTTTCTATAGTTTAAAAAGGGATTTGAAAAAAAAATTCTTTTTTTTTTTTTTTTAATAAGGTAGTATGAAGTCTGCTTTTTGGTTTCTCTGTCAATAGGACAGTATGTGTCTGAAAATATGCAAGGGGGCAGAAAAGAGCCCTCAAAACACAGTTGTTATTACTTTGTCTCTTTAATAGTGGTAAATTGTTCAGCTGTTAAGCAAGTACTGTGCTAGTTTTTCTTTTTTATATGTTGTCAGACTATAAATTCACTTGTGACAGTCCATGCACAACAGCTTCGAACTGTGTCTTTTACAAAAAGGGTGCCTGCCAGTGGGGTTACCTCTCACTTGCCATGATGAAAGAACAGCAAAATCCATTCTGAGGTACCTTATGCAGACATGCCAGTGTTGACAGGGGGTGAAGTTGTGTAATTTTAGTTTTGACATCTCTGCAGATGTAAAAATAATTTAATATATTAGTTCTTAGAGCTCAAAGCCAGAACTTCCATCAGAGCCCATTTCCATATTTCATCCTTCTGTAAACATATCACATGAAACTATACCCATTTCTTATCACATTTTGATTCATTAGTAACATCCCAGTTCAGTCAAGCTAATTTATTTACTTATGAGCCTGTCAGTTTCTCCAGTGACCTGTTCACTGATTTCTCCTCTAAACTTAGTTTTTCAGAATGCTTTTGTAATATGCTGGTTAAATTGAAGGTGTGACAGGGATGACTATCATGAAATATTATTAACTGTTCAAAATGTTGAATGTGAAATACGATGGTGGTCTCCAGTTTATATTCATTGTGCATCAGCATTGTCCCCTTTGCCTATGAGGTCAAAAAAGAGCTAATGTTTGCCAAAGGACATACAGTTCTTGTTTAAGAACTGGCCATTTGGTCAGCAGTCAGGCATGCTGAAGGGGCAGTGAATTTAGTCTTGGACTTGCTTATGAGTTTTCTACGTAATTCAGGCTGTACTTAACTTTAGATACCGACTTATAATGAAGTGTTGGTGATGATGACTCACATCATCTGCACTAAAAGCACCACTAAGGTCATTGTGCTAGAAAGTCTGGAGTCAAGCCTTATCAATCAAATGAGTGAGGTGAGTAGGAGAAAATACTTCAGTCATACACTTTTCATAGTGAGATGAGGAGAAGATGGTGCACTGAATTTACTTAGTAGAGTGGCATTTTTGAAATGTTTTCAGCTGTTACCTAACCACAGGTTCCCAAACATCCACAACAAAGTTTGTGCCAAGGTGCAAACTGCAAATGCAGCCCAAGAGCTGAACAACTGGTATTTTTCCTAATGGGAATCTCAAGCTAGTAATTTGCCACTTCTGGCAGTCGATCTGTTTCTGTGACGTATCCAAACATTTTCGTGGAGCATAAGTTAGAGTATTGATAGCAGCTAGGTTTCTACCTGGAATGTTCTGTGTGTGTGTTCTCCCCCTCTTCCTAGGACAGGCTGTCTTTTTACTAACACATGGTTATTTGTTCTGTGCACTCTAAGGCACTTGGGAGAGTTTTAGGTTTATGTGGCAAGGTTTTGGTAGTGGGGGGCTACAGGATAAGGCCCTGAAATAGCCAGCCTGTGTTAGGAAAAAGTAAGTTTGCCCTCCTTACCTTGGAATTCATGAACTTGGCTCTCCATGCACTCCCATTTGGCTCATCTCAAGTCACCTAACAGAGGAACTCCATAATCCTTATGCAGAGCTTTACCTGAACACTTTCTAAAATCTTTTTTTTTCAGCTTAATATTTGTTCCTGAGATTAAAAAAAATCCTCTTAAATGTCTGAAGAAACACGCTCTGGAATTCATCTTTGGTGGACTTACTGTCATTTTTAATCCTTCGTGGCTCCAAACTTTATCAAATCTTTGATGTATTTATCAAATGTCTTGAAAAATTTCTTTTGCTCAAAAAGTTACCTTTTTTTCCATGTCTCATCTTTGTCTTATTCTGTGTCTTGAAGAGATGTGAGCAAAGCTTCTCTGAAGAATCTGATACCTTCAGCAACTTGTCAGTGGAGCCCAGATCTCTCCTTTAAAATAGTTCATTTTGTAAATGCCAATTCAATACATTTTATATAAGGAAATCATTATCAACTAGACATGCGGAAAGCAGTGGATTTTTTTTTTTTTTATTTCTGCACATAGTCAATTGCTTCACAGAATTTCATTTCACAGTTGGAAACTTGACTTCTGACTAGAGCTGTATGATACTGCCAATTTTTGCTTTGACTATTCAAGTGTAAAAAGAGCTAACTTTGCAAGAATACAGCATATTTAATCCAGCTCAAGGGTGTCATGTTGCTGTAGAGCAAGCAGTTCTTGTCTTTGAAAATAACCAGACTGGCATACTGGAAATGTGTAACTGAAAAATGTCATTTGCCTGAAGGTACTCAGATTGAATCAAAGGTTATTTATTGCTTGTCCTGATCAGATTATTAAGATTCTGAATGTTTAATTCTTTTTTGAAATTACATGAAACTGAGCAGGTTGTTGGTCCATTATAATCACCCATTTCCTACTGTTCTGGTAGCACATGTTCTCCTGTGGCTCCTCAGCGTGGGGAGCAGGGCCTTCCTTGACAGCTGGGGTGTGAATTTCTGCAGTGGTTGCTTTTGCTTTGGCAGCACAAGCCCATTGCTGAGTAGCTATTGCTGAGTCTTGCTTGAACACTGCTTGTAAAACTTTTTTAACGGTTTTTGGATAAATACTATGCATGGGTGGAAACATGCTTGAAGCTGGAGCTCTCTGAGTAAGAACTCAGGGCCTGGTTTGTCTGCTTTTAGGAATATGGGACAGAGACATAAGGTTTCCCTGAGAAGCTCGGTTCTCCCACAGCTCTTACTTACGTGCATAATGTCAGACATCAGCTCAACTTCTCATACAAAACATTTTTATCACCAAGAGCACTTTCTCTTAGATTATCTCTGAAGTGTGAGAATTGCACATGTAGGATGAGAACGCAGAAACTTCTTGCCTCTTGAGACTGAGAGTGTGTGCCACAACAAGTTCTTGCATCTGATTTTCTGGGACTTCTTTCCTGTGGACACTACTTGCAACTTCTAGGGCAAGAGTCCAAAGGTGTCCTGGTGTGTATTCTTTTCCCCCAAATCTGAATTCTCTTCCTAGGCTTCTTGACATATCCCATGGGGCCATTTAATCCGTTGTGTTTTACAGGATTGCCTTAAACTGCAATTCCATTCCTTGATGTGTGGACAGTGATTTTAAGGGTGAGGGCTGGAAGCAAATACATGAAGGAAGGATATTAGGGAAAAGATAGGTGAGAAAGGGACCAATTGTAGAAGTCATAGTAGAGTGGATGACATATCCCTAAGATCAACAGCATCAGCTTGTGTTTTGTTCTCCCATTCCAACTTGGATTCTCAGGGCTCTTTGGTCTACAAATGCATGGTACTGGATGGTGCTCCACTGTGTCCTGAAGTGCTTCCCAAACTGGCATTAGCCCTACAAGCAAGCCCATGTTTCTATCTGATGCATCTGATTTGGTGTCTACATAAAAGGGGGACAGCAACCCATCATTCTGTCATCATAGTCTCCAAAGGGCATGTGAATGTTAAATCTCCTGGAATTAGGAGTGACAATATAATAAACACTTTCAGTTTGTCTTTACTGTGCCTTGTGTGATGTTAATCGTTTTGCCTCTTACTGAGACTGTTATATTTGTTGAGAGGATAAATATGTTTTCACATCTGTCATTCTCTTCTTTCAGTAAAACATTTAAACAGTAAGTTGTTGTCTGAATGTTGTGCAGAGGCTTACTAGTGTTGCTGATGCAATACATCATGTATCAGACATGCCAACCTCATACATGTGATGATGATAATGGGTACTTATCATAGTTTGTTGTCCCAAATCTTCGTTTGTGAAGCCTAGCCATGATGATGATCATAGTTTGTTGTTCTTAACTTTTTTTCCCAAAAAAATTTTTTTGTTCAAGTTCTCTTGAAATCTCACTTTGCTAACTGTTCTTAACAATCCCCTTAACATTCTCTGCAATTCTACCTTCCACGTTTAGTTTATGGACTTTCTGAAAGCGTTTTCTGACAATTTAGCATTTTTTGCCCCGAAGCGGTAGCCAAGATTATGCAACTCTTATCTCAGAACTAGGCCTAGGTTCAAATCTGCTGATCACCAAAGATTGCATAGCCCTGTACTTTAAAGCAAATTTTAAGTCGCCTGCTCAGGAATCACATAGCGGCTTCGGTTGTAGGAGGTTTCCCTTGAGCGTGGTGTTCATTCTGCATAAAGCAAAAATATGGGGTGTTTTTCAGTTTATGCTGGAATTTATGACAAGCAAAGAAACATGAACTGTTGAGACAAAGTCCAAATCTATGTAATCTGTGCATTAGTTTTGAAGGGATCATCATTAGCTTCTGTCTATTTTAACTTACTCTCTTTGGTCTACAAGAGAAATGATCTTATTGCTTTTCTTGGTCTTGTACCTGTAGCTGTATGATGTTTGGAGTGAGTCTTGTCAAGTCTCAGAATGAGTGTCACAGAGATTATTGGGATTTGTCCGCAGGATCTGTCCTACAGAACACACAGGTGCAGAGAGGGTTCTGCTGATGTTTAGTGCCTTTCTGTGTCATTCCTAATATGTATTAGACCCTTCCCTGGGTAAAAACTGCCCCCAGTAATATATTCCAATGATTGTCTTCCAGAGAAATTGTAAATAAATAAACTTAAAAATCCTGTGACAGTTTTTCTAAGCAGTATGTCATGGTTTCTGGTTATTTCTATTTGCCTATGGACATTTTATAACCTTAACTGAGGAACCTTAAGTGATAGTATATCAGAAGATAATGATTTTTTCTCATTGCTAGTCATTGGATCTCATTCTAGAAGAGGAGAAAAAGTCAATCCTTTTTCTGTGTGCATGTTAACAGAGAACTTAAATGTCCTATTTGATGTGGTGCAAAGGGCTTATTACCCTGATTTTTGATGGTCATGATTGATAGTAGGGCTGCGTCCTGGTTATTTAGTGTATCCCCCTTACCATTAGGATTTCCAAAGGTGCAGATACTTCATGAGGAACGCTGTGGGAGATAGTATTGACATGAGACTGTGGTTACCACAAGTTCTGCCATATATGCCTTGGGTCGTCACTACAGGGGCACACAGAATGAATGAAGAAATAAGTAACAAATAAATACCTTTTTTCTTTTTTCTTTTTTTTTTTTTTTACCTCTCAGTAGGGAATATTTTGTTTTTTATAATCTTATTGTCTCAGAACCTTGAGCTACAGGAAAATGTGAGGACTACTGGGAAGTGAAGAGTCTTTATGCAATGCTGTATACAGAGAGCTTACAGAACTAGTTGAAATCTCATAAACACCACAAACTTTCAAAATAGCAATTTTGCATTGGTTTTAGTAGGACCAGGATTGTTCTGAAATTTGACTTTCAGTCAGTCCAAGACTCTCTAGATTCTCCTGGGCAGTTCCATCCTGATTTCTGTGACTCTGCTGTAGTTTGAGCCCTGCAACTGATCAAGTTCTTGGGTTTTCTTTGTATAGGTCAGGAATCTGTGTCCCTGCTATGGAATGCATTCTTCCCTCATCCAACAGCCAAATGAGTGGTTTGGTTTCCTGCTTCCTTGGTCCTGGAGTGTAGCCTGTCTCACTTGGCTTCAGCCTCAGTTTTGTGCTAGCAGGTTGGTTGTCCACATCTGCCTGGAGAGGTTGGGAGCATGGCAATGTTATGAATAAAACCAAAAGATAGATCAGGAAGTATGAGAAAACAGAAGGAATATCTCATGTTTTTGTGAGGGAATGATAAATTAAATGAAGTATGCTGTTGGGTGTGTATATAAATATGTATAGAGACTGTATATCTGCACTATGATTATGGCTATAAAAATGATAACGAGCTAGGAAAGCAATTTGGGTATTTACTGTCAGAATCTTTCTTTTAAAGAAGGTATTCCTTCACTGAAATTGAAGCTGTTTTTTCCTGTGAAGTAGCAATAAGTGTATTGCAACATCAAGACTGCTAGTGTTTTTGTTTGGTTGGTGTTGTGGGGTTTTTGTGTTTTGTTTGTTTGTTTGTTTTTGTTGCTTGGGTTTTTTTAATGGAACACCAAAACTATAAGGATGGTGCAAATAGTTTAAAGAGTAACATCGTATACCATGGTATAGTGTCTCATAAAAATGTATGTGTTTTTTTCCTTTCTCCCACAAAAGATGGGCAATGTGGTGATTGTTTTATCTCTGCAAAATGCTTGTATCCTATCTTCTTACAACTGAAAAGATGTGATGAATTCATGTCATCTTTCTCTGGGAGATGAGTTTGAAATGCTACCCATTCAGTATTTACTTGAGTTATCTTTGGTCAGCCCTGTTTTCTGTAGATTTTGCTCCTAAACCAGCTGCAAATAGGAACAGATTGATATGTAATTTGCTAAGGATTTTCCTGGCACAAAGCCAAATTCTGTTAGAGTCTTCCCTTTCCTAGGCTATATATTTATTTGTAGGACCAATAGAAGAGGTCATGTCTGTATGTGCAGCTCTTTTCTCAACCCACTTGCTAAAGGAGCAAGAGTCCAGTTTGTGAGGTTGGGCTTTACCTGGTAATGTCTTTTAACATGTGAAGGAATTGGTATATGGTCTATGCAGCACAAACAGAAAACCTCGACTTCTGTCACCCATCGGCTGGAGCAGAGAATACAAATGAGCTCTAAGAGAGGCAAAGAGGGGAGGTGAATGTTAAAAATTTAAGTAGCAGCTGTCAGCTAACTCGGTTGGACTGGAACCAGTAAGGAGATGCTGACACAGAAGGGGTGCTGGAAAGCAGGTGATCGTAAATGAGAAAATGCCAGGTGATCTCTCCAGCAGCAGACATGGAAAATCCATACTGAAGGACCTCTGAAGGTCACCAATCCATCAGGAGCTAACTAGCTTATAAATGGTGCTAACATTTCTATTGTATGTGCAAATGTTGAAAATGTCAGTTGCCACAATGAGCAGTGCAATTTACTTGTGCAAACTGATAAAACACAATAGGGAATATCCAGTTAATATAATGGTTTCATTCAGCCATCTAATGAAAAGAAATCTTTCCACTCAAGATCAGTAGTTGGATTAGATGCTTTCTTATACAGTGACGGAACAATAATACTGAGTGCTATAAGAAAGGCTTTCTTAGGTGAAATGTAATTTGAATTGTAGTACTTGTAGGTTTCCTTTAAATATTTTAGTACCTAATAAATATTCCAGCAACAATCTAGATGAATTTTAACAGAGTGTCTTGCTGGTACTACTCCTGCTAATTTACAAGATTTACAACAATTACCATTCCTGAAAGCTGAAAAATAGTGAGTTATTTCATGAACACATAAAACAAGGCCTTTGAAAAGATTTAACAGGACTCTTAAAATGAAATATTTGCCTCAGATATAATTTGAGACAGATACAAAATTAAAGTGCACTGTCATTCCTGACATTCATAAAAATAAATTATTGTGTATTGTTTCCTTCTCTGTATTTCTGAATACAGATCAGTATGAAAGGAACTAGATACTGTCATTCTCTTGTTTCTGAGGGTGTCAGGAGTTTGCTGTGTGCACATACAAATAACCAATTAACCCTGGAACCAAAGAAGCGTGTCTCATAACTTTATGTATGGAAAACCAGAAAGATTAGTCTTTTAAGGAACTGGAACTTTTTGTAAAAAACATGTTCATAATTCTGATTCAATTTTTATTGTATTTCCATATGTACCTTGGGACACCTAACCTTCAGCCATTTCAGCAGTGTCATATATTGTAGGGATTTTTCATTTTAAAGTGGAGGCAGAGGGGCAGCACATGAGAAGGAGTTCACAGTGTTTCAGTGCAGAGGTAAAAACTTGATTGTAATGAAATCAGTGAGGGGAAAAAAAATCTTTTGATTAATGATAAAGGTTTTATTTATCACCAGCATTTGGGTGGAAGTTTCTTTTCAAGGTTTAAATGACTGAATTGGTGTCCTCCCACTGATGTTTATTCTCTTGTTGAGTTTCTGTGTATACACATACATATCCTTGTACATCATATGGTACTTGGTAAGTACTGCTTTCTTTCCCCATCTTATTTAGGGATCCTGTACTGACCACTGTAAGAATTGAGTTCATAATTTTTTTAATTGTAAATCTGTGTTTTGTAATTTTGTATCAAAACTCTGATATTGTGTACTACCATAGAAATTATCTCAAAATGGCATGCTCTTACATAGTGCCATCTATAAATGGCATCATGCCAAATATGAACTTATATAAACACATATAAACTTTTTGAAATTCAGTGGGGAAAAAACTTTCTTCATAGTGCTTCACAAGCTGGAAGTTTATAGTTAAATAAATTGATATCTTTAGAACAGCTCTGTAAACTATATTCAGTATAAATCTATGTAATTTAAGTTATCTACAAATGTTAGTTTTTGCTAAAATTAGAAAGTTTGAAAAAACAATAAATGTTTTTAACCTTTTTAAGCTCAGGTAGAGAGTTAAAAATACAAGAAGTAGTAAACTAGTTCACCACGATTCCAAAGGAGGAAACAAATGGAAAATGACAGTGTGGATTAAGCCAAGCACACATACATGACAAACCACGTGATATGTAGCTGTAATTGTGCAAGTGAAAGCATGAAACTACTAAAATTTATCTCAGCCCTTGACTGAGCCCATAGGGATAATTTAGTTGTATACTTTAGCCATTTTTTCCCTTAGGTGTTCAAAAAACATGCTTTGTGCTGTAAAGCAACAGTTCCACACTCAGAAAATACACTGCATGTTTTTGTTAAAAATGATGTCCTTTTAATAGGAATATACTGATAAATAAGTAGAAATTACAATTGGTAAAGTTATAAAACGTTCAACAAGGCCAAATGAGGTTGCTTTCTCTAAGAAAGAATGGAAGCTTGGAGGCTGTTCTGTTTGCATTCTTGGGCTGCTCTGCATGCGAACAGTCTTGCACATAAGCTGTTTTGAATGTTGCCTCTTGAGCCTGTATTGACATAATCACAAGGAATTCCTAAATTTATGTGTAATGTGCCACCCTGGGATTTTGAATTGGCTTTTGTGCTGTTTAATTAGACTGCTGTTTTCTTTCTCATTTTGATACATATGTGTGTATATACACTTTTTCTTGCAGCTGTTTGCAGATGATGCAGAAAGAACATCCCAAAAGCATGTTTAAACCTCAAGATGAAAGGGAGAATCTTGCTATTAAGTTTTCAAGTGGTAGAGAGACAGCTGAGTGGTAGCCTGGCTGTGAGCCATGACTGTTTCTGGTCTAAATATGAGTGTCTCCAACTCGTACTTGACTGACCCAAAATTTCCTGGTTATTCGAACAACTTAATGCAAATACACGAGTTGCCTGGTGTTCCCTTGCTTCAACCACTGGCAAAAGACGCCTTTTTGAAGCTGGCAAAAGCAGGCTTGAGATCAAAGGATCACTTTTGCCATGGTGTTCTGAAAGACCAGTCAGTTCCAGGGTAGTGAGCAGAGTTCTTGCACTTCTGGTGCGATGAGAACTCGATGCTGGCAGGCTCAGTATGTGTGGATGCTCTCTCATGTCCAAAGCAAGGTGTACCTCAGTCAGCTTGAGGGGTTTTTTTTGCCATCTGGATGAACATCAGTTATTTTCTTTACATACTCTGAACATACAGAGAAAGCAGCATTATAATTAAAGTTGGGGTGAATTCTGTATTTTCATACAGATTTATTCATGCTATGTGTGATGTTATGTAGAATAATTTAATCCAAGTCTTTTCTTCTTTGACTACTGAAATATCTTTAGCCTTGAAGTAAATCTGGTAAGTTATTCATGGTTATAAGTATTCCTGAAAATGGGTGCAAAATAAGGCAGTGTAGGATAAGGAAATAAAAAATGAACTGACTTTTAAAAAAGTCAGCCTAAATTATATGAGACAACATGCATGTACATATCTTCAGTGCAAGGGAAAAGTGGACATGCTGGAGAGTGCAGCAAAGGGCTATAATGATGGTGATGATGATGAAGGAATTGGAGCATCTCTTTTATGAGGGAAGACTGAGAGAACTGGGCTTTCTTGGCATGCAGAGGAGAAGGTCCAGAGGGAACTCATGAATGTGTGCAAAGGAGGGTAGACGATGAACCCAGACTCTTTTCAGTGATGCCCAGTGACAGGACAGAATGAATTATATCAATTTAATTAATTGCAAAAGTATCCCATAGCATTACTATTAATTATGAATGTTACTTAAATACCTTAATGATTTTTTGTTGCATGTCTGCGCGCTTGTCTTTTTCTACTTTCATTTGAGATCAGCATACCATGGATTTACTATTGTAATGATTTTGACCTCAAATTAGCAGGTGCTGTTAGTTTTTTGTTCAGGATTAATCCAGGGTTAAAAGACTTTGGAGTTTCTGTAGGACTAGCAAACAGGTCAGACTGACTGAGGAAGGTACAGGTACAGATTGAGGGAAAAATCGTTCATGGTTGTGAATGTTTCCCGACCTGGTACAAAATAGTTACACGTTGGAGAAGTTATTTCTTTGCAATTTTAACCTATTTTAATTTTTGTTCTATATCTCAGCTTTTATATCACGAGGGAGTGGGAGGCAAACAACTGTCAGGGTGTGAGAGCTAATACAAATAAAATTCTTATAACGAAGAGGAAATTAATGTTAAAGGGAATGGAGAAGATACTGTCACCGACTATGCATAAATGTCCAGATCCCTCTTTGTAGCTTGGTTTTTTGTTTTTTTTTTTTTTTTTTAATGTTTTGTTTGCATTTGCATTTAATAGTTATCAACAAAATTAATTGTTAATGAATTTATATTTAAAGCCTGTTTTCATTAGCCAGAGGAAATTCAATTAAAAGAAAGGA
>JAWWEU010000091.1:10536604-10547183 GCA_035583155.1 Acropternis orthonyx
CAAACTTGTGTTTGCAGAATAGTTTATTTTCAGTAGATACATGTTGATGGTGAGCACAATATAGATGTGCATCTTCTTCTCTTGAACCCTGTTAGAGTTTAGAATTTACCCTAGGAAAGGTCTGGAAGTATCTCATGTTCTGTAGGACCTTGTTCCAGAAATAATTTCTTGGATTTACAGTATGAATTGCCGATTGTCTCAATAATGTACTTTTGTCTTAACTTGTATTGGTAAGTTCCTGTGGCATAACATGATGGTATTGCCATCACTTCTAGTTGCCACAGAGATTAAGAACAGTAAATAAATACTGAAAATGTATTTCATATATTACAGAGGATAGAGCTTTGAGGTGAAATCCTTGATCCCCTGTCAGTGGGACAGGCAGGAAGGGGGGATTGTTCATCAGTTTACTTTCTGGTCCTTTCAGAGGTGTGACATGTTTCCTGAGGAAGTAGTAACAATGCTAAATAGCTCAGGCAGTACCTTGGAAATGTGTTTCTCTGGTGTGGCTGGTGCTGTCTGCTTGGGCAGCATTATGTAGGTAGGATTAGCCATGTTCATGACATCTGCATTATATCTTGTTTCATGTCACGAGCAGGTTGAATTTTTGATTTTATTTAACGCATTGTTGAGTGAGACATGACAAGGAATGACAATGTTTTGTTAGCTGCACTGGGAGAGAAGGAGGGAGGAGGAAAAAGCAGTGGGTTTGGAAACCAGTCTAAATATTTCATCCTTCCCCGCCTGCAAAGGGAGAAGTGGATGCACATTTTATGGAGCTTAAATGAGTTTGCTGGGAAATAAGTGAATGTTGCTTTACAGAGAGCGCTTCCTGGGCATCAGTGTAAGTAATAGAAACTTGTCACTGCTAACAGCAGTGATTCTCAGAGAGGGGAAATATCACAAATAGGACAATTGCAGTTATCTGGAGAGATTTCCCACCTTGGCCCCAGCTTCAGCTTTTGTTCTTTTTTTCATGAACATGTTTTCTCTCTGCTTGAAACAATGGCAGTTCATCCTTGTCCCGAATGTAATAATCTAGTTTCTTTCTTTTTCTTTTATATGCACGGGGCACCTGCATCTCCAAAGATTCATTTCTCTGTAGGCATTTGTTGTTTTTCCCCTTCCTTTCTGCTGAACACAGACTTATCTGGGAGCAGAGGCTGGGATTGGTGCTATTTTGTGCTGCCACACAAATGAGGATGATCTTGGGGCAGCACTGGATGAAGAAAGGCAAGCAGGATAAACCTCTAGTTTGCAGGGGTGGCAGCTGTTACAGCTGGGGAGTCTGAGTATTAAAAGCAAGCAGATTTTGCACTGCAGATAAGAGAGTGTGGAGCTCTGTGTAAAGAGACAGTTTGGATGGAGTATTTAAGCAAGGATCCAACTTTTTAATTCACTATAGAGATTCAGATTTGGCTGCCATAGTTTGACTAGTGCTGTCTATAGACATTCCAACTCAGGGCCTCTCAAAGAACAAATGTAAGAGAAAAATCCAGGCTGGGAAGTATTTAAAATCCCCAAAACTGCAAGAAGCTTAAAATTGTGCTGGCTTCATTCCTTTGCTGTGGCTTGTTAATTTTTTTTTTCCTCTGCAGACTTTCATAATCTTGTTTTGTCACTGCTTTGGAACTAATCAGATCTCTGAAGAGAGATCACCCAGGGTGCCATCCAGTTGCAGCCCTTTGGTCTTGACAAGTGTAGGAGATTTTAAGAACAGATTAAATAAGTTTTGTTATGAGAATTCATGCCTTTTTCCCTGCTCCTGGGCAAGGAGGTGCCTTAAGTGGCCTCCGACACTCCTTCCATCCTTCTTCCTCAATTCTGTGACTTATAGAGCACTGATTCATTTCTTTGTCCCTCCTGGCAGGTTATGAAGCTCCTGATCCTTTTCAGGGTGCTCTGATTGTAGCACATAGGTCCTTACCTCACCTCTTGAAGGTTTGTATTCTCACTAGTCGTGGTAGAGAGTGCCATTGGTCACTAGACTTTTGCAGTGCACAGTGCTTGCCTGAGAGAAAAGCACATGGAATAAAAATATAAGCCATTTAAACACAACTACCTTGCTGGAAAGTACCCACTTGAGATCTTGAAGTCAGGTTTTTGTCAGTTCTTAGTTCTGTAGTGGAGCTGTTCTTGAGCGAGCCTCAACCAAGAGTTTGTGTGTCCACAGCACAGAGGAGAGTTGTTTGAAGATACTGGTTTAGTCTGAGAATTATGTTTATTAGCCAGGTGTAGTGCTTGAGCTAATAAGCCTCCCCCTCATGTGGAGTTCGCTTTTTTAATATCTGCATGGTGGCAGATTTATACAGGTTGTGCTGTTCAACTCTGGCTCTTAAGATGCCTTCATATTTTTGTTTTTTAGGCTTATTGGTTCTAAACAACAACATAAATCATTTAACAGTGGTGCCAAAGGAAACGTCCAGATTTATTTATTTTCCCTGTGACATGTGTCAGTTATCTTATGGTGTTTGAGGCTTCCAAAGACTGTTATGATTGATTATATTTAGGCAACTGACCTATGTGATTTATATTTACCTTTATATTGTGTTGGGAGTAGTGCCAGACCACAGTATCAGACAGCCATAAGCATCTCTTTTAACCCCATCCTGCCAACATTCAGCCTCCCTTGTTACTTTTTTTGGTCAGTGAAGGAGTGAGTGAACCCTCTGGGAAGCTGGATTTTCAACCATTGACTTTCCTTCCCTCTCCCAACAGACAAACCTGGAGTAGCTGCTCCATTCACCAAATGCTGCCTGTGTTCTACATTTGCTCCAGGAAGAATTTCCTGATGCAATTGTTAACAAGTTTTCACATTTCCTGAAGTTTCCCCCATGAAAAGTCTTGCTTCTTTGCTATAATCTTTCCCTGGCCTCATAATTTTTATTTGTAAGGACACAGAGGTAAATGTTTGCCTGATTTTTGTTTTGGTTTGTTGTTTGTTTTCTTGTTAATGGAAGGATTATCAGTTCTTTTTATAACTGCAAAGCTACTTCTGATGCTGCCAGCAAGAAACAGGAAGGTGAATTGTTGAGTTTGTGTGATCACTGTGAGCAGATTTTCTGGTTGAAATGTCACACTGATCTTTTTGTGTTAAAAGATTTCTCTTGAGGTGTGTGATGAGGTCAGAATTCTGCAGGCAGCATTTGTTAAGGGCTGCTGTTAACCTGTGCTGCTTCTGCCCAGCTTGCAGAAAGCATAAAAGGTCAGAAGTTGCTTTGCAAGGACTGTCATGTCTTTTAAAGCAACATTAATTCTCTCTAGTCTGTAACAAGTGCTCTTCTCTTACACCCTTGTTGTTAGTGCAGTGGATGTTTCTGGTTTGCTGTTGAGTGCTTTCAGAATCTACGATGATCAGGCAATTGGTGGCTACTAAAAATACCCTGGCATTTTCAACACTGCTACTGATTTTTCATAAACACATTTTTGGAGACACCTGAGTCTTAATGAGTAACACAGGAACTGTGGAATATTTGTTGTGATGCTTATTTTGAAGGGAAACTGTAATTAAAAGGGAAAATACAAAGAGATGTTAAATTAAAGGGATTTTTTCATAAAGTGTGTGTGTATGTGTGCGCGCGCCAATTGTCATCCCGAGTCAGTGAGGAAAGTTGTCGTTCTTGGTCACAGGTATGTAGTTATTTTAGTGTTTGTGTGGCTTGTAATACAGGGAGAAAATTCTTTTCAGGCCAGGATGGATGGGACTTGGAGCATCCTGGCCTAGTGGAAGGTGTCCCTGCCCATGGCAGGTGGTGAGACAAGGTGAGCTTTAAGGTCCCTTCCAACCAAAACCATTCTGGGATTCTATGTCTGAAAATCCTTTTGGCCATCTATTTGAGTCAATTTTGCACCTGACTGCTTTGAAAATTTGTTCTGAAGCTAAAATCAAGTAGATTTATTAAAAAAACACAGCAGTTCTGTAATTCTATTTAGCAATGTCGAAATGTCTACCTCTAAGGAAATTTGCAAACAGATAAAACTTTTAGTAGGTCCTTGCTTTCCTTTTCCTGCTGCTTTTAGCAATTCTGACTTTAGAAATGAATGAAGAAGACATGGTCATGAGAGAACCAGAGTGCTGTAAAATTAAATTTGTACCATCAAGAATGAGAGCAAGTAATTTTTCCAGTACAAAGGCTGTGGATTTCTGTGGAGTGGATTTCCGTGGAGTGGATTTCCACAGGGGATTGACTGTTCCAGGTTGCGACCTGGCCTTGTGTTGGCTCCCTAAAGGGACACCTCCTTTTGCCTCATTTTGTTGAAGGCAGACAAAATGGGTGCTATATTATCCACTGGTCTGACTCGGTCAGTTGCTTCCTGTGGTCTTATGCAGCCCTGTGCATTGCCAAGTGGATATGAGCAATATCTTCTATGCGTTTAGTTTTAGTGAAAAAGAGGAAACTGAACTACAGATAAGGTGTTTGAAATTCCAACTAGATCTACTTTATTGATCCAGGTAAAACCCGATGATTAAGAGCACAATTCACTTTGCCTCCTCTCACATTCTCAGTTCTGATTTTATTGCTGGCTTCTAAAATGTTATTAGAGACAGAAAAAGCTTTTCTCTTGTGTTACCTTTTTTAAAAAATGAATTACAGAATACTGAAGCTTCAGACTCTTTTATGGTTTCAGGCTCTCAAAGTTCTTTGAAAAGTTTCTCCAGAAATGTGTTTCTTGAGTATTTTTACTTCTGGATATATGATGGACCACAAAGACAAAAGTGTACCGGTGCTGTTGTTTCCAGTTTTTTTTTTTTTTTGTTTTTGTTTTGTTTGTTTTTGTTGTTGTTTTTGTTTTTGGGTTTTTTTTGGGGTTTTTTTTGAATATTCATTGTAGGTTTGGTGGTTTGTTTTTCTTTTTTTTTAAATTATGTTTTTATTTTTTTATGAAGCTCTCTATATCATGCAAAAGCCCATCACAACTTTACAGCCTACAGGTACCCAAAATAGAGAGAAAACTTGCTTTAGGGTGTAGAGAGGCATGTGCAGGGGAGTGCAAATGCACATAATGTCCTTTCACAGTTTAAAATTGTAATTCCAGATCCATAGGTTAGATGTGCTTTATTTTCAGAAGCTGTTAAATTTCTTCTGTCATAGAAATCACAAATTAATATTTTGTTGAACCATTAAAGGATAACATTTTCATTTTTACCCTCTTGTGTCAGTGCTGCAGTGGCTCTCTTGGAATTGTATCCTATTTGATCTTTTTCCTTGTCCTACCCATGTTTTACATCTAAAAAGTGTTGGGAGAGAGAGTAGAGGCAGAAATGTGTTCAGTGAGGAGTCAGAATGGTGGAACAAGTCATTGGAAAGAAGAGGGAGAGAATGGGAGATAAATGAACCGGACAGAGATGCAATTTTAAAATCTATTAAATACAGATGCAGCTGTGATGAAACGAAAGAAAAGAAAGTATTTCTTCCACATGGGGCTTATCTTAAGATTAATTAACTGCTTACTTCTTGATTAAAATTCCTGAGAGTGTTGTTGTGGTTTAATTCCGACTGGCAGCTCAGCCCGGCGCAGCTTCTCGTCACTGCCTCTGGTGGGGTCGGGGAGAGGATCCGAAGGGTAGAAGTGAGAAAGCTCATGGATTGACATAAAGATGGTTTAACATGTAAACCAACAGCACAGCAAGGAATCCATTCCCCACTTCCCGGGGGCAGGCATGTGTTCAGCCATCCCTGGCTCCATCACACATAGCTGTGACTTGGGAATGACTGACAAATGCCACCACTCCGAATATCCCCTGCTTCCTCCTTCTCCCCCCAGCTCTCCACGCTGATCATGATGTGATAAGGTCTGGGATACCCCCTGGATCAATTGGAGTCCTGGCTGTGCCCCCTCCCAACTCCTAGTGCACCCTCAGCCTGTTGCTGTTGGGGTGGTGGGAGGAGGAGAAACGTCTCTGACTCTGTGCAAGCACTGCCCAACAAGAACAAAAACATCTCTCTGTTACCAGCCTTGTCTCCCAGCACAAAACACAGCCCCACACCTGCTGCTCTGAAGAAAGTTAACACAGCCAAATCCAGAATGGGTGGAAAATTGTGCCTGCAGTGCATGTTAATAAAGCAAGCATCCAAAGGAAAGCTGCTGGACAGATGCCGTGCTAAGAAAAGAGGGCACACAGGACTAAGAGAGTTAAAAGTTTACAGTCTGCCCGTATTCTCATTGGTTGAAACTCCAGCTGAACTTTTTGTGCTGACTGGAAGTCTGACTGCAAGTGGAAAGGTTTGGGCAATGGTCACCAGTTCCCTCCATTGTCACTGATAATGCGTCAGCAGGGTACACGACAGCTCATTTTTGGTCCTAGAGGAGACAAATGGCACCGTGTCGGCAATTCTGGAAGCAGCTGGAACCAACAGTGCATCTGTGCTGTTTCCCCTGGGATCTGAAGGACTTTTTGGCTTGTGGGCATCATACCATGTGCATATGTAAGGTCACTCAGCTTGAGTTTGCCAAGCTAAAACCCTTGCTAGGCCTGAGAGGTACCTGGAGGGCTTCCCAAAGGGATACCTGAGCCCCACCAAACTGGACCCCGTCCTTGTGCTGCTGAATCTGAGCTGGCTTGTCTGAGCCGTGACAAGCTCCTGAGGCACCTGAGCTGGCAGTGTTGCTGTAAGACAATCAGCAGCATTTGCAGTTTGCACAGGACAAAACACCTCTGGTATAGCTTCTGGGTTCCAAGCCAACCTTCCAAGATGAGCAGTTGAATTAAGAAGAATCTGCTTTAAAATGAGGGTAGTTTTAATGGCGCTGGACCTTTTTGCAGTTCAGAGAAGCCATCCAAGGCCAGTGGAATGTGATTGCATTTTTGGAAGGAAACTTGCAAATACTCTCCAGTGTTTGCCAGTGGAGGTTGTAACTCTCTGTAATGGACTGTAACAAGCTGATTTGAAGGCTTTATTCTCCCATATGCAACTTCAAGCATAGAAGGATGGATATTTCTAAAACCTGGTCCAGCTAAGTGTAGTGCTGCTGTAATTCCTGCACCCTAAAATAGGATCTGATATGGCTGGAGCCTATTGACTTCTGTGCCAAGCACAAAGATGTGGCTATCTGGATACCTTACTGCAGAAGGAGTTGCTGGGAAATTAGATCTGCACAAAATGGAGTGTTTTGTTGGATTTTGTGTTCTGCTGTCTCTTGGAGATAAACTGCTGTGCAATTTTTTTTTTCTCTAATGGTTTGTTTCAAGGTTGCTCAGAATATTATGTGGAAGTCCCTTCTTAGTATGACACGCTTGCAGAGAATAGCTGGAGTTGGGCCTCCAATGATCGTTTTGGGTCCCATCAACTCAGGATATTATGTGATTCTATGAATTTTCTCCATCTCCAAGAGTCCAGACACGAAAAACAAAGTACAGAGTTGTGGTAGTGAATACATCATATTCCCATTTTATTAACAACAATGAAAAGAGATTGAAGCTCAGGAAAGTAAAATGACCTTTCAGTTGGTTAAAAGCAAGGTTTTACCTAGTGTTTATTCTTGTGCTTCCATGTGTTCGAAAATTGAGTGTATCTTAAATCAAGATACAATTCTTAAGTGATAGGAGTAAGAAAAAGGATTCAATTAAGAGTCTCTTGTTAATCCAGACCTGTCTTTGGACTGTATGGCTTTTCAGTGCTACCTTTTCATCCTGGTGTATCTGAAAGCTCTCAAATCTGAGCTGTGAGGTTTTGCTTGCAAAGTGCATGTTTTCACCTTAAAAAATATCTAAAAAAAATCCCAGTGTTAGTCATGGATTATTGGATCCTAGTTAAGGAATGTTGTGAAAGATGTGCTGAGTGTTTATTTTTTTATTTTTAATATAGATACAAAGTTTTATGTTCATTTAGCTGTTGTTGCAAGTTTATTGAAATCCTGCTTTGACTGTATGTGATTGTTTAATAGTCCTGTCAGGTATGAAGTGAATGAAAACCAAGAGTGACTTGTTTTCTTTGCAATGCATTTTTTCCACAGAAAAAGAGCATGTTTCTCAAATCCATATTTATGTAAGAAAGTGTTAAGTATGTAAAGAAATATATGTTGTCTTTGTAGTGCACATACATCTAAGCCATGTGTCAAATCAAACAACGTTACAGCAAAGTGTTTGTTTTAAGTAGATGAATGAAATGCTGCATCATATTGTGTTATTATAAGAAAAATGTTTCCTAAAGTAAAAGTAAAGGTCATCTTTGTCAGTATTTTGGTGGGAATTCATCAGGCAAAGTTCTCTATACAAAGTGTATGAAATTGATCTCAATCTGACTGAAGAGGGCAGTGGTGCCTAATGTGACAGAATCTCCTCATTTTCAACCAAATGCATTTTATTTTTCACTAGATTTCCTTTGATAGATAACCTGAAATTCTTCTATTACTCTTTTAGAAATGCTTTATGCAATTACACTCTAGAAAATTGTACTTCTGTACATTATCTTGCAGGAAATATCAGGGTTTGAACCACTGATGCATCAGCGTTCCTGAGATTGACTGCAAAGTCTGAAATAACTCTTTAAAACCTTGCTGGTTTTCTGTTGTTGTTTTGTTCTGTACCACTTTTAGGCTTCTCCTTTTATTTCTTTAGAACCTTTCTCTAAATTTCAAGCTGTAAGTCAAACAATTGAAGTTATTCTAGGCACACAATATGAAAACTGATGATTTTGTGACTTTGTTTCTTGAATATTCAGATATAATTTTCCTATCTTGTTCCCTTAATGTCTTTCAAAGTAGACACTTAAAAACGTAAGCATTCAAAATCATGAACCAATTCTCAAAATCATAACCAGAAAGAATGAAAAATGGAAGCACAGTCAGTTTTTTCCTCCCTAGAAGAAAAAACTTGCAGCTCACTGTTTGGTAGGAAAAAAATTGAATTAGTAAGAGCAAAGAAAAACACTTTCTCCCAGGATTATTCTCTTGCCAACATTTTGCTTCTTGCTGCCTTTTTGTATCACACAATTTGCTAGAACTCTTGAGATATTCATTGCATTAATTAAAATGTTTTTCTTTGGGTTTTTGTGAAAGTCTTTGAGTACATGTGCTTCCCTTGACCCAAGTGATGCATTTCAACTGTAGTACTAACAAGGCGATGGCATAATATTCTACATCAACTTGGAAAAGGCTTTTGTCAGATAAGCCAAGTTGGCACCTCATTTGAAGTTCCTATAATTAAAGAATATATCTTAGCTGAAATTCTGTTTAGCCAGTTGTTGATATTTTCAAACAGCTAGCCAAATTGAAAAACAAAAAAAGCCCAAACCACCAAAACCCAACAACAAAACCCTGCAGAGTTCAGGCTAAAACTATTGATGTCTCCACTAAACATTTCTAGTTAGCTGACCTTGTAATGAACTGAGGTTGGCAAGTGCGTGGATTTTGGCTGTGACTGGTCTGTGACTTTTAATTCTACCTTGCACTGTTTTATTTTTTTCCTGGTGTAAGTGAAACAACCCGAGAGTGAAGTAATGCATCCCAGCATGGCATTGCTTGCTGTTCCTCGTGCAGGTTGGACTGGTGGTGGCAGGAGAGCTCAGGCTCATGGAAGGTGGGAACAGAAACATTCCCTGTAGCTGTCATGTGCTGGTTTTTAATCTGATGCCCTGAAGCTTGTGAAAGGTAATTTCCCAACCTTTCTGCAGTTTTCTTGGGGGGAGGGAGGGTGCTGTGTGTTTAAATTCACCTTATTTTTTGACAGAGCAGATGTCTGTCCTTACAGCAAAATGAATGGAAAAGGGACTGTTAAAAATCATTCAAGTACAATTGACTAATTTTCATTATTTCTTTTGAGTCACAAGTTCGGATGATTAGTGCTTTAACAAGTCATGTTTTGAAGGAAGTATAACACTTAATCTGTCATAAAATAGTTTTATTTGGTGCATATGTGGGTTTGTTTTGGTTGTTTTTTTTTGTGGGGACAGTGTATGTGTGTGGTGTACAAGGACATAGTTATTAAAGAGGAGGATCAGCAAGAAAAATGGAAGTATGTAATCCAGAAGCATCACATTCAGATCACCTGTGATGAGTATTCCTTTGTACTGTGTTCTTTTTCTGGTTTTGTTGGTTTATTTGTGGTTTTTTTTTTTTTTTTTTTGAGGAAAAGTGAAAATTAATGACTTGATGCTAAGAGTAAAAAGTGCATAGCACTTTTAGTCTCTACTCTGATAAATACACCCCTGATTAAGTACCATTCCTTTAAATAAAGTTTGTATGTTACTGAAATAGGATTTCACTTCACTATTTAGTAAGGGAGGCCACAGTAGTGACAGTAACTTCCTCACAGTGGTAACAGACAGTAACTTGGGACTGAGAAAATTAAAATGTCCAGTTCTTTGTTCAAACAAAAAAAATCCTTTCCTTGAGCAAGGGAACCCAGAATTCTTAGGGGGAATAGAGGCATCTTGGCTTCATCATTAGACAGATTTTTTTTCAGATGCTGTGACACTGTCAAATTTTTTCTTGGATTTTAGTAGTTTCTGTAGGGGTAACTGGGTGCTTAGGGCTTATCATCATCCCGTCTTCTTAGAACCATGTTGTTATTGTTTTGGTTTGACTCTTGGCAAAATGCCAACCACTTCCCAATGTGACAGAGTTTCAGTTAAAAGAA